>JARUPZ010000015.1:7014158-7182669 GCA_031213475.1 Nereocystis luetkeana
AAGATTATCCTTATATTTCCGGACAAGGGGGGGGGGGGGGGTATATTTTGTGTTGTTTTCGGAGTGTTTTATTAACTACGTCAGCTGTGAGTTGGACCGATCTGAGTGTTCGACCGATCTGAGTGTTCGGCCGGTCTGAGTTTTCGACCGATCTGAGTGTTCGACCGATCTGAGCGTTCGTCGACTACAAAGACTGCAAAGCACACAGCGCTTTAGGTATGTTGTCCGTTCCGTCTCCCGCAACGAAACATTATTTGTTTTATTAGGTTCGGTTCGGTGCTGGTGCGGTTCGTTTCATTTCGTTTCGTTTCGTTTCGGTTTGGTTTGGTTTGGTTTGGTTTGGTTTGGTTTGGTTTGGTTTTCTTCGGTTCTGCTTCTGTTCGGTTTTAATCGATTCCGTACCGTTTCATTCCGTTCCATTCCAACCTCGATTGTGTTTTTCGTCTGGATTCGGTTCGATTCGATTTTTTTTTTTTGTCTCGTCATTATTTTTTTTTAATCGTTTTTTCTTGTTTTTTTCACCCTTGGTACTTTGAAAAAAAAAAAAAAAATGCAGATCGCGGCAGGCTCGGCGGACAAAGACATTCGCCTGTGGGACACGGCGACGGGGAAGGGGGTGGCGCTGTTCAAGGGCCACAAAGACGACGTAGAGTGCCTCGACTTTAGCGTGGTGAGTAAACAAGATGAAGCGGAGACCCGCGGTTTGCCCGCTTTTGACTGACCGCCCCCCACACCTATATCTACTGTAGTGTTTTGTCTGCTCTCTCTGAAAGAGAGGTAACTTCGTGTGATGGCCCCAAACGTTCCGTCCCGTGCTTTAGTTCTCCCCGTACACCACCGTACTAGCAGTACTTCATCGTACCGTGACGTATCGTACCGTACCGTACTGTCTCGTCCCTAATCATACCGTACCGCACCGCATCGACCACGCCGCATCGAACTGTACCGTGCCGCAATGTACCGTACCGTACCGTACCCATCTCGTTCTGTAGCGTGACGTACCGCTTAGTGCCGTACCTTACCGCGCAGTACTGTGCCGCCTGGCACCGTGCTGTATTGTACCGTAACGTGCCATACCACACCATACCATACTATACCATACCATGCCATGCCATACCATATCATACCATACCGTACCGTACCGTACCGTACCATACCATACCATACCGTACCGTGCCATACCATACCACACCATACCATACCATACCATACCGTACCGTACCGTGCCATACCATACCATACTATACCATACCATGCCATACCATACCATACCGCCCCCCCTCCCTCCCCTCTCCTTACTCGCTCCTCTCCATTGGCTTCGTTGCCGCCTTGCCTTGCCTTGCCATGCCGAGGACAGGAGGGGTCCGCGCTCGTCAGTGGTAGCAAGGATAAGCACGTCATGGTCTGGGACGTTGCGTCGGCCTGCGGCTCGGCCAAGAGGAAGGCGAGCGTTGACTCGTCTGCCTCTCTAGCTGATCAGCTTAGGGCGGCGGGGGATGGCCACGGGGGGCGGCGGCGATAGCCGCGGCTGTGGGCGCGGAGGAGGAGGTGGAGGCGGTGGGGGGAGGGGGGGGAGGGGGAGGGGGCAAGCGAAGGAAGCTGAATGAACGGGGGAGGAGGGGGAGGAGGGGCGCTGTGGTCGTCGAGGGGGGACGGTCCGAGCCATGGTCCTGTGCACTCGTTTGCTACGCGAAATACGGGCGTCATGAAGTGAGTTGTTGTTGTTGTTGTAGACGGTTGTTGTTGTTGGTGTTGTTGGTGTTGGTGTTGGTGTTGTTGCTGTTGCAGCTGTTGCCGGAGCTGGTGTTGGTGTTGGTGCTGGTGTTGGTGTTGGTGTTGGTGTCGGTGTTGGTGTTGCTGGTGCTGGCTTTGGTGCTGGTGCTGGTGCTGGTGCTGGTGCTGGTGCTGGTGCTGGTGTTGGTGGTGGTGTTGGTTGGTGTTGGTGTTGTTGTTACTACTGTTGCTGGTGTTGTTGTTGTTGTTGGTGGTGGTGTGTTGGTGGTGTTGGTGTCGGTGTTGGTGTTGGTGTGTTGCTTTTGTTGTTCTTGGTCGCTGTCGTTGCTTCTTTTTTCTTCATCGTGGGAAGTATTGGTATGAGTGGTGCTGCTGTGCGCTAGCTTTAGCGTCAGCGTCAGCGTTGGTCGCGGTAGTGCTTGACCCCTTCGAGATAGCGACCAACACAATGGTTGATACATTTTGGTGTTATGAACCTTCGAACCGTCTACGAAAGCAGCGTGAGCGGCCGAGCGGTACGGACAGGATCATACTCGTGCCGCACGACGATTCCTTTGCGCTGTATGAAACTCGGGGGCGCCAACCATTGTATCGTCCCGCAATCACGCAGCGGCGGCCACAATGGTTGCTGTAGTCCTCAGTTTTGTTTACCGTCATTTTTTTTTTCTTTGGCAGTCCGAAGAAACTTCATAGTGAAAGTGTTTTAAGGTATGGCAGACGTCGTCCTTATCGTTTAGATTGAGTCGCTGTGAGGGTGAAAGCTGGTACCGTTCCTATCAAATGGCCGTGTTGATCTCCGTAGTCCGTAGTGGTCGGGGGTAGCGATGGGGCAGAGGGTTATTTTGCAGGGCTGTTCACGTGTCGGTTCAAGCCTTGTCGGGCCAGGTCGGGTCGGGTCCGCTCGGGTAAAAGGGCGACCCGACCCGACCCGACCCGACCCGACCCGACCCGTGAGGGATTGAAAAACGCCAGACCCGACCCGACCCGATCCGTGAGATTCTGAAACCCCCCAGACCCGACCCGACCCGACTTGACCCGTGGCATTTAAAAATTCTCTTGACTTGATCCGCGCGTCGGCTCATGACCCCTAAAGAGGCCTGGTTAGTTTGCGTAGATGTTTTCGCCTCGATTAGTTGTTTCCTGCCTCGGCATGCCCCCCCCCCCCCCCAACCCCCCGTACACGCGCGGGTCATCGTTTGCCCTCAAGGCTTCCGCCGGCTCAATCAGCACTACACCGCGCTTAGAGACAAGCGTATGTATCGCGCAAGGTACCCGCCGCCCACAATGCCTCCCACATTAGCGACACCTCTGCTCACACACCGCCCTGTTGTCAACGCGCGTGGAATCCCACCTACCCCCCCCCCCCCCCCCCCCCCCCATGTCTATGGTCATACAACTACAGCCATGCATGCTGTCGAGTACACCCCCCCCCCACGCCCACGCGCGCGCACGCGCGCGCACGCGCACGCCAATGTCGACCCTCACGTCCATGCCCCCGTTCCACCCCCTCTGTGTCCTCGCCGGCCGTTTCCTTTTGCCGATGTGTAGCGTGATGTTCACCAAGAGGAACCTGGTGATCGCCTCAGGCGTTTGTCGAAAGGCATGACACCCGGGGATAGGGTGGGGGCAGGAGGGGGTGGGGTAGATGGTGGTGGGGGGGGGGGGGTAGATTGTGGGGGGGGGGGAGGGGCGTACTCGATAGGAGATATGTACTCGATCTCATGCATGGCCTCGTACGACCATGGACCCTCGCACCCCTACAATGCCGGGACGGAGCACGTCGGGTTTTCACCGACCAGGCGGACATCGCTTGCACCAAGCTCCGTGAGGTTTCCGGCGAGTCGCATGAAGGGGTGAGCTGCATCCTACTAAGAACCGCTCGTGAGGCGGGTTTTCATGCATTTGGATGACGGCATCAATGCCTTGATTTAATTTCTGGTGTGTCCTATTCCAGAGACACCAATGGGGTTACTATGTAACTGCCTCGTGGGTGCCTCACCATATACACAATTTTTTCTCCTGGGGTGTTTAACCGCGGCCGCGCTGGTGCAGAGCGAATGTGGAGGGGGTGTACTCATGCGTGGGATTTGTCCCCCTTCCCCTTCTATGCCCCCCCTCGGGCGTCTGTCGAAAGGCGTAACACTTGTAAGGTGGTAAGGGATGAGGGTGGGGTGGGGAGGGGGGGGGGGGGTATATGCCCCTCTTCCCCCCCCTTTTTGTTTTCTCCCGAGGTGTTCAACCGCTGCCGCGTTGCTGGCGTGCTAACGTCGTCCAGGGTCGGGGGTTGGAATCGCAGAGGTGTTGCTGTGTCCGTGCAATTTTACTATTAATAGCTGTGGGGGGGGGGTGCACTGATTGTCACGCACGGCCGCTACCGTAAGACCGAAGACACTCGCATCCCTACAATGCCGGGACGGAGGACGTTGGATTTTTGCTAAACTGGGCAGGCATTGCTCGCACCAAGCGCGAAGCGCCGTTAGGTGTTCGGCGAGTCGCAGGAAGCGCGAGCTGCATCGTACTAAGAATTACTGTAGGGGGTTGCACAAATAGTTTTTGGCCGAAAGAGCGGCCTTTTTCGGCCGCGTCAAGGCCTGTTTTGGTCTATTCTACTAGGATTAGTGTAGGGGCGGCCAGTCAAGCGGTCAAGCCGTGGTCTTCTTGCGCACCTGCTACGAAAGACTTTGGAAACCTCCACGAAGTACTACGGCAGAGCTTGGTTTTGTTTTGCTTGGTTGTGTTGTTTCCCGCCCCCCCCCCCACGTTATTTTCCTCTTTTCGGTTTGTTGGTCTTGATTTTTTCTCGGCTTGCCTCGCCTTGCCTGGTTGGCCTGGCCTGGCCTGGCTTGGCCTGGCTTGGCCCTGCCCTGCCTTGCCTGGCTTTGCCTTGCCTTGCCTGGCCTGGCCTTGCCTGGCCTGGCCTGGCCTGGCCTTGTCTTTGACTTGCCTTGCCTTGCCTCGCCTTGCCTCGCCTTGCCTTGCCTTGCCTTGCCTTGCCTTGCCTTGCCTTGCCTTGCCTTGCCTTGCCTTGCCTTGCCTTGCCTTGCCTTGCCTTGCCTTGCCTTGCCTTGCCTTGCCTTGCCTTGCCTTGCCTTGCCCCTTGCCCTGCCTTGCCTTGCCTTGCTGGACTTGGTTCCCCCCGTTTAGTCTCTCCCCCTGTGCTAGCTCACCTTGTGCCGTACCATGTCCTAGTTTTCATGGATTTTAGAGTCGCGCTTCAGTGCGTGTCGGCTCCTTCGTTATTTTTGCCCGCTCTGCGTGATGTTGTTTTAGCCCGACAGCGGGCTGTATCCGCATTTTCTGTTTTTTTTTTTCTTCTTCTAGTTTGTTGTTTGCGTCCACGCGGGTTGGTTCGTGTCTACCCCCCTTCTGGTATCACAGCAGCGGCTGGAGCGGCGGCGGCGGCAGCGACACGTTGCCACTGTATTTTTGTTTTTGGTCTTGTTCACGATACGTGGAGGACCACAAAAAGCCTCCTTCTACTATCACAGCAGCGGTGGCAGCAGCATCGGCGGCAGCAGCACCGCGTTGACACTGTTTTTTTTTTTTCTCGTTCTGTTCACGATACGTGGGAGGACCATAATCATGGAAAAGGTTTTCAGCTATTTGCCGAAAACCATTGGCGAGTATTTATGTGCATTGGGGGGGGGGGGGGGGGGGGTCTGGGAGGTGTATTGAGCGTGTTTGCAAGTCTCTACGAGACAATAGAGCTTGGAAGGATGGCGGGGCGCTGGGTGGTGAAGTGGGTGTGTATAGTACAGAAGCCTGTGTTGTAAGGAGGCGAGAGGGGGGGGGGGGGGGGGGGGGGGGGGAGGGGCGTTCGCGTGCGAGGCAAATCACGAAGAGAGAGGCACAGAGAAACCACTCATGAAGAGATATTCATGAAGCATTCTTCAGGAAGTTCATGAGAACATATGACTGTTCATGGGGAAAGACCATACCGTGGCATGTTACTCGTGATGAACATCCTTCGAGTGATAGTTTAATGACAGAGAATAATGAACACAAAGAAGTGTTCCTCCACCTCTTTCCCCCCTCGCCCCCCCCCCCCCCCCCCCCCCCCCCTCCTCCCCCCTCCCCCTCAACCGAATCATGAACGTGTGAAGAAGTTGATGCTGGGATAATAATTATGGACCGGACATGTTTCCTGATGGTCAATATTTTCTTTTCATCAGGGTCTGGTGCGTACCTGGTAGTATTTTATTTTGGGCGAGCTGCTGAAAAACCTTGTGCTAATCCTCGCACCTTCACGGCGATTCCACCCAGCGTCGCAGGGTAGACTTCTGCTATGCAGGCATTGAGGCCGCGCTTCATTACCACAAAATATTACTATTAAATTACTTACTGCAAGTACATTAGTAAATATGTTCAAAGTAATTTGTAATTTGTCTCCAATAGAAGTGGGTGCGCGGTTGGCTGGCCCAAGGGGGGTACCCTGGCCTTTTCACGTCGGTGGCTTTGCCGTCACCGCTTGCGGTGTGTGCATGCTTTTCATTCATGCGTACCAGTATACTATTAAATATCAATCTATTAATATCAGGCAAGCCTATATATATGTATATGGATTCGAAGAGAAGATATCCAAAACCAGCGTTCCCCCCCCCCCCCCCCCCCTTTTTTTTTTTTTTTTTTTTTTTCAACGTGCAAGGCTTGAGCACGTCCGACGGGTCACCGATTCCCACCATTGACCGACGGTAGATATTTGAAGGCAGATGCTTTATTTTTACCAATCCGCCGGAGGATAAAAAAAAAAGAAAAAAAAAAGAAGATATATGTATCTATCTATTCCTGAATCTTGTACCAGGTATGATCTACTGTGACTATACAGTCTAGGCCCGCTAACAAGGAACACCTACTGCAATCTGGGCGAACCTGAGATTCTTGTTGGGGCGCCGTCTCCAAACAACCTTGGGCATAGGCTACTATTATACTGGATTCAGTGTAGATTTCACCATTGGGTGAGCCGTTTTTTTTTCTTGACCCAATTTTCTTCCGCGTTCTCCAAAAAGTGAGCATTACTATGTTGTTGTTGGGCACCTTCCTGTTATTGGAGGGCCTATACCATATAGTTCATATTGCCGGGTGGGACCCGTGAATAATCTGCACGATGAACACGATGAACTACTGTGCAGAAAGTAGTACTACGGGGGACCATACCAGGGTAGTATAACTTCCGTTCCCCTCGCTGCCTCGGCAAGGAATGCTGCGAGGCATGCCCTATCCGGCTAATAGCGAGTGGGGTAGGTCTTTCTGGCGGGTGTAAGGCCGGACTCACCCTCAAGGAGTGATACCTTCTCGCTGCTGCCTGTGGCCGCGAGGCTCAAGCGGCAGTAGAGTTGGGTCGTACGTGGTGCGTCAGGCACGGACACCTACGATTCGCGCGTCTTTTTTAGGCAGCTGCGGCAGAGCAGCAATGAATGCTCAATCGGGGTGTCCGTGCGCGGAGGCAGGCGCTACCACAGGCCACACTACGGCACAGTCTATTGCGCCGGTAGGAGGCTGGATTCGACGACGAGGGAGGAGGGAGACTGAGCGTCGACGTGCGCGGAAGAGACGGATTGACCTCCCCCTGCGCGAGAATTTTTATTTTCCAGATCAGAACCGCAAGTGCGAGGGGCATTTTGTTTTTCAGGATGACGGAGAAAGGGAAACGACTGGAAGGGAATGGCAACGAGTGCACGCGCAAAGGAGCGGGTGGATTGGGCCAAGGCGATGATGCGGCCATGAAGAGCGGCAGGAAAACGGTGCATGGAGACCCATGATCTGCGCGCACACTATCATCACGAGAGAAGCAGTCATAGTTTGTTTTTCTCCTGGTATTGTTTTTCACGAGGCAGAATAGTATCTACCGGTACTTGTTATAAATGTCGTCACTGCTGGTCTTTGTAGTTTAACGAGTTGTATACCCTTCATGGGGAATAACCTACGCAATTATCAGGGACGTGGTATCATAACTGTGCTGCACTTTTTTGTGTCAGACAGTCCAGGAAGAGATTATGGCGATCGTTGATATTCGTGTGGTAGTAAGGTTCGATTGCTCCTTTTTTCACTGCATATCCGCGAGTCTTCACTCTGACAGCACCCCAGATAGCAGGCAGGTGTGTTCCTCTTTCGTTTTCACGACTACCGTGCGTTTCGTACGGTGCAGGCAGGACTTCAGACAGCATCCGCTGTAGTCAGCAGCCACGAGTTGGTTAGTGGTGGGAACGGGGGTACTCTTCTATGTTATAGTTGAGAGGATATACCCGCGGCCATGTTAGTTCAGTTTTGCACATTGGTTTTATCTTGTGTGCGCTTTTTTCGTCTCGTGTATTTTGAGGCAGCCGAATTTTCGATTTTTTTTTTGGTTTTTCGGATCTTCCTAGGGCTCCAGCACCTTTGTGTGACCACGGACTCCTTCGTCAGAGAGTTAATGTGAGGACAACAACAACAAGTAAATAGGACCTACGGTACACACTCACGAAAGCCCACGAGTATATGTCCCTATTTTTACGAACAATATATGGTCCTACTTAATGTGGTCCCCAGTAAAATAGCACATGTATGTATGTCACAGCTTTTTCATTTTGAATGAATAACGCCCTGCACATTGTCAGAAGACGAATAATAATAATAATAATAATAATAAAAATGTATGTGTGTCATGCCGGAATCGATCTGTAGTGTAATACTGTGCAGATATATCCCGTATTGTACCTCCTTTCACGATGTGGCAGGTGAGGAACTACCGTACACACGACTTGACCCTTCCAGGGCAAACTGCAGTCAGTCAGTCAGTCAGTCAGTCCCATTTCGAGGACCAACCACTCAAATTTCAAGCAGTTTGTCCCCAAGACGGGAACTAATGGCGGTCCTTACTGAGAGAGGGTTGACACTGCTTGCTGCTGTCTGTCTGTCTGTCTGTGTGTACATCGTGATCTCTCTGAGGTGGGAAAACTTGCCCCACACTATACTGTGCGTACAGGCAGTATAATTTAACTCCAACTATACTTTCTGTACCCAAACACGTGCTGGGTGGGTGGTTGAGTGGGCGGGCGCGGTGTGCTTGCTCTCTGTCTGTGCTGGGGCTTCGGAGGGAAATAATAGCGACGAGTAACAACGACGATCGTAGCAACATCACCGGGGTTTTCAGAGGACGAAGTTTTTTTTGCTTTACCAACTATTAATTGTATTGCAGGGGGCCGTCATACCTGTAAATAGGACCAAATATTGTTAGAAACGATGTGTAAATATATAGGTTTTCGTGTGTACAGTAAGTGGTAGGTCTTATTTACTATGGTCCCCCGTAAAATATACCTGGTACCCGGTATAGGACTAGGCAAGTTGATCGACGCCTGGTCCGCAACATGACAGTACGGAAACCCCCAGATGATCGGCATGAATCTGACCACAACCTCGTGGTCTGCAATATTCGCCTCTTGGGTCGGTTCGCGCCGAATCGGAGGGTAAAAGCAGGCAGCGGAAAACGAGCTATTAATCTACAACGGTTGATGGCAGACCCCGGTCTCCGAGCGGACCTCAATAGGGAGATAACCAAACTTACCCCCCCACCGCCTGGTACAATTGGGAGTGTCGATGATAAGGCAACTGCTCTAGTGGAGACCGTGCTGTCGACTGCTGCTAAACTAGCACCTCATACCAGTCGAAAACAAGGGCCGCTGGGCTGGTGTACGCCCGAAGAGGTAAAAGCAGAGGTGCACTCACGATGGCAGGAGAAGGAAAATGCGAGGACGCAACTACGTGCTAACCCGGAAGACAAAAATCTGCGAAAAGCTGTGAAGATTGCCACTAAACAGCTCAAACGTGCGAGGACGGACGGAGTGCAGAAGTTCTTCGAGGAATACGTCCGCCAACTCGAAAGGCGTATCCAAGAAGGTGATCAGTTTGGGTTCTACAAGCACCTTAAGGGGATGAATGTGGAAGGAAAGAGGACTTTCCATTCGCAGTACATCAGGGACGAGGAAGGTAGATTACTACGAGACATAGGCCTCATCCGGGAACGATGGGTAAGGTGGTTCCATAAGCTGCTAAACACAAGGTCATCGACCCTCGATCCGACTATCGTCGATGAGCTCAAGGTCTGGCCCTCGTGCAGTCCGCTGGACGACGTCCCGTCTAGATACGAGGTGGAAGACGCGATCAGGGCGATGGCGAACCGCAAGGCGGTTGGGCCTGATGGTCTCCCAGCTGAACTTCTGAAGGTCCTGGCCGACGAGGGAGACTCGGACACCTTGGGAAGCTTCTACGAGATTATCGTCGCTGTGTGGAGGGGAGAGGTCGTGCCGCAGCAATGGAAGGATGCAATGATTAAGGTGCTGCACAAGAAGAAAGACAGGACGGAGTGTGGAAACTATCGTGGCATTTCCCTAGTCGCGCATGCCGGCAAAGTGCTCCTCAAAGTCATCGCGCGCCGACTCAGCGACTATTGCGAACGGGAAGGCATCCTGCCGGAGGAGCAGTGTGGCTTTAGGCCCGAACGATCGACGGTCGACATGATGTTCGTGGTGCGACGCTTGCAGGAATTGGCAAGGAAGAAGGACACTCCGCTCTTCATGTGCTTTGTCGACCTCACCAAAGCCTACGACTCCGTCGACCGAACCCTCCTGTGGGCTGTCTTGGCTCGCTTTGGGGTGACACCTAGAATGCTCACCGTTATTCGCCAATTCCACGACGGCATGCGAGCATGCGTGCGGCTGGATGACGGCGAGTGCTCAGATATGTTCGACGTGAAACAGGGCCTACGGCAAGGGTGTGTGCTCGCGCCATTGTTGTTCAACATGTTCTTTACAGCGGTGCTGCGTGTGGCGGAGAAACGTTTCGCTGCTGATAAAGCCATCACGGACAGCTTGGTGCAACTCCAACAAAAGCAGGAGAAGAAGAAAAAGAAGAGGGGGAAGGCACGGGTCGGGCACGCCGACGGACAGGGGAATGATAAAGAGGCCCAGACACTGTGGGCTATGCTCTATGCCGACGATGCAGGCATAGTATCGAGATCACCCAACGGCCTGGAGAGGATGATGACGGTGATCGTGTCTGCATGTGCCGCTTTCGGCCTGACGGCCTCGGAGGCCAAGACGGAGATAATGTGTCTGCAAACGAAAGATGGGGGGAACGTGCCGTTCACCGTCACCGCCGCCGGCCAAGTGTACAAACAAACGACCGAGTTTGTGTATCTGGGCGGGGCTATCAGCGCAGATTGGACGGGCAGAAGTGTCGAGGTAACGCGTCGACTCCAGAGGGCATGGGCATGCTTCGGACGGTATAAGATGGAAATTTATGACCGCCCGGGTGTGCGCCTACGCCTGAAGGTGCGAATGCTGAGAGCCGAGGTGATCGAAACGTTGCTCTACGGTTGCGTTACTTGGAGCCCGAGCAAGACTGATTACGGTAGGCTACGGGAGGTCCACCACAAGATGCTCCTCCGATGCATCGGGTGGCGAAAACGAAAGCGCGAAGACCACATTCTATCCTATGCTAGCGCGCTTCTCAGGATAACATCTGAAAGCGTTGAGACGACGGTACGCAGACGTAGGCTCTTGTTTGCGGGCTTTGTGACACGAATGGGAGAGGAGCGTCTGCCGAGGAGGGTGATGTTTGGGGAGATGGTTGGGGGTAAGGGTTACTCCGGAGGACAGGAGTGGGACTGGATGAGGTACCTTGAGGAGGACCTCAAGGAGTTCGGCATCAAGCTCGAAGGGTGGCGCGAGGCAGCACAGAAAGCCGGCAGATGGTTCCGACGGGTCGAGGAAGGGGCGGAGGCCTTCATGCGGAAATGGCATACAGATGAGAAGGAGGCATCGGCAGAACGGCATAGAATAGCTGCAACCACGACCACAGCCGTTGACGCCAACGCGAGTGTGCAGAATGGCAGGGAAGAGGGGGGGGGCGAAAGGGGGACGAGGGGGAATGGCGGGGGGGGGGGAGGGGAGGCGGTCTGCCCAACAGACTGAAGCCTGGTTATGGCCATCATCGTCATGATGCACTCCTTTCTTTGGGACCCAAGTAACTATAGCATGGTGCCATCTGGGCAACTTTGCGTGTCTGTATGCTCCAGTGCCTGCCTTTGGTATTTTCTTTCCCCCCCGCCCGTGATTATCGCTTTTTTGTCCCTTCTTTTTTTTCATTTTTCTTTCATTCCCGTTTGTACCTCTTTGTGTCTTTGTTAGTATGGTCCGTTTTGCCTTTTTTTTGCGTTTTGCTATCTGCGTCTGTTTTAGTTTTGTTTTTGTTTTTGTTTTGCTTAGCTTCATCTTCTTTTTTTAGGTTTTTGTCTGCTATTAATAGTCTCCTTTTTGCTTCCCTGGTGTCCGCAGTGGTGGAATGCGTATGCTTGTTTTTTGTTTTTTTTGCCTCTGTTTTTACTTGAGGTATTTCTTCCACTCCAGAGTTATTGGAGCCTGTCCTGCGACCACGGACTGCATTGAATTGTGAGTTAATGTGAGAACAACAAACAACAACCTGGTACATGTATATCTATGATACACTGAAAGGCGGTACTCTTGTGGTACGCACGTGCGCTCACGGCATCATACCCCACACATACACATCATGATGCCCATACACTATGTGCCATACACACAGAGAGATAAATGCTCACTTTTTGGAGAACGTGTACGTAAGAAAATTTCGTGTGTACGGTAAGTTGTAGGTCTTATTTACTATGGTCCCCCGTAAAATATACCTGGTACCCGGTACTTCCGTTCCCCTCGCTGCCTCGGCAAGGAATGCTGCGAGGGATGCCCTATCAGGCTTATAGCGAGTGGGGTAGGTCTTTCTGGCGGGTGTAAGGTCGGACTCACCCTCAAGGAGTGATACCTTCTTGCTGCTGCCTGTGTGGCCGCGACGCTCAGGCGGCAGTAGAGTTGGGTCGTACGTGGTGCGTCAGGCACGGAGACCTACGATTCGCGCGTCTTTTTAGGCAGCTGCGGCAGAGCAGCAATGCTCAATCGGGGGGTCCGTGCGCGGAGGCAGGCGCTACCACAGGCCACACTACGGCACAGTCTATTGCGCCGGTAGGAGGCTGGATTCGACGACGAGGGAGGAGGGAGACTGAGCGTCGACGTGCGGGGAAGAGACGGATTGACCTCCCCCTGCGCGAGAATTTTTATTTCCCAGATCAGAACCGCAAGTGCGAGGAGCATTTTGTTTTTCAGGATGACGGAGAAAGGGAAACGACTGGAAGGGAATGGCAACGAGTGCACGCGCAAAGGAGCGGGTGGATTGGGCCAAGGCGATGATGCGGCCATGAAGAGCGGCAGGAAGACGGTGCATGGAGACCCATGATTTGCGCGCACACTATCATCACGAGAGAAGCAGTCATAGTTTGTTTTTTCCTGGTATTGTTTTTCACGAGGCAGAATAGTATCTACCGGTACTCGTCACTGGTCTTCGTAGTTTAACGAGTTGTATACCCTTCATGGGGAATAACCTACGCATTTATCAGGGACGTGGTATCATAACTGTGCTGCACCTTTTTGTGTCAGACAGTCCAGGAAGAGATGGCGATCGTTGATAGTCGTGTGGTAGTAAGGTTCGATTGCTCCTTTTTTCACTGCATATCCGCGAGTCTTCACTCTGACAGCACTCCAGATAGCAGGCAGGTGTGTTCCTCTTTCGTTTTCACGACTACCGTGCGTTTCGTACGGTGCAGGCAGCACTTCAGACAGCATCCGCTGTAGTCAGCAGCCACGAGTTGGTTAGTGGTGGGAACGGGGGTACTCTTCTATATTATAGTTTAGAGGATATACCCGCGGCCATGTTAGTTCAGTTTTGCACATACATTGGTTTATCTTGTGTGCGCTTTTTCCGTCTCGTGTATTTTGAGGCAGCCGAATTTTCGATTTTTTTTTTTTGTTTTTCGGATCTTCCTAGGGCTCCAGCACCTTTGTGTGACCACGGACTCCTTCGTCTGAGAGTTAATGTGAGAACAACAACAACAACAACATGTATATCTATGATACACTGAAAGGCGGTACTCTTTCGGTACGCACGTGCGCTCACGGCATCATACCCCACACATACACATCATGATGCCCATACACTATGTGCCATACACACAGAGAGATAAATGCTCACTTTTTGGAGAACGTGGTTCATGCAGTGGTGAACTCTAGACTAAATCCCATCTATCTAGTAGCCTATGCTCGAGGTTGTTTGCAGATGGCGCCCCATAAACAATCTCAGGCTTGCCCAGATAAGGTGTGTCTCGTTGCGGGCCCATACTGCTGTGTAGTGTACCAGGTACTACCTGGTACATTTATACTGTAAGAACACGAGTACCAGGTATATAATGGAAGGCAGGCAGCTATTTACTGGAGTACGTACGTACAGGAAAATAAGAAATCCACTGATTCAGGAGGAGTCGTTTAGGTATCCTGTACTGCTTGCTCTCTACGAACCTATCTCTGCCCTTATGCTCCAACCTTAACTTGTTACACGCTCGTCGGTGGTTTCTATCTTCGAAGCCGCACTCAGGCAATGGGAATGACAATGATTCATTCCCATTGCACCCAGGCGCTATCCACACTGCGGTGTCGTTTTTTTCATACTCTCATGGCCAGCCATGACTCCTTATTATTACGAGTGTCATCTTTTCCAATTAATTCCTCCGGAGCAGGAGATTTCCCGAGGATTTTTCCTCTACTAAATTAATAAACTAAATACCAGGTACCAATAACAATACCAGTAACATCTATCTCACTTGATGCAATAAAAAAGTTACCTGTAGATGATTTGCTCTATACGCACCAAATGACCCGACACATCATATAGATTCTGCCTGCCAGCAGTAACTACAGCTTAGCTGTCGCATTGCACCTCACGCCCCCCAAAACCCGAGAAACCACTGCAAAAAGTAACAAAGCGACACCAGGGTGTACACCACCAGCCCCTCGGGAAAGTCATGGCTGAGTCTACGGGCGACAGGAAGAAGAAGGAGCTTGAAGCGCGCCAATCCCCACAGGACAGCAGCGACAGCAACAACACCTGCAAAAACAGCAGCAACAACAACAACAGCAGCAGCAGTGGCTGTAGTACCGATACCATTGCGGTTCAGGCGGTTCAGGTGCCAGTGGGCGTCCACCACCCCCAACAGCAGCAGCAAACGCGGGTGATTGTTGTTCATGAGCACGTGGTGGCGGCGGCCTCCAACCCCCCTGTCCGAGACAACAGCGACATCCAATGCTGCTACCCGGTGAGTCGGGATGATGAGTGAATGTGAAAACTTATTTCTCTTGTGCTCCAGCTACAGCAGCATGAAAAATTGTTCCAGCACCTCATATACATTCCGCGAAAAACATGACAAGAAGAGAAGAAACCGATGGTCCTTTTGCATCGAGTCTTTTTTTATCAACCCGGATCGTCCACAAGCTCCAAGCAAGAAAGAGAGCGCACAGCATATATATCATCATGCTGCATGCCGTGTCGTACAGGTCCTTACGTTCTGTACCCCGGGCTCCGGACACCACTCCCGTAGCCCGCAGCAACTCGGGCAGGCCAGCGTGGCCAAGGCTGTACAGTAAGTAGTACTCGGCCATGTTTCTCCTCTGCGCGCGCGTGTGTGTAACAACTACAAGCACCTGTACTCCTTCTGTATGGCCCGTACGTGGGCATCGGTCCCTGACTGGTGACTTGTCGCGATCTGTGAGTCTGCCCGCAAAATGCCTGAACGACCACAGGGCTACGTACAGTAGTACTTGCCGTGCAGCACCTCCCCCCCCCCCGCCCCGACCTTGGACGGACTTCGAAGCGGGTCTTCTCGATAGAGGGCGGGAGTGCCGAGGGTTTCGTCAAAACGTCTTGGCCGTGTACTCGTATAAATCCGAAAACCCGTTGTGTGTGCGTTCCCGGATATTTTCGTATGCGTCCCATCGTTCCCATCATACAATTCCACAACTGTCAGGACAACGGGATTTTCTGTCGCTTGCTGTAGATCTACTCGTCGTGCAGAAGCACGCAGCGGCACGTACAGCGCCGAAGCTCACGAGAGACAGCCCCCCCCCGCTCCCGCTATCACCTCGATGCACAATCACCAGCCCTGCAAACTACTCACAATAATCGTGGTCATCCGAGCTGCTTTGGTCTCGGGGGCTTCGATGACAGGCAGGCGCGGAAACGAAGCCCGGAAACAGCAGAACCACTTTATTTGCTTTCCGTGTGTGCTCTTCTTGGCTTTCGTGTTGTTCCACGCACGACAAGCAGACAAGTAAGTATCGTAGGTGTCGCAAGAACTACTACTGCTGCTGTACCAGGTAGACTGACTGGTATTTTTCTCAGATGTTTTTTTCGACAATATGACTATGGCGTCCCCGGTGGCTTGGTATGTGGTCCGAGTGCCCATCAAGATCAATTTCGAAGTTTCAAGTCCCACCGAGTGCATGCTCCGATAGTATCTCAATAGGGACTTTTTCTTGCATAACAAATCGATTGGCGGAAAGCGCGAGAGCGTGAGTTAGCTACATTCGATGAAAATCGACGAGCAGTGGGAACGCTAAAAAACCCTATTATGCGCGACCAAAAATAAAGGCACGTACCGGGGGGGGGGAGAAGGGACGACACCTGTGACCACGGCTTGTCCAGAAGATCGCTGTGGGTAAAACCTCTTACGCGTAGGCTGGAAAGTAAAAGTGTGACTAAAAAATAAAATAAAATTGTGCGTTGTGCTTTGTGCATTGATTGTGCAATAATACCTGTATGCAATACCTGTATACCAGGTATATCTTTCTCGGCGTGTTTGTTCACAAAAGCTGGACGCTGGCGGTGCCCTGTATTTTGCTGTTTCTATGTGGACACCCTTCGTCTTCTCATTTCGTAACGTTCGTTCGTTGCTACTAAGGGGGGCCATAGTTAACAGGACCACATATTGTTAGTAAAAATGGTTAAACATATAGGTTTTTATGTGTACCATAGGTCCTGTTAACTATGGTCCCCCGTAATAGTTTTATGACGGAACACCCATTCCTAGTCTTCATTGTTGAAGTAGAAGCACTGCAGAAGAAGTACCCGTACGTGTGTAATTATATGGTGTTAGTGGTTGCCGGATGTCGTACACCCGGTTGGAAATATCAGGGAGAAAAAACAACAGTAAAAGTTTCGCCCAATAAGAAAATGAGCACGCGGAGGAGCGAGCAGACAGAGAGATGTTCTAGCCCTCCGTCCCAGAAAAACACCACGATGAACACTGGCAAGTAAGTATATTAATAGTAGTAGTGCGCCGTCTCACGGTAGGTATTGCGCGGGGCCATATTAAATAGGACCCACTATTGTTGGTACATATATGTACATATATAGTTTTTTTGTGTGCACCTTAGGTCCTATTTACTATGCCCCCCCGTAATAATAATAGTACAGTATCGTGAGCATTGCTCGGCATTCAACGGTACCCGATCCTGGCCTTTGCTGTTGTTGTTGTTGTTGTTGTTGTTGTTGTTGTTGTTGTTGTTGTTGTTGTTGTTGTTGTTGTTGTTGTTGTTGTTGTTGTTGTTGTTGTTGTTGTTGTTGTTGTTGTTGTTGTTGTTGTTGTTGTTGTTGTTGTTGTTGTTGTTGTTGTTGTTGTTGTTGTTGTTGGTTGTTGTTGTTGTTGTTGTTGTTGCTGTTGTTGTTGTTGTTGCTGTTGCTGTTGCTGTTGCTGCTGTTGTTGTTGTGGTCGTGGTGGTGGTGGCGCTTTTATACGCTTTGTTAGCGTTGTCAAAGCGAGGAGCCTCATATATTGGTTGCTACCAGCATCCCTACCGCAGCCCGCGACGGTGCCAGAGATACGCCCGTTTCTGGCCACTGAGCTGACAGTCAGCGTTAACCCTGTTAGGACTGCAGTTCTGTTTTGGGGACAAACTCCTTTGACTTTGAGTGGAGTGTCCCCAAAACGGGGCTGCGGTTCTAAAAGGGTATAGCATATATATAACGGACCAAGGCCACAGTAGAAGGGGGAGACTTCTGTAGGAGCTTCGTTTATCATCGGCTTTTGAGCCGCTCGCGCGGGTGGCTACCCCATTCCTATGTGGCGTCGTCAGCAGCTTCGCGTCTTTCGTGTCCGCGATAGACACTCCCATCGAGTTGTTCGTCTTTCCGCAGCCAACAACATGTTGCTGAATCCGTTGTTGGGGGGAAAATATCGCCACTACTACTGCAGCGCGAGCATCCTATCAACGGTCGTGCAATCAGGGCTCCCCCCCCCCCCTCTCCCCCCCCTGCCGCATACAGCCTTCTTGTTATTGTTGCTGTATCCATACTATTGACCATCAGTTTTCTCCGACGACACCCAGCACATGACTTTCAGGATTCGTACTGGGGTAATTAGTCGTCCCGGAAAGATACCAGTTCCGTGTCGACAAGCTACGTAGCACGAGACAACACGGACAATACGTGGGGTACCACCCCCCCCCCCCCCCCTCCCCCCCCGCCCCCCCCCCCAATACGCAAGTCCACCTCACAAGCGGTTCTTGGTAGGATGCAGCCCATTCTTCATGCGACTCGCCGGACACCTCACGGCGCTTCGCGCTTGGTGCATGCAATGCCTACCTGGTCGGTGAAAACATGCTCCGTCCGGTGAAAACATGCTCCGTCCGGACATTGTAGGTATGCGAGGGTCTATGGCCACACGACCACGGCCATGCATGAGATCGAATACATCTCTCCTATCGAGAAACCCCCCCGTTGCCCCCCCATCGTGTATAGCCTTGTTGTTGTTGTCTTCACATTATTGACTGCTTGTTTTCTCCTACGACACCGAGCACATACACTTAGGATCCGTACTGCAGTAATTAGTCGTCCCGGAGAGGTACCAGTTTCGAGTCGACAAACTATACCGTAGCATGATACAACACGTACAATAGGCCCATGACATGCCCCATGCGCCCCCTCCACCAACCCTCCGGCTCCTCGCCTCGCGCTCGCGCGCCCATCAGATAACAGTAGAAGACCCAGTGGAGATTGTGTACGCCCGGAACATCGCCATCACGCATATCGTCGCCGAGGCCGTGGGGTTGTATTTTTGTTTAGATGGCTGGGCCAGCAGCATTTTCTTTACGGGCGTGATACCTTCGAGCATCGTAGCGTGCTGCTGCAAGCATCGCGCGATTTTTAGGGTCTGGAGTTGCATCGGTCTTCTCCTGATTGTGTTGCACGCGATGTCGATCGACGAGGCCCTCAACACTTCGACCAGCTACTTCTTCTACAACTCCACGCTGTGCGCATTGATGCAGATCTTCTTGTGTTGTATTAGCGGGCTCATCGTGTACTTCGGCTGCAGAACGGCCTCGGCGATGGGGAACCGGACCCTTCCATATCATCATGGCAGTCAGGTGGTCGGGCAGGCAGGGGCATCGGTACAGGTGCCGGGTCACCTGGTGCATGGGGTGCAACTTTCTCAAGTCGCTGCGCAGCAGTAGCGCTGAGGACAGACCTGAAACCAGTCTCAACAGTAACAGGCAGCAGTCCGCATACGTAGCGAAGCTGAGTCACGGGTCCGTAGGGGAGCCGTGCGTTTTACTTCGGCCACTACACGACACGTAGTGAAGGTGCTTGCTCTGATACGTCGGGGTCTGGTGGCGTCTTTATTGAGGGCGCTCGGGCGAAGAACACCACAGTGTGGTCGGCTCTATGTCGGCAGCTGATACGTTCTCTCTTGTTCATAAAAAAAACGGGTTTTCCCTTTCTTCGAGACTGCAAACCATCTTCTTTACCAGGTACACAACAAGTGCATGAAGCCGCGTCGTGGTGCTACGGTTTGGGGACCGGACCGGTGTGTATGGGTGACCGACGTTCCCTGTATTCACTCGCTGGCCCCATGGGCTGTGCCTAGGGAACTCGTAGCTATATTTGGTGGTATGTGTTTGGTGGTGTTTTTCTTATCGCGGGCAAGAGGCTCAATGTATCCTTCAGCAGCAGCTATAAATAGCGATAGTATACTTCACGTCGGCGGCTGATGGTATGCGTGGTGTATGCAAGCTACTCTTAGTAGTCTACTACTGCTTGATGCTGTGTGTAAGTATTACCGCCTTTCCAACTTCAGAGGGAAGCCTTGTCGACACTATATGACGATTACATCACCGGGAGCACGAAGCAGCCCGGGGCTGCTGGGGTAGGTGATAGGGGATGCGGCCGAAGTGTAACGTAGGAAGGTGTACTACAGCACACGCGCGCAGCGGGACGACACTGGTACTACCGCACGCTCTTTCTTAGCGGCGTACTATAGGCTTTGAACCTTCATCAGGTCGAGTTAGCAATAGTACCTGAGTCTGACAAATGAGAGTCGAGGACCGCAAATAAACGGGGTTTACGTTTCAAGAGACTTTGAATATTCGAATGACTGTGTACACGAAAGAGGGCGCTATACATTGCACCGAGCCGGCAGTGTAGACGCCGTTTTTGTGTTTTTGAATTGATATCGCTGTTTTCTTGTCGCCTGGAAGGGAGCAAAGCATCGTCGCCTTCGTTACCGCGGCCATAGTCGTCGTCTCTATGGTCATTACCAGCAACCATGAAGAGCCAAGCATCCCGAGCGCAATCGACGGAGCGAATAGGTCGACTGACCGAGCGACAGCGCCACCAGCGGCAAAGGGCCAACGGCACGACCGACGACACGACCGACGACGCGACCCATGGCACGGCCGGCGACATGACCGACGAAGCGATCGACGGTCCTCGAGCCATGGTGCACGCGGTACAGACCCTTTTATCACGTTGCGCCACTTCCGCGTCTTCACTTCATCCCGCGGCGCCCTTTATTCCGACTCAATCAAGACTAAGCGCTTCACTGACTGTGTAACTCGCGTATTGGCGTCCGGTGCACCGCACGAGCTGGAACCGCCCCACCTAGAAAGAGCAAAGTTGGTTTCCGATTACAAACTTCTTCTGTACTTGATTACCCCTTCTTTGATCAGTCTTTTCGGATATATTGTTGAAAATTCGGCCCGAATCGCCTGTTCGTAGAGTACAAGCCTGGATGCCCGACCGCCACGCGGTCTATTGAGATTATTTATAGCCGTTTTTATAGGGGATGCGATGGGGATTAGCGAGCGAAGAGGAGCAGATAAGAGCGATCGAGCTCCCTCTCAGTGCACGGCAAAACCCATTAGAACGCCTGCCAAGATACGCGAAACCCTCTAAATATCTTGGAACCATCGTTGCTGGCCCAAACGAACACCCCCCCTAGCTTTTCACGGCAGTGGTGAGACCGAAGGGGCATTCAAAGCATGTTAGGATCGAAGGACAGCCAGCGACAGTCCCGCAGGAAGATTCCCGGCCAACGGGTCACAAACCCCTGTATAACACACACCAGGTACCAGGTACCTGGTACCAGGTATACCCCCAAACCATTGCAATTAAAACAACGCCCGCATTCCAGACGATGACCATGGCCAGAAAATAAAATGCCAAGGGGTGTCCTACTCCCCCGTGCCCCTCAGAGTAGCGCGGAGTGGCAACCTGACAAGTTATTCCTCGCATCACTCAAACGCGGTACTCATCGAATATTGCTCATGGTCCCTTACATTCACCCCCCAACGGCAGGTACACCAATAACCTACGGCGATAGTTAAAAGAGTTCGTAGCAAGGGATTCCGTCAGAAGTCCGCATGCCTTGCTGCTCTTCCGAGGCTACGAAGTGACGTTCGATCTTCTTCGCACGAGGTAGCTTTGTAGCAACATGAAAGCGCACGTCGATAAGCTTGCTCCGAGCAGAACTGAGAGGGTTCTCACCCAACGCTATGGCCCCCTGTTTTCCCTTAAAGCCCCGAGCACATGATCCGCTTTTTTTTTAATACCAGGTGGCTCTGAACAAATATGGCACTACTGAGCCCGAAAACAAAGAACTTCCTTCATTCCTCCACGCCCAGGACGACGTACTCTGCCTCTGCTGTGGATAATGTAACACACTTACTTCTGCGTGTTATTTGCCCAACTGGCGGCCGCACCCCCCAGGGTAATTACCGTCCCCGACACCGAACGCCTATCGTTCGAGTTCTCTGCACAACCAGCATCACTATACGCAGTCAAATCCCATCCCGAGCCCGGCATACAAGTGAACCCCAAAAACCTGGTTCCTTGAAGGTATGTCACGCGTTCAACGAGAGAGGTAGCACATTTCCGCTAAAATGGCTTCTGAATGACGGGGACCACTAACCCAAAATCGTCGGAATGCCAATTTTGTTTCGAAAAATGACGCAATTAATTGTACACGTGGGCCATGGCATTGATTATCGGGTTGCAATTCCCCGGTGACTTGGTAGGTGGTCCGCGAGCCTATTAAGATCAATTTCGTGGGCTCGAGTCTCACCGAGTGCATGCTCCTAGGGACTTTGTTTTGCTTGAAAAATAACTAGCGGAAAGCGCGAGAGCGTGAGTTAGCTACATTCATTCGATGAAACTCGTCGAACAGTGGGAATGCTGAACCTTATGCGCGACAATAAGTAACGGCTCGTACCGGGGGGGAGAAGGGACGACACCGGTGAGCACGGCTTGTCCAGAAGATCGCTGAGGGTAAAACCTCCCAGGAGTTATGCTGGAAAGTAAATATGAATAAAAAAATACAATTAAAGAAAGATGTTTGCTGAAGTCAGTTTTCGGGTGAGTTATGGAGCTCCTTAAGTGATGGGCCTCAGTTTTTTTTGGGGGGAATCTCTATCGTAGAATGTCTCGCCATAGTCATCAAAAGTGCCTTCCATTGCCTCTCCGTAGGATTGTTGTAGTAGAGTGGCGCGCCACAGCACGCTCAGCAATCGAGATGCCCGGCCTCGTCATGGTCGACAGCCACATCGAGCTGCCTACAGCCTCCCTGTACGGCCAGAAACCTTCAAGTTCGCCCTCCTCTCTTGAAGCCAGTTCCACACCGGGGATCGCGGGGATTTCAGAGGATGATTGAACGCCAAAGCGATCCAACATGCCCTCAACAAACGCCTGCTGCGAAGGCTCCAATGCCCCCAATTCCCAGTCCCCAATTCTCCAATCACCGAGGACGTTCGTGGGGAACTATTTAACTAACGTGGCATGTAAGTCTCTGCATGTCTCGTCCTATCCTGCAGTCACGACGTCATTTATGATCAGTCCTACCTTGCCGTCCACAAAATATGCGAAACATGCACGGTTCAGACCTACTCTGCTCCATGCCGTACTCTACCACGTTCTCTATCAATAATCCAGCCCACCGCCGTCCGCTCCCCGGTGGACCGACCTGTGATTTGTTGAGGCGAACGATCTTTCCTGACTTGTCACCACATCCACCAGGTGGTTTCATGTACCCGGTATGTCTCGGCGTCGAGTTTCGCGAGGACAAAAGCTTGAGCGAGGTCTGAGTAAAAAATCTTTCAACTATGTTCATTGGCAACAGCCGACAGAATTTCCGCTGACGCTGTGCTGACGAGGGAGTGGGCGCAAATGCTTGAAAGCAATCCACATCCTGCACCTGGCTAAACCCCTTAACTATAAGTCTGGTCTTCTTCTTCACTATCAGGCCATGCTTGTTCGGCTTGCAGGCAAACACCCGCTTCGCACCTATAGGTTTCGGTCCTTGTGGCGATATCGCGGCTTCATATGTACCGGTTGTTTTGTGACAGTCCAATTCAATCTTCTGGGGACGCTCTTCATCTGCTACGGACTGCGGGGGCGGTTCTACGTCGTCCGGGAAACCACTTGGCATGCACACGCTCAACTCCCCGTTGTTCTCCAAAGCAGACCCTCCGCCCATCTATCAAGGCCACAGCGTCCTCCGTCGTCCAGGATGCACTCTTCAGGGTACTCCCAGTCTTCGTAGACCACTTTTACGCTGCCAGAAACAGCGCGTCTGCGGTTTAAGGGTTCATCATAAATTCACCCCCCAGGTGTTGGCTTTGTCCCCGGGCCCGGCCCTGTACTGTCACGGGGAGCCGTTCCCAGCTGCTGAGCTCGTGTGCTGCCATCGCCGAGAGGACCGCGGAGGGATCCTCGTCGTTCTTTTGGCCGGTGTCGGAGGTTGATGATGCGCTCGGGTCGCTTTCGGTCCTCCCTGCCGCGACCGAGGGAGCATCCACGGCGCCCCTTGAGACGAACGCATTGTCTCGGTTGTTTCGGCCCTCCCTATCGGGGTCAAAGAGGTGTCAACCGCATCTCCTTGAGGCGAATTCATAGTCTCGGCCGTCCCGTCGCCGGCCTCGCCGGCGGCAGGTGCCTGCCGTGCGCGCTCCTGCAGAAACGCTTCCAGATCAAAACAACCCCACGTCACGTCGAGGGTGTTCAGACGAGTCAGACCGTAATCCAGCTCACCCACTACCCCCTCCACCACCGCTCACGTCGTTTGGCTCGGACCCCCTCTCTTCCGTAGACAGGGAATCATTCACCTGGGCAGGTACGGATGGTGCAGACGACACGCGTTGTTGCTAGGGGATATTGCGCGTGATCAGCACCGTGCGTTGTCTAGTCAGCACTCGTACAGAGTGTTCGTTCGGATCGTTTCAGCAGCGATGGTTAGAAGTTGGAGCACTTCGCTCTCTCTCTCTCCTCCTGTGTCTCCTAACACAACGACTGTAACGAATCTCATTAGACCACGTGGTGGCTAGGGTAATCAAGCTTGGACTCTACAAACACACTACTACTGTAGTGACTTGAACGTTTGAGGTCTGGTACCAAAAACCAAGGATATGTTCGGGGAGGTCGGCTCACGTAGATACCGATTCCATAAACAACCTCTCGAGTTTATTATCTGCTCGTGTGTGCGTAAACTGCTCGAAACCTTTGCGGAGACCCTTGGCCATGGAGCACTCCAGCAACTCTTCCCTCGAAGACGACCCGATGCCGCTGCGCGGTCTCTCGGAGTAGTACCTCGTAGGAGTGTCCAGCCGAGCATCGGAAGTCGTCGATGTTAATCGCAGACTTGTTGAGCAAAGTTACCTCCGGACGAATACAGGACGAGCCTTTTCCCTTTTGCTGCAGTCTACCCGGTAGCCGTAAAGAAGGCTGTACAAGGTTCCACACGACGACGGAAACAGGATATATATAAAGCTCTGACTTGAGTCTGTCTGCAACCCTCGAGGAGCGTCCTCCGAAAGCGTGGCCGTGTTTCACGAGAGTGGACAGGGAAAACAAGTGGTGGGGGAGCTTCCGCATGTGCGCAACGTTTGCTATCAGTAATTACACGAGACCGACTGCGGACCGAAATGCATCGTTTACACCACCGTATTCGATCCAGCGAGTCGATCCGTCGGCGATGCGCCGTCTTAAAGTTGCATTCTCTCTATCATGCTATCTGCAAAGGGCGACATGTGAGTAGACGCGCCACTGTAGCAAAACGAGGCCTCGTCTCCTACCTGCGCGGCTAAATCTCTAGAACATTCCCGCTGTACTCTCTTGTCGCTTCGGCCGTGAAAACTGAGGTATAGACCATACCAGCCTCACAGCCGGCGTCCCTCGCCCCGACCACGCTCATCGCCGCCTGTACAGCCTCTTTTTTCGACGTGGGGCAGACACCAACAGCGTTCCCCCGCCCGTTCCACCGGCTGCACCGCTTCTCCGTGCAGTTTACAATCCTATTGCCCGTCTTGCCACACTTTGAGCACCTCTCTACGTAAGTACTAGTGTACCTTCGGTGGCCTGGCACTGTTGCCATTGCCACCGGCAGTCGCGACCGAGTCACCACCGGACTCACCCGTTGAAGTATGCGCCCCCACATCCAACCCCTTCCTTCTGGTGTGGCTAGCCCCTCACGGGATCGGCGACCTCCACAAGAGAAGCAGCTCCTCCGAGTCGGGTCGCTCCGAAATCACGCGAAGCACCATCACGCAAAACTCTAACCCCTCCTGCTGAAGTGTACTGTACAGGGGTGGGTCGTCCCCCTCAAGGGCTCTTCCCTGCAGCAGCGCTATTATCGGCACTGCCGGACTCCGATTGGCCGAAGGCCTGCTCCAACAGCAGCAGGCGTCTCTCGTACAGGAGTAGGTCCCGCCGTTCCTGGGCTATTCACTACAGCAGCGCTACCCTTGGCGTTGCTGGAACTCCGATTGGCCAATGCATTCTCCAAAAGCGGAAGTTGTATTCCCTACTGCAGCGGGTACTGTCCCTCGTGAGCTTTCCCCTAAAACAGCGTTTTTCGTAGCACCGCCGGACTCCGATCGGCCTGTGTCCCTCATGAACTCGGCCATCATGCCCCTCATGGCGTTCATCACCGATGGCCGCCTTGGCTCCAATAACGGCTGATCTTCTTACCTCCGCTGGCGAATCTCATCCTTGAAAGTTTCTTGTTCTTCCTGATCTGCCCCTTCCAAATATATCCTTGACTTTTGGTACCAGACCTCAAACATTTATGGCACTATTTAGTGTGTTCGTAGAGTCAAGGCCTCGATGCCCGACCGCCACGCGGTCTGATGGCATGCTTTCTAGTCGTTGTGTTAGAGCACACGAGGAGTGAGGTAAAGCGATGAGGAACAGAGCAGAGCTCTCGAACCCCCTTCCAGTGCACGGCAATATCATAACAACGCCTGCCAAGACATACGCAATCCTTTACAACTTTTGTAACCGTATCTGCTGTTACGACCCAAACGAACATCGCCTAACCTCGGTGGCCGCTGCAGCTTCTCAAGCGACTGTGCAATCCCCTATCCCGGCAACAGCGCGTTGTTTTGCTGGCGCTAGTCGAATCCATTAGGTTTTCCGTTATGTGTTCTACGCTCTCCTATCCCCTGCCAAAAGCCTCGCCACGAACCAATTGAACTAAACTGCCGATCATCGCCTTGTTGTCCAGGTGCGACAATAGCATTATGACAACTACAACACAACAATAACAATAACAATGCAATGACAACAGCGCTTCTGGCGAAATCGTGCCTCCATTTAACTTGTTTGTGCATGTTCGTGGGATTATAAGTACATAAATTAATAGACTCATTCACTTTTTGGAATAGCAGCATGTTCGATCGCCACTTTCGATATACAGAGGTAGTTATGGCCACCCTTTCATCTTCGCCGAATCTTCACGTATATATCTGCGAGTGTTCCGGGTCTCTCTCTCTCTCTCTCTCTCTCTCTCTCTCTCTCTCTCTCTCTCTCTCTCTCTCTCTCTCTCTCTCTCTCTCTCTCTCTCTCTCTCTCTCTCTCTCTCTCTCTCTCTCTCTCTCTCTCTCTCTCTCTCTCTCTCTCTCTCTCTCTCTCTCTCTCTCTCTCTCTCTCTCTCTCTCTCTCTCTCTCTCTCTCTCTCTCTCTCTCCCCCCGCTGTCACTCAGGCACGTTACTGGGTGTATGGACGCGCGTTTTAGTGCCTGCGCCCGCTCCCGCGTCTGCTTCCGCACGAGCGCCGGCGCTCGCACCCTCTCTCCGTCTTTCGCGCCACCGCCCGAACAGCCGTCCGAAGATCGAGCCGCTCGTCCAGGGTCCACCTTCGGATACACCGGCGCACCTGTCTTGGCGGTGTCGTCTTCGGGGCTTCGGGGAAGGTTGATGGACGAGGAGCGTTTTAGACTATTGCTGGCTTGGCGGTGTCTGCTTCGGGGCTTCGGGGGAGGTCGATGGGCGAGGAGTGCCTTGGATTCATTGATACGGGGTGGCGATTCTGGAAGCGCTTGTTCTAAGCTGGGGAGGATGAGTGGGATGCCGCTGGGGGCATTGTCCTAGGCCAGCGGAACTTGGCAAAACTAACCCACTTGCCGCGGCAACGGCACTTGCAGGATTTTATTGTTTCGCTAGGCGCCAGGTGATTGCTATGTTGAAGTCATGCAATAAAGACCCTGTCGTCTCGCGTTCCCGTCGCGATCTGTGTATCTGTGGCGGGAGTGGGGGGCAATAGGAGACTATCGTCTGAAGGAACGGGGTTCCTCGGGATCTCTGACATTCCGTTTTTGCCTACTTTTCATCTTGGAGGCGCGACGATTGTGATATTTCCTATCGATTAGCACAATAGTATTAGGTGGTGCCGGTATTGTTCGTCGGGGGGACTGTATTGAGTTTATGGGTCAAACGAGCATTCAGAAACGCAGTTGGAGGGGGCGTAACAGTGTACGCCGCGTTAAGAAAATAAGGCGACGCATGTTTTGTGCGTACCGGGGGCGGTATTTCCTATCGGAAACAAGTGGGCCAGGTTTCTTCCCTCCGTTTGGTTGGCATAGAATACCGCGGGCCCACCATCTAGGATATCGCGTGGCTTGCGTGTTCCGGCGAAACCACCTGGTGAGGATGTTACTGTGGTTATCCAAGGATCCAAGGGGTTTCCAGAAGTGGACACGGCATGTAGGCAAAGGGGATAATGCGAATTGAACCCGGAAATTGTGGGGATGTGAACCGACGGTCACAACCTTTCTCCATCCCATGAGCTTTTTATAGCTCGTCCCGGTGCCAGCAGTGTTCCCCGACACCAGAAGAGTACCGACTTGGGCAACTATTACGGGGGACCACAGTGAATAGGACATAATATTGTAAGTAAAAATAGGAAAATGTATAGGTTTTCGTGTATACCATAGGTTCTATTAACTATGGTCCCCCGTAATAGGAGATGACTCAGACATACGTTCCGCAAGCTGTGTGGATCAACGGGAATGCAGGTGGCAGTCTTGCAACGAATTGAGAGAACTTGAGCGTGTAAATAAATGCCAGACGGCCTATGACCCTGTTTGTTCTGAGAACGAAATAATATACCTGATGTTTTAGTGTGTGAGTATATCTGAGCAGGCTTGCGAGGAACATAAACTATATCGGCCGGAGAGCCCGGCGTTACTCACGACATCATGCATGACACGCGCACCGCTCGATTCTGTGACAGTTTTTGGCTTGGCTTTAGACAAATTATTCCTCCCCCTCAAGGCTAGGCCTTTCTCTCTCTTTGTTGACGTACCTTGCCGGCTTCGTAATCTTGCCGTTCAGAGATATGGGAGTGGGTTTCGAGAAGCCACGTCTTCGGCTCGTGTTCTAGCTCGTGAAATCGGGGTTCCCATGAATTTCCCATAATTCTGCATATACTGCTCATCAGAGTGGGCTAATGCTATGCGGCACTGCTTTGAATGAGGCTGAAAGCCTGGTGATTACCTGGGTTACTTGGGAGGCGTATCTTGGATGGAAAACCAGGGGTTTCCCCAGCGAGGCACGAGCTTGGCTCCCAGTCTCCGCGTGCACGGGAGGAATAAAACCGCTCTTCTCCCATCTCTACGCGAAACAACACACGTGAGCACCAACCAGTACCCACTTAATAGGCAAACCTGTCCAGGGATACAAAGTGTTCCGACCTTGATCTTAACCAGTGGGATATATTTCTAGACGAAGGTGCGAAAATCATTTTTTTCGTCATGTTTTGTAAACGTCCCCCCCCCCACTGTCTCAGGGGTCTCCAGAATGGAGGGTGGCGGGGTTTTGGTTTTACGTGCACCCCGGAGCACGCAACGAAATCATACATACAGGAGTAAAGGGGGTAGTTTTGCTTATTGCTTACGTGCGTGCGCACTCTTAATAGTGTTTGTCTTTTTGTACCTACTACTACTACTACTACTACTACTACTACTACTACTACTACTACTACTACTACTACTACTACTACTACTACTACTACTACTACTACTACTACTACTACTACTACTACTACTACTACTACTACTACTACTACTACTACTACTACTACTACTACTACTACTACTACTACTACTACTACTACTACTACTACTACTACTACTACTACTACTACTACTACTACTACTACTACTACTACTACTACTACTACTACTACTACTACTACTACTACTACTACTACTACTACTACCACTACTCCTACTGCTGCTGTAGTATTGCTTTTGCATGTTTGGCCGGTATGGCGTTTTGTATGAGCTTTTATACGTATACTGCCTAATAATGGGGTACCTATTGGAGGGTAAGTAACCAAAATTGGGTCTACCCGGCAAAAAAGTGGCAAGCATCGGGTGGCGGCCTGCGTTGACCATTGAGATAGATTCCTGGGGCCTCCGCGGTCACTGAAATAAAGGAACCCGATTTTGGCCACAAAGGCATCGGGTATACCAGAATTTGGCGACTGCTCTTCTTCTATTATTGTGGTTTTGTGATATAATTTGGTTTGTATGGCGTTAAGTATAGCATTCTAAAATCCATATACCAGGTAGAATATACTCATATGGACTTTTAGTATTATCGTTTACTCGTACTGTTAATATTATTTACCAGGTACCATAATACTGTTGTATTCTGTCTCTCTACCGTGGATTGAATGTAAGTATTGGATTGGATGAGGCCTCCAGCGCCGGGCAACAGGTCTCGTCTGGTATTTCCCCCCGCGCTGAGTAGACTATTTATAGTGTATCACGCACTCTGCGCGGGATTAGTGAATGTAAATGATCTGGGTATACAAGCATGAAAATACTCATCCTACTGCCGGGTGGGGTGGGATGGTCTCAAGAAGTGTTGCGATGAACTCTTCTCCCGAGGTTTCGGGAGCGCAAAGAAGAACTGACCTCGTTGCGATACAAATTCCGAGACATTTCGATATCATCGATGTTTCCATTATTTGTGCCATATTTGAGCCCATCGGTTGGATCGCCATTTTACTGTGGCGAGCCGCACCAAAGGGAACCAGTAGGCCTTAATAATATCAGGCAAAAGGGCAATCACGCGGGCCTTGCCTTCCCCCAGGTGTTGCACACTGTGTCCTACCATGATCGGGGGTGGGAAACAAAACCCGAAGGCCGGGGCTATGGTGCCCGGAACGATCGAAACGTCGCGCGCCAATACGTCGGTCTCCCCGTGAATGGGATCGCAGCACCGACGCCGTGCATGCCACCAGGTCTATTTCAGAAGGGCTTATCTCGTCCCAGACCGCTTGAACCAGTGCCGGCGCTATGCGGACGATAGTTTTTCGTGACGGCCGCCAGATGACATCCATGACCTCGTTCTCCGCCGTCGAGGTCCACTTCGACGACAATCTAACGCCGTGCTCCACTTGCAGCTCGAACAACTGCATCGAAAACGCGTGAGTCTCAGGGTTCTTAGCACGCCCATGGTTGAAAGCATTCACTACTGACGGGTTGCCCACGTCTATGACCACGCGTCTCGCCACAGCACGTCCGGGTTGTCGCATGCGAAACTGTCGAAGGAGATGGTAGAGGCCACACATCTCCTTCGGGTTGATATGATTCGACTACCAGTCTGGCAGGACTACCCCCCCCGCCGCCGGGAAGGTGCCCGAGGTCGTGTTCACGACACTACCCCATGCGACGGATGTCGCATCCGACGACCCTTGCGTCGAGACTGCCGCGAAGTGTCGCGCACGCTGCCACGGCCCCTCTAGCGAGGCAGCTGACATATTCCGCCACGGCCTGAATTCGCCCCAATATATCAGCCCTGGAGTCTCGCGTAAGGTCGACAATGCACAAACCTGACTTCTCTACGTCAGCGATCACCGCAAACATAGCGTGCGTCCACAGCGATACCGGCCTGATAGCCACCGTCATGCTCATGCGCTTGCTCGCGAGGCGCTGAAGCGTACAGAAGGACACACATGCCGCGTGTAGGACTGCTTGTAGCAGCTGCCGCAGTGTATCTAGCTCATTCTGTGGAGCCCGGAAGGTTGCGATGTCAAAGTCGCACAACATTCCGGGATATAGCTGCGGCCTAGTCGGCCGGAAGTTGTACTCCTTGACCGATCGGAACTGACCGCACAGGAACGACACCAACATCGCTACGCGTGTAGCCTCCCCCGCCGCCAGCCATTGCTCGCGTGCAGTCTGCCCGTGGAAGGCGGCACGTGTGAGTGGCATCGATCGAGACGTTGGAGGCAACCCACGGCGACCACCTACAGCGCAACGTGAAGGAGAGAACATATGGAAATATATAACTACACGGAATATTGTATAGCGCTAAGATAAACCCGCGAAAACGCGCGTGTACACATTGTTGAGGTAATCGATTCAGCGTGGGGGCAGAATTTGGCCACCCTCGGTGAAAAATAAGTAATGCTTTATTGGCAAGCGTCGAAGCGAAGCTGTGTATCCAGGCGGGTCGTCGATAAAACATGACGATTGCACAGACACCGGCAACACAACTCCGTGCGTATCTACGTGAATGTTAATACAGTGACGGAAAGTAAGTGTGGATAACGAGTTGCGTTGGTGTCTGAGTACGTAAATACAGTACCTAAAATCGTGGATAACAAGTTACGCCTGTTCCGGTTCAGCAAACAAGCTTAGGCCTATCGCTCGTTCGAGAAATGTTCGGCACAGGTGAGCCGACGGCCGTCAAACGTAAGACCGAAATATCATCGTAGCTGAATATTAACTCGAGTCCAGCGAATCAACCGCCAGACCACGGAGTTTCTACGCCAATTTTTTCGGTCGCAGCCCCTTGACTTATGTATGTGCGCTATATTAGACAAATATAATCATGAGCCGAGCAAAATGAACGCCGAAGAATAAACTGTATACGGCGAAACCAAGCGGTCGCCACCGCCTGATCGAGAATCTTCGGCCTGAGCTCAGCGAATTTCCCGTCATACAGCGGGGCTTTTACGGCAACGTCCGCGGCCGAAACTACCTTACTAATGTGCGCTGAACGCTACTACTTACTGTACGGTACCGAATATAATCATCACGAGTCTAAATGAAATGACCGCAATAAATGACAGGTTTTCGGCCACACCAAGCGATCGCCAATGCCTGATTTACACGCGCCGACACGGACATCGAAGCCCCTAACTCACACCAGCTGTTTCGCAGCCGGACCCGAGTGAAGAGACAAATTTAGGATCGTAAGTCAATACTGGTATCGAGAGCCGTAGGAACCCCGCCCCCGGGCGCCGGCCATGGGGGGCGCCGTCCCAGATGTAGAACCAGCGCACCTCGCGTTCTAGTTTGCACGTCCGTCCGTGAGGTCCTGATCGATCTGGCTCTTGGTCAGGCCGCGCGTGCTGGGAAAACACCCCCAAGGTTACCCCCAAGGTTACGACAGGACAGCCGAAGCGCCTGAGCACAACTGCCCCTGGGTGCGCATCCGCTCCAAAATAGCCTTTTCGGAGGACAGCCCCATGTCGTGGGCGAGAGCGGCTGCCACACGCAAGGTGTGCGCGAACTCGTACCAATTATACTCCCCGGCAAGTTCCTCCAGGTCCGCGAGATATCCACGATAACTTGCCGGAACAGTAGCCGAATCAACGATCGTAGCAGCGGGGAAAAGGACGGTCGTAACCGCGGGGTAAGGGGTGGGTAAGGCGAGAGCGCATCCGCGGCCGTGCAATACCCAGCGCGACATCAAAGCCGCGGCCCAAACCCAAACAAGAGGTTATACAGCAGAATCGACACGTACGTGTGCACCTGCAGTTGCTGAGAGTGAGATGGCACCGCAGTACCAGGCGCCGCGACATCATACACTCAACCCAAGTCGAAGCAACGATTGTGGCAGCGAGGTAACACAACGGTCGGAACCACGGGGTAAGGGGAGGGGAGGTAAGCCGAGGTCACAATCATGGCTGTGCCAAATATCACCATAACGTCACACACGCGGCTCAGATACAAAATGAGAGGGTATACAGTAGTATCGACGCGTATACGGGTATCCAGCGAGCCGTGAGTGAAAGGATACCGCGGTACCAGACCCCGCAGCATCATACAGTCCATCTCACTGTAAACAAGAAACAGCTGTCATACCCTCTACTCCACAGTCTACACGGGGAATCACCGGTATCGAAAGGAAGGGTATCAAGACGGAATGAGGGGGCACAACCGTACCAGACCCCGTAGGGTCATACCCTCCACTCCACGGTCAAAACAAGAGAATACCGCAGCATCGAGACGGGGCAAGCGGGCATCACCGCACCAGACGCCTAGGGTCATACCGTCCACTCCACCGTCAAAACAAGAGAATACAGCAGTAGCCCCATCGTCAAAACGCGAGGACACAGCATTATCGAAAGAGAGTGAGGGGGCACAACCGTACCAGACCCCGTAGGATCATACCCTTCATTCCACCGTCAATACGAACGAGTACAGCAGTATCGAGAGGGAGGGCGGGACCACAACTGTACCAGACCCCGTGGGCTGATACATTCCACTCCACCGTCAAAACGAGAGGATACAGCAGTATCGAGGGGGAGTGAGGGGGCACAACCGTACCAGACCCCGGAGGGTCATACCCTCCCCTCTACCGTCAAAACGAGAGGGAGTGAGGAGGCACAACCGTACCAGACCCCGTAGGGTCATACCCTCCCCTCCGCCGTCGGAACGCGAGAATGCCGCAGTATCGAGAGGGAGTGAGGGGCCACAACCGTACTAGGCCCCGTAGGGCCATACCTTCCATCCCACCGTCCAAACGAGAGAATACAACAGTCTCGAGGGGGAGTGAGGGAGTGCAGCAGTACCAGACCCCGCAGGGTCATATCCTTCACTCCATCGCCAAACCGAGAGAATACCGCCGTATCAAGGGGGGGTGAGGGAGTGCAGCAGTACCAGACCCCGTAGGATCATACCCTCCCCTCTAATAATGTCGAAACGAGAGAAAACCGCAGTATCGAGAGGGAGGGAGGGGACACAACAGTACCAGACCCCGTAGGACTATACCCTCCCCTCCACCGTCAAAACGAGAGAATACAGCTATATCAAGAGGGAGGGAGGGGGCACAGCAGTACCAGACCCCGTAGGGCCATACCCTCCGCTCCACCGTCAAACGAAAGAAAACCGCCGTATCGAGGGGGAGTGAGGGTGCACAACAATAATACCAGATCCCGTAGGATGATACCCTCCCCTCCAACGTAGCGATCAGTGAGTGAGACAAAGCCGTGTCAAACCGCGGCCTCGTACCCAGCTAGAGAGAGAAAATACAGGAGCCTCGAGACAGAGCCGTGAATGAGAGAGCACCGCCGGACCAGGCGCCTCGCCATTCGACTCCACAGATAACGGCCAGGGCACATACCGCCATATCGGGTAACTCGAGTACCCTCCGCGTACGCACGTCAAATAGCAGCGAGTGAGAGGGCATATCAGTATCGAACACTGCAGCATAATACGCTCCACCCCGCACAATCTCCAATACCAAATCTGTGTCACAACGTACCCTATCTCCGACACCAATCTGTTTTATTGTTGTCGGCTCGACGGCCAGCGGGCACAGTGCTATACCTGCCAACCTCGTATACGCGAGTAAGCGCCCAGCACACTCGAACCTTTGGGGAGTGCGTGGTTGTAGCGAGTAGATCATCTTTGCTCCTTATTTTCCATGGTCGGCGGCTGGACCTGCGGGGCTCCACTTGGACCCGCTCCGCTCCCAAGCTCGTTCCAGCTGAGGCATTCTCACCAGCGTTCGTCCCACCGGTACAGCGATCTCGACCGTCTCGGTTTGCGCCGCAGGTCCCTACGTTCCCGCAGCACCTGCCCCGTAGCCTAGCTGACGCGCAGCGCCTCCCCAAGCCCCCCCCCCTCGGAAGCTCCGAGGAGAAGAACACAGTGGTCCGACTCCAGGAGGATGGCATGGAACCGGAGGTCTATAATGCACCAGACCCAAAGCCGCGTTGCTTCAAGCTCGCGGTCCGGCCGGGAGGCACCGGCCCCGGGCCGACGCGATAGCGGCAGTCGTGCCTGGTGTCGACCGGGTGGTTCTCGGCATACTCTCAAGAATTTCGCGACCAAATCGTAAACCTCGCGAGGTTTCGGGAGCGCAAAGAAGAACTGACCTCGTTGCGATACAAATTCCGAGACATTTCGATATCATCGATGGTTCCATTATTTGTGCCAAATTTGAGCCCATCGATTGGATCACCATTTTACGTGACGGTACCTACCTGGTGATATAAATCAGTAATCAATCACGTATCGTACGCGTACAATGTTTTTTTTCCCTGTGTTTCTTTCGATTTTTCCCTCTCGCATTGAATGCACATTGCTACGCCGTGCCCATCGTATGTATCCAGTACGATGACAAGGCTATGCAGTAGTTGTTGATGTTCATTGTTGATCTCACATTCAACCGTAGTATATATACTCACCCGTTGGACTTGAAATGGGGAACATGGGCGATTAAATACGACGACTACGTACAGCTGTACGGCGGCACTCCTTTTGATTTGGGGGACGGCACACATTGATTGGTGTCTGCGAGTTACGAATGCAAGACGAGGGGTATCGACCCAACATGATAGGATAATTGATCCTATTACCCGTGTACTTCTGTGCTGGGCCTCATCATCATGCCGCTGTTCCTATACCCTACGTAGTACACGGCTGCAAACTCAAGAACAAATCAAAGGTATCCTTGCTCAAAATACAAGGACCAATTGATTGAACTGAACATTTATATTACAACTGAACTGTCCCTGTAATTCAGGTAAGACTGATGTTGGTTGATATATAGACGCAGCTGGCATGGGAACGCGTGGTTGACTCCAGGCAATAACACGGAACTCATATTATGTTTAATCCGAGCTGTCGAGTCGACTCGCCTCATATGGAGCTACACCTAACGAGTGGCGTTGGTGGGCCCACGTTACCCCGATATCCCAATACCCTACTACCAGAATCCCTTTTTAGTATGGAACTCCTCAATCTACGATGGATCTTATGGATCGTGTTCTTGAGTACAATCAACACGACCATACTATTTCGGGGGACCATAGTTGATAGGACCAAATGTTGCGAGTAAAAAAGGTTAAATATATAGGTTTTTATGTATACCATAGACACGTTTTAAGATAGAGGTAGCACATTTCCGCTATTTCGTTTCTGAAAGACGGGGTTCCTTGACCTCAAATCGTCGGAATGCCAATCTTGATTTATTTCGAAAAAGACGTTTTGTAGACTCGGGCCATGGAATTATTCGCCGCGATGCAGTTTGCTTTCTGCTGAAGTCAGTTTTCGGGTGAGGTATGGAGCTCCTTAAGTGAGGAGCCTCAAGAAAACTTAGGGTGAACCTCTATTGTAGAACGCCTCCATAGATAAGTCCTATTAATCTATGGCTCCTGTGCATGACAAGGCACGAGATTGCAGGGTTAATAGATCGCAAAATCATAATCCCCTCATTCATATGAAACTAACTCAGAAACTCGAAAATCCAATCTGTAACTCAAAAATCAAATTCTGGAATCAACACTTGAATCCTCAAATCATTATTCGTACGCTCAAATAAATCCACAGCCTCTCTGATGCAAACATGCATGTAAAACTCTCGAAATCCATTGCCAGGTAAAACGGCATCATTCTATTCGGATTCAGCCAGGTAAAACGGCATTTTCCGCGGAATTGGTACAAATGTATTCGTCCACTCTGAAGAAGAACAAAAGCAAAAAATAAATCATCCCTGATTACCCTCGAATACTTGGATATACAAGTACAGTACCCAGTACGGGGCCTAGTTTATTTTTTATTTTTTATTTCATCCCATTTATTATCTTCGCACATCTTCTTCTCTCTCTCCTTCCAACTCGTAACTCAGATCCGGGGTCACATAGCAGGCTCTTCTACCCCCTTCCCGCTACGGTACGTGCCTTCATGTTTATCGCGAGAATATTTCAGCCTTTTCTTCCCTCGTCGACTCGCATCGAATTGTTGTGCCTACCCACGCTGCAAGACGCTCTCAACAATTGAATCCTTTTTTATTTTTATTTTTGCAAATAAAGGCAAAAGTCCGACCCACCTGGGGCTCGAACCCAAGACTCAAATACAAGTAGAATTCGAGGTTAACCACTTGAACCACCGGGGCGACCGGTCTAGGAAAAATAAAAGTTTACACTACATAATAAGGTAAAAACCGCAGAAATTCCATTAAAGTGCACTCTACATTAAATCAAGTATACGTCGAATCCCGTTCGACAAATATTGCGTATCATACGCAATAAACGGTATCTATCAAAGCCCCCCCCCAAATAAACTCTTAATTTCCGAAGTACTACCCAAACCTTCCATGCCAGAAAACATTTTACTCATACGTAGTGCCGCACACGCCCCCAGGCGCTTCATAGTCTCTCCAGCCTTATCAAAACCTCTCCCCCTATTTCATACCTGGTAAGAAATTAATGCAAATCGTGGAAAATATAATAAATTCCACCATGAAAAATCCAGGGTTTTTCCCGGGTTATGACCCGACCCGCGGGTCGGGTCAGGGGGGTTTCAAAATGCCGCGGGTCGGGTCGGGTCGGGTCAAAGAGTTTTGAAATCTCACGGGTCGGGTCGGGTTGGGTCAAGAGGTTTTGAAATCTCGCGGGTCGGGTCGGGTCGGGTTGGGTTGGGTCGGGTCGGGTCAGGAGGACCTGGTGTTCAAAATGTCACGGGTCGGGTCGGGCCATGACCAGTGAGATACGGGTCATTCGCGGGTCAGGTCATCATGACCCGCGACTTCTTTCCGGCTGACCCGCACATGTCTGACCCGCGGGTCTGGTTCACGGATCAGTATTTTTGCTAACGTGTGCAGCTACCTGCCGGAAGGCCACCTTTGTGACCCGCGGGTCTGGCCCATGGGTCCGACATTGTACAACAAAAAATACTCGCCGTTCCCCGTCCAAAGGTTTCTCTTGTGCCGATACGTAGACCTCCGGGAGCATATCGTAGCGTGTGGAATAATCACACGCAAATCCCGGGTCGGATGAAGCCGTACAGTAGTATATTTATATTGTTCCTATTATATATATATCATATATATTATAAATATATTGTGTTCATGTTCACGTCCATATATTTCCACGAAAAAAAGCGGCCATACTCTCATGCAGGGTACAACAATGAAGACGAGACATGACAGCAGTGTATGAACCCACGCGATAAACAATAAAACGAGTGCATACACACGGAATACCTGCGATATATAACCAAAGAAGCAAAAAATACAAGACATGAAAAAAGGCAACAGCAGCAAGCAGTAGCAGCAGCAGCAGGCCCCGGATCCTCGCGGATCGTGGCCCCCGCTGTCACATCCACCGCTTTAGTGCTTGCTGCTGGAGGCTGCACAGCTAGGTCGCGAGCCGGGGCGCCAGAAAGGGCCATCGGGTCAGAGCTATAGGGTCGACCCAGGGGCCGGGAGGTATCCGCCCGGCAGAGTGCCGGTGTGTGCCTTTCTCCATGTCACCATCTTTCTGATCATCTAGGGTTTTTTTAAGCGCACACCCCGCACCACGCAATGCTTCAAAAACAATCGAAAACGAAAAAACCGAACACAAGCCTGCGACATTTTCGGAAAAGACAAGGGACCAAGGACCACCAACCGACCGACGTACCAACGTTTATATAATTGGACCCGTGAGCTTTCGTCGTTGACCCGTGAGATATGTCATGGGTCCAGTTGACCCGACCCGCACGAAACCCGTGTCTCACAGGTCAATCGGAAGGTGGCGGGTCGGGTCGGGTCGGGTCGGGTCAGGAAGTCTTAGAAACCTCGCGGGTAGGGTCGGGTCGGGTCAAAGGGTTTTGAAATCTCACGGGTCGGGTCGGGTCGCGTCAAGAGGTTTTGAAATCTAGCGGCTCGGGTCGGGTCGGGTCAAGAGGATTTCAAAACCTCGCGGGTCGGGTCGGGTCAGCTGACCCGACCCGACCCGACCCGACCCGTGAGGTTTGAGCTGACCCCCGAAAAGCCCTGGAAAAATCCAGTCGTCCAGAATTCAATATCACAAATCCTACCAGAAAAATCCAGTCCTTCCTCCAGAAAACCATGTCACAAAGTTCACCAGAGCAATATCACAGCAGCAGTCATGCCAATCGAAATAAAAACCAAGTCAAGAAATTTAATGCTAGAGATCGCGACGGTAATGCGAAGTAGGGGATAACTGGTGCAGCTGGTTCGAACGTGTGTGTGTGTTCTTCACATCAAACCGTTCTTTCTACCCGTCGACATCCAGCACAACCAGTGTCCGTGCCGATTCTTCAATCCTAGAAGAGATACAAGTTCTGTGGTCACAAAGCTACGCCACAGAGATACTACGTTGCCACGTGTGCAGTGTGCACGGCAGTGGGCAATGCAAAGCCATGTCATCAATCTAGATACGACAGGCACGACATACGCAATCTATGAAATAGTGAAACGAAAAGATACAATCAAAGAGAAAACAAAAAAAAGGTAGACAAATCGAAGGAGAAAAAGAAAAAAATGAAAGCAAAATCTAGGAGAAACAATCTGTCGTGCCTCCCCCCCGCAGGCGAGGTGGCCGACGCTTGAAAAAGAACGAGCTGGAGAAAAGAAATAAAATAAAATAAAATAACAAAAAACACCACTGCTTGTAAACAGAGTAAGACAAAGAACCAAGGAAAAAAGTAACAAGGAAAAATAACAAAGGGGAAATAACAGGCAGACCAAAGCCCAAAGCACCTTCCAGGTGGTCTTCCCTTCCTTGTCTTCTCTTATTGTTGTGCTATTTTTTTCCTTTCTTTCTTGCGCTGACTCTCCGTGATTTTCATTTTATTTTTTTCTCTTTCTTTTCTGATTGATAAGCCGTACTGAAGGAGCCGTGTGGCGTGGTTGGATGACGAACCTGCTCTGCTCGTTTCGTATTGTCTGACGCCAAGGGGTTGGGCATAGTTGACGAACGCAGGGCGGAGACGGCAGTCTGGGTAGCAAGGTACCAGGCGGATAAGCAGGGAGAACCTGGCTGTACTACTCGTACCACAAACTGCTGCCGCCACCAGGAGGGTGCTTTAGGCTTTGGTCTGCCTATTATTTCCCCTTTGTTATTTTTCCTTGTTACTTTTTTCCTTGGTTCTTTGTCTTACTCCGTTTACAAGCAGTGGTGTTTTTTCTTATTTTATTTTTTTCTTTCTTTTCTCCAGCTCGTTCTTTTTCAAGTGTTGGCCACCTCGCCTGCGGGGGGGGGGGCACGACAGATTGTTTCTCCTAGATTTTGCTTTCATTTTTTTCTTTTTCTCTTTCGATTTGTCTACCTTGTTTTTGTTTTCTCTTTGATTGTCTCTTTTCGTTTCACTATTTCATAGATTGCGTATGTCGTGCCTGTCGTATCTAGTATGATGACATGGCTTTGCATTGCCCACTGCAGTGTGTGTGTGTTCTTCACATTAAACCGTTCTTTCTACCCGTCGACATCAAGCACAACCAGTGTCCGTGCCGATTCTTCAATCCTAGAAGAGATACAAGTTCTGTGGTCACAAAGCTACGCCACAGAGATACTACGTTGCCACGTGTGCAGTGTGCACTGCAGTGGGCAATGCAAAGCCATGTCATCATCCTAGATACGACAGGCACGACATACGCAATCTATGAAATAGTGAAACGAAAAGAAACAATCAAAGAGAAAACAAAAAAAAGGTAGACAAATCGAAAGAGAAAAAGAAGAAAAATGAAAGCAAAATCTAGGAGAAACAATCTGTCGTGCCCCCCCCCCCGCAGGCGAGGTGGCCAACACTTGAAAAAGAACGAGCTGGAGAAAAGAAATAAAATAAAATAAAATAAGAAAAAACACCACTAACAAAATATTCACCTGATTGAGAGCGTAGTATCTGATTGAGAGTGAGATTGCGCGATACGCTGTAGCCGGACTACCGCTGAAAGGTGGAGCTTGCTGTGTAGCTTAAATTGAAGGGCTAGCCCGTAGCTTCAAGCCGCTACCCTGGTCATCGTGTGGGAGTCTCTCGTTGTGGAGCTACAGCCGGGAGCAGAAGCTACAGTAGAACCCACCGCCCGAGGCGAAACAGTTTGAGGCAGGAATAGCCAATCTGGGGAAATCTAGCAACTTGTCTAGCTCCTAGCTGCAGCATCCGATGACGATGACACGCATATGCTCGCGACGCTGCTGACGAGACCTTCAATTTGCGCAGCTTCTTGGTATAGCCCGTCCCCTACTTACCAAGAAATGGCAAGAGGCGTCTGGACCCGAAATTTCAATTTATTTGGCTCTCGCTCTCAATCAGATACTTCGCTCTCAATCAGGCGAAAATCTTGTTCACTGCTTGTAAACAGAGGAAGACAAAGAGCCAAGGAAAAAAGTAACAAGGAAAAATAACAAAGGGGAAATAACAGGCAGACCAAAGCCCGAAGCACCTTCCAGGTGGCGGCAGCAGCTTGTGGTACGAGTAGTACAGCCAGGTTCTCCCTGCTAATCCGCCTGGTACCTTGCTACCCAGACTGCCGTCTCCGCCCTGCGTTCGTCAACTATGCCCAGCCCCTTGGCGTCAGACAATACGAAACGAGCAGAGCAGGTTCGTCTTCCAACCACGCCACACGGCTCCTTCAGTACGGCTTATCAATCAGAAAAGGAAGAGGAAGAGAAAAAATAATATGAAAATCACGGAGAGTCAGCGCAACAAGAAAGCAAAAACAAAAACAAGAAGAGAAGACAAGGGAAGACCACGTTCGAACCAGCTGCACCGAACAACATATTCGCCTGATGATTGAGAGCGTAGTATCTGATTGAGAGTGATATTGCGCGATACGCTGTAGCCGGACTACCGCTGAGAGGTGGAGCTTGCTGTGTAGCTTGAATTGAAGGGCTAGCCCGTAGCTGCAAGCCGCTACCCTGGTCATCGTGTGGGAGTCTCTCGTTGTGGAGCTACAGCCGGGAGCAGAAGCTACAGTAGAACCCACCGCCCGAGGCGATCAGTTTGAGGCAGGAATAGCCAATCTGGGGAAATCTAGCAACTTGTCTAGCTCCTAGCTGCAGCATCCGATGACGATGACACGCATATGCTCGCGACGCTGCTGACGAGACCTTCAATTTGCGCCGCTTCTTGGAATAGCCCGTCCCCTACTTACCAAGAAATGGCAAGAGGCGTCTGGACCCGAAATTTCAATTTATTTGGCTCTCGCTCTCAATCAGATACTTCGCTCTCAATCAGGCGAATATGTTGTCAGGTTGGTAGCACTAGTAGTATGGTCATGTTCTACTTTCTAGTCGACTTGGTGCCTTGCTACCCTGTCTGCCATCTCCTTCCTACTTTCGTCTACCGCCGTTTCCCTTCTACCCCTCCTGTTCCCCCCCCTCTCCGCATTCCCTCGGTCGGGCTTTATGCCACTTCTCCTGTTGCCCCCTCCCCCCTCGTTCCCTTGGGCACCATCCACGGCGGATGCGCGGCGCTGCCTACTCATCTCAGCCTCAGCCTCGTGCCACCTCACCATGAACCGTTCGGCTGCTTCAAGGATCCCCCGGTACCACCTCCCCGCCTTTTTGGCTGCAGTGGACCACAACCCGGTCTCAACTCCAAACACCAAGGGGGCAACTTCCGTTGACCCTTCGGTGGCTCGGAACTCCCTAAGGTCTTCGACTATGCATCTATGCCAAGTCTTACACTGTCCGCCTGGTCTCGGGTTCTCCCCACCAGTTATCGTCCCGAGCATTACCCGACTGGGTAATCGCTCCTTGCTTTGCCGTGCCACGCCCCCCGCAAAGAAGAGCCGCCGTTTACGAATGGTCGTTTCGATGCTCTCGCAACGTGTCATCTTGAGGGCCTTCGCGTACGAGAGGGTGGCATGGTCAGTATGAAGTCGGCGCTGGAAGCCAATGACTCGCAGCAGGACTTGGTGGTGAGCCGTTCGAAGCTTGGCAAAGTGTTCCGCTCTGAGGGTCCACGTCACACACCCGTACAGCAGGGTCTCAATCACCTCGGCCTTCAGCATTCGGACTTTAAGGCTAAGGGGGGCGGTCGTCCTATCATACAACTCCGGGCCGAACCGTTTGAGGCATGCTCGCATGAGGCGGATCCGTCGGTCGATTTCGAGCGAGAGCGCAGCGTTTTCGTGGATAACGCCGCCTAGGTATAAGAACTGGGTCGTCTGCTTATACCTCTGACCTGCCGCTTCGATGACGAGCGGTGGTGCGAGGGTTGTCCGGTCTGGTGTTTGTAAAAATATTGTCTCAGTCTTCTTTTCCGACACCGTGAGGCCTGCTGCTTCGAAGACAGTCACGATGACTGTCATCATTTTTGCGAGCCCTTCAGCCGACTTCGAGACAATTCCTGCATCATCGGCGTACAACATGCCCCATACAGACCTTCGCACGCACGCCAATGGCTCCTCCTTCCCTGTTCGAACTACTCCAGCTTCACTGAGTTGGACCAAATCCCTTACGATGGCTTCGTCTTGGCTGAAGCGTACTAGTACGACGTGTAACGCAGCAGCGAAGAACACGTTGAACAGTAACGGTGATAGTTCACAGCCTTGCCGCAGCCCCTGCGTGACATCAAACCATTCCGAGAGCTCGCCGTCATCAGTACGCACGCGAGCCCGCATGCCATCGTGGAAATTACGGATAATTCTCAGCATCTTTGTTGGTACGCCAAAGCGTGTGAGTACCTTCCATAACAGCTCTCGGTTGACAGAGTCGTGCGCTTTCTGCAGATCGATGAAGCACACGTATAAGGGGATTTTCCTCTGTCGTCCAAGCTCTTGCAGCCGGCGCACGACGAACAACATATCAATCGTTGATCGTGCGGGGCGGAAGCCGCACTGTTCCTCGGGGAGTAGTTCCTCGGTCTCGCAGTAGTTGCTGGGGCGGGACGCGACGATTTTCAACAACACTTTGTCTGCGTGGGCAACAAGCGAAATCCCTCTATTATAGTTGTAGCAGTCAGTTCGATCCTTCTTTTTGTGAAGGACCTTGATGATCGCATCTTTCCATTGCTGAGGGACTTCTCCTGTTAACCAAACATTGACAAGGATGTTGTGAAAGCGCTGGGCGAATACCGGGTGGTCGATTTTTAGGAGTTCGACCGGGAGACCATCTGGCCCGACAGCTTTCCAATTCGACATCCCCTTAAGTGCTTCTGTCATCTCGTCTATGGATGGTTCATCTTCAAGCGACAGTTTAGGCGGTCGCGGTGGCAAGAGGTCGATGATCGTGGGATCGAGTTTCAGCGACTTCGTGTTCAAGAGTTTGTGGTAAACCCCGCCCATCGTTCACGAATTCACACCTTATCCCGTAAGAGCGTGACATCCTCGTCCCTAATGAACTGTTCGCTCCTCGCTTTAGTCCCTTCCAATCCTACCGTACTCTTAAGGTGCTTGTGAAAGCCTCTTTGGTCGTTGTTCGCTAGGAGTCGTTCGGTTTCGGCAAGGTACGCTTCGAAGTACGCATGCAGTCCTGCGGCAATCACCTTCTGCAGGTTCGCACACGCAGATCTCGGGGTCTTCCACGCGGTTCTGTCCCGGGGGTGGGCACGCAAGAGTTGTCGTGCACCCTCCCTCGCTGTCCATGCTGGCATAAATGCGGCCAAGGTTTCGGCAGACTCACACCATCCATGTCTGCGGTGGCGACGTGCAGGGGGTGGTACCTCTTTTTCGACCGCATCAATAACAGCCGTAGTGAAAATCTCAACCATACCAGACGTATTACGGGGCTGGATAGGCTGGTTGAGAGTGGAGATGATCCTGGAGACTACTCGTTCACGACAATTTCCATCGGACATAAAAAGCTGCCTGTCGAACTCTCGGCGTTTCGTCGGTCTACGTATTTGTCTGTTGGGCGCAAAATGACCACCGAGTCGGACTTTGATATACAAGATGTTGTGGTCTGAGTCAGCCTTAGCTGGGGCAGGAGGCTGTGGGACGACTTTCGCATCTTGTACTCTAGGTCGATGGACTTGACGGGTTAGGATGTAGTCGATCCGCTTACGGTCATTCGGGCCGGTGCCGTTGTGTGTATGCGATATCCCACCCTTGCGCGTGCTGAAAAACGTGTTGGTGAGAGCTAACTTGCAATTGGTGGCGAACGACAGGAGCCGTCTGCCATTATCGTTACGAACATCACGTCCATACGCTCCCAGCACTCTGCTTTCATCATCACCGCACCCTTCCTTCCTCTGTCCAGTTCGCGCGTTGGCATCCATCAGTACAAACAGACACTCTTTCGTCGGGATTTTTCCCACCAAGTACTCCAGCTTCTGCCAGAAAATACGTTTCAGTTCGGCGTCCTTGGTACAATCAGTTGGAGCATACGCAACGACGAAATTGACTGCCTCGCATTTGCCAGCCAGCTCAAAGCGCATAGACATTAGCCGCTCGTCAACGAACTGATGAGTATACACAGACTTACTGCACAACGATTCCTTGACAGCTAGGCCTACTCCGTACAGCCCTTGCCTGGTGGCTGTTGTTTCCTGTCCTGAACAGAAAACACGATACCCTGCCGCACGGAACGTCGTGCTGCCGGACCTCCGAGTTTCTTGCAGGCCAATGAAGTCACAGCCGAGTTGCCGTCCCTTCGCCAGTACACGCTCGTCATGTATGTCCGTACCCGTTCTTCCCCTTTACAGGCAGGGTGCGCACTTGTAGGTCGCTACCGTCACAAGTGCCTCCTTCTGTCTCTTACGAGCCTCGCGTGCTGCTTTTTTTGCCAGCCGACGTGAGGCTCGCCCCCGCCTTTTTTTTTTTTTTTTTTTGCATACTGCAGACGTGGCAACGTAGTATCTCTGTGGCGTAGCTTTGTGACCACAGAACTTGTATCTCTTCTAGGATTGGAGAATCGGCACGGACACTGGTTGTTGTGCTGGATGTCGACGGGTAGAAAGAACGGTTTGATGTGAAGAACACAAACACACACATAAGGCATTTGGTCACAAAACTACGCATCAGAAGATACTATTGATAGATTGTTTGCGGCTAAGAGAGTAGTCAAATAGACAATGCAGACAATGCAACGCCATTTCTACTCTGCCTGCTTCGGCCTGCCCCGTCCTTGGGGTGGGCCGAGGAAGTCTGCCAGGACCTGCAGCGGTCTAGCGACAGTCACACGAACATCGAGCTTCGGACTACGTAGGTAGGGAACCTTGCGCGGTCCGGCTGGTGGCCTGCTCATCGTAAGGACCGCGTGGGGTGGTGGTGATGTTTTTCTTCCTAACACCGACGCCGAGGAGTTCATCCCTCAGGCGGGACGGGTACATCACCACAGCAGAGAGCGCTATGTGGGCAGCCGGTGGAGTGGAGAGGCTGGCCACAGCGTGGGTATGCATGCACGACAGGAAGGATGGGATTGTCGGCGTGGGTTAGGACGGCTGCACCCAGCCAACGGAAACCAAGGCGCGTACCGGGCTACGAAACGGAGAGCCACTTTCGCCATAGAGAAAAAAAAGAAACAAAAAAAGAAAAAAAGAAGGCGGGGACGAGCCTCACGTCGGCTGGCAAAAAAAGCAGCACGCGAGGCTCGTAACAGACAGAAGGAGGCACTTGTGACGGTAGCGACCTACAATGTGCGCACCCTGGCTGTAAAGGGGAAGAACGGGTACGGACATGACGAGCGGGTACTGGCGAAGGGACGGCAACTCGGCTGTGACTTCATTGGCCTGCAAGAAACTCGGAGGTCCGGCAGCACGACGTTCCGTGCGGCAGGGTATCGTGTTTTCTGTTCAGGACAGGAAACAACAGCCACCAGGCAAGGGCTGTACGGAGTAGGCCTAGCTGTCAAGGAATCGTTGTGCAGTAAGTCTGTGTATACTCATCAGTTCGTTGACGAGCGGCTAATGTCTATGCGCTTTGAGCTGGCTGGCAAATGCGAGGCAGTCAATTTCGTCGTTGCGTATGCTCCAACTGATTGTACCAAGGACGCCGAACTGAAACGTATTTTCTGGCAGAAGCTGGAGTACTTGGTGGGAAAAATCCCGACGAAAGAGTGTCTGTTTGTACTGATGGATGCCAACGCGCGAACTGGACAGAGGAAGGAAGGGTGCGGTGATGATGAAAGCAGAGTGCTGGGAGCGTATGGACGTGATGTTCGTAACGATAATGGCAGACGGCTCCTGTCGTTCGCCACCAATTGCAAGTTGGCTCTCACCAACACGTTTTTCAGCACGCGCAAGGGTGGGATATCGCATACTTACAACGGCACCGGCCCGAATGACCGTAAGCGGATTGACTACATCCTAACCCGTCAAGTCCATCGACCTAGAGTACAAGATGCGAAAGTCGTCCCACAGCCTCCTGCCCCAGCTAAGGCTGACTCAGACCACAACATCTTGTATATCAAAGTCCGACTCGGTGGTCATTTTGCGCCCAACAGACAAATACGTAGACCGACGAAACGCCGAGAGTTCGACAGGCAGCTTTTTATGTCCGATGGAAATTGTCGTGAACGAGTAGTCTCCAGGATCATCTCCACTCTCAACCAGCCTATCCAGCCCCGTAATACGTCTGGTATGGTTGAGATTTTCACTACGGCTGTTATTGATGCGGTCGAAAAAGAGGTACCACCCCCTGCACGTCGCCACCGCAGACATGGATGGTGTGAGTCTGCCGAAACCTTGGCCGCATTCATGCCAGCATGGACAGCGAGGGAGGATGCACGACAATTCTTGCGTGCCCACCCCCGGGACAGAACCGCGTGGAAGACCCTGAGATCTGCGTGTGCGAACCTGCAGAAGGTGATTGCCGCAGGACTGCATGCGTACTTCGAAGCGTACCTTGCCGAAACCGAACGACTCCTAGCGAACAACGACCAAAGAGGCTTTCACAAGCACCTTAAGAGTACGGTAGGATTGGAAGGGACTAAAGCGAGGAGCGAACAGTTCATTAGGGACGAGGATGTCACGATCCTACGGGATAAGGTGCGAATTCGTGAACGATGGGCGGGGTTTTACCACAAACTCTTGAACACGAAGTCGCTGAAACTCGATCCCACGATCATCGACCTCTTGCCACCGCGACCGCCTAAACTGTCGCTTGAAGATGAACCATCCATAGACGAGATGACAGAAGCACTTAAGGGGATGTCGAATTGGAAAGCTGTCGGGCCAGATGGTCTCCCGGTCGAACTCCTAAAAATCGACCACCCGGCATTCGCCCAGCGCTTTCACAACATCCTTGTCAATGTTTGGTTAACAGGAGAAGTCCCTCAGCAATGGAAAGATGCGATCATCAAGGTCCTTCACAAAAAGAAGGATCGAACTGACTGCTACAACTATAATGGAGGGATTTCGCTTGTTGCCCACGCAGGCAAAGTGTTGTTGAAAATCGTCGCGTCCCGCCTCAGCAACTACTGCGAGACCGAGGAACTACTCCCCGAGGAGCAGTGCGGCTTCCGCCCCGCACGATCAACGATTGATATGTTGTTCGTCGTGCGCCGGCTGCAAGAGCTTGGACGACAGAGGAAAATCTCCTTATACGTGTGCTTCATCGATCTGCAGAAAGCGTACGACTCTGTCGACCGAGAGCTGTTATGGAAGGTACTCACACGCTTTGGCGTACCAACCAAGATGCTGAGAATTATCCGTAATTTCCACGATGGCATGCGGGCTCGCGTGCGTACTGATGACGGCGAGCTCTCGGAATGGTTTGATGTCACGCAGGGGCTGCGGCAAGGCTGTGTACTATCACCGTTACTGTTCAACGTGTTCTTCGCTGCTGCGTTACACGTCGTACTAGTACGCTTCAGCCAAGACGAAGCCATTGTAAGGGATTTGGTCCAACTCTGGGAAGCTGGAGTAGTTCGAACAGGGAAGGAGGAGCCATTGGCGTGCGTGCGAAGGTCTGTATGGGGCATGTTGTACGCCGACGATGCAGGAATTGTCTCGAAGTCGGCTGAAGGGCTCGCAAAAATGATGACAGTCATCGTGACTGTCTTCGAAGCAGCAGGCCTCACGGTGTCGGAAAAGAAGACTGAGACAATATTTTTACAAACACCAGACCGGACAACCCTCGCACCACCGCTCGTCATCGAAGCGGCAGGTCAGAGGTATAAGCAGACGACCCAGTTCTTATACCTAGGCGGCGTTATCCACGAAAACGCTGACCTCTCGCTCGAAATCGACCGACGGATCCGCCTCATGCGAGCATGCCTCAAACGGTTCGGCCCGGAGTTGTATGATAGGACGACCGCCCCCCTTAGCCTTAAAGTCCGAATGCTGAAGGCCGAGGTGATTGAGACCCTGCTGTACGGGTGTGTGACGTGGACCCTCAGAGCGGAACACTTTGCCAAGCTTCGAACGGCTCACCACCAAGTCCTGCTGCGAGTCATTGGCTTCCAGCGCCGACTTCATACTGACCATGCCACCCTCTCGTACGCGAAGGCCCTCAAGATGACACGTTGCGAGAGCATCGAAATGACCATTCGTAAACGGCGGCTCTTCTTTGCGGGGGGCGTGGCGCGGCAAAGCAAGGAGCGATTACCCAATCGGGTAATGCTCGGGACGATAGCTGGTGGGGAGAACCCGAGACCAGGCGGACAGTGTAAGACTTGGCATAGATGCATAGTCGAAGACCTTAGGGAGTTCCGAGCCACCGAAGGGTCAACGGAAGTTGCCCCCTTGGTGTTTGCAGTTGAGACCGCGTTGTGGTCCACTGCAGCCAAAAAGGTGGAGAAGTGGTACCGGGGGATCCTTGAAGCAGCCGAACAGTTCATGGTGAGGTGGCACGAGGCTGAGGCTGAGATGAGTAGACAGCGCCGCGCATCCGCCGTGGATGGTGCCCAAAGGAACGGGGGGGGAGGGGGCAACAGGAGAAGTGGCATAAAGCCCGACCGAGGGAATGCGGAGAGGGGGGGGAACAGGAGGGGTAGAAGGGAAACGGCGGTAGACGAAAGTAGGAAGGAGATGGCAGACAGGGTAGCAAGGCACCAAGTCGACTAGGAAGTAGAATATGACCATACTACTAGTGCTACCAACTGGTGCAGCTGGCTCGAACGTGGTCTTCCCTTGTCTTCTCTTTTAGTTTTTTTTTTTTGTTTTCTTTCTTGCGCTGACTCTCCGTGATTTTCATTTCATTTTTTCTCTTCCTCTTCCTTTTCTGATTGATAAGCCGTACTCAAGGAGCCGTGTGGCGTGGTTGGAAGACGAACCTGCTCTGCTCGGCTCGTATTGTCTGACGCCAAGGGGCTGGGCATAGTTGACGAACGCAGGGCGGAGACGGCAGTCTGGGTAGCAAGGTACCAGGCGGATTAGCAGGGAGAACCTGGCTATACTACTCGTACCACAAGCTGCTGCCGCCACCTGGAAGGTGCTTTGGGCTTTGGTCTGCCTGTTATTTCCCCTTTGTTATTTTTCCTTGTTCCTTTCTCCTTGGTTCTTTGTCTTACTCTGTTCACAAGCAGTGGTGTTTTTTGTTATTTCTTCTTTTTTCCAGCTCGTTCTTTTTCAAGTGTTGGCCACCTCGCCTGCGGGGGGGGGGGCACGACAGATTGTTTCTTTTAGATTTTGCTTTCATTTTTCTTTTTTTTCTTTTTCGATTTGTCTACCTTGTTTTTGTATTCTCTTTGATTGTTTCTTTTCGTTTCACTATTTCATAGATTGCGTATGTCGTGCCTGTCGTATCTAGTATGATGGCATGGCTTTGCATTGCCCACTGCAGTTCACACTGCACACGTGGCAACGTAATATCTCTGTGGCGTAGCTTTGTGACCACAGAACTTGTATCTCTTCTAGGATTGAAGAATCGGCACGGACACTGGTTGTGCTGGATGTCGACGGGTAGAAAGAACGGTTTAATGTGAAGAACACACACACACATTTCACACGACAGGCACGACATACGCATTCTATGAAATACAGATAACATAAGAAACTAACTACAACAAAAAAATAAAAAACAGAAAACAGAAAAGAGAAAACAAAGGAACAAATCAAAAGAGGAAAATAAAAATAAACGAAAATCTATCGTGCCTCCCCTCAGGAGATAAGGCAAACACTTACTTGAAAAGAACGAGCCAAAGAAACAGCCCAATACATATAAATAGGTTACAGTGAAACTAATAATATCGAAAAGGGAAAAGACAGGCAAACCGAAGCAAAACGCACCCTCCAGGTACGTAGCCGCAGGAGTTTGTCGTACGAGCAGCACGGCCAAGTTTTCCCTACTAGTCGGTATGGTACCTTGTTACCCTGTCGACCGTCTCCGTCCTGCGTTCGTCAACTATGCCCCACCCCCGGAGAGGATGTGTCAGACAATAAGAAACAAGCAAAGCAGGCTCGTTTTCCACCCACACCACCCGCTTCCTTTCATAAGGACAATAATGAAGAAATATAAAGCAATTAACTGAAAATACTGGAGGATCAAGCCTAACAACAACCTCGATAAATCAAGCGCATACAAACCATACAGTCCATGCAATGTAAATAAGAAGTATTGTATGTGGTACGTACGAGTATGGTATACAACACAAAAACACATTCGTACCTGCAACGTGTGCAACAGCAGTACATAAACATGTGTCACACAAGTAAGATAAATGACACGACGGTTCATACACTCTGATGTTAGAGCGCGTCTCATGCCGTGACGCTGAGGGCGTAACTCTCTGTACTGCAGACGCAAGTCTGTGGGAGAAAAAGACAGATCATACACCTGGTACTGGTTCTAGTGTTGTTCCCGTTTTCGATGTGGTCGTCCTGGTTGAAGCCCCTATCTTGGTCACTATAGTTGTGCCGGGTCAGGGTACTTGGTGGGTCCTGCCGGCGGCTAATTACATAGCCAGCGCCAGTTTGAAGAGCTCAGATATATGTGGGATCAGGTCGGCGTGGGGTCAGAGTGGCAAGTGAGAGCGGGGTCGGTAAACGTGTCGGCTTTGCCGACCTGTGCTTTTCTCTGACAGGCTCTCGGGTCCACAAACAAGCCCTGTCCGAAAATACTAGTGTCCTAAGCACTGCTCGACACCCAAAGTTATATCAATCCTAGCCGGGTGTTACTGCTGTTGCTGGTGTTGATGTTGCAGATGCTGTTGCTGTTGCTTGTTGTGTTCACGCTGCAAACCGTTATTCCTACCTAACGACATTCGCAACACACTGCGCGCAGATAGATGATATATTACGGGGGACCATAGCAAAAACGGGACCAAGTTTTGTTCGTAAAAATGAGTAAATATATAGTTTTTTGTGCGAAATATGTCCAATTTACAATGCCCCCCCTGTAGTAGTGTTCTTCCTAAGAAGCATAGGTATTCATAACATAAATGCAAGGTCCGCGGTGGCAACATACGATAAGCCACGGATAGCACGTCGTCGATGTTCATTGCGCGCCCCTTCCCGCCACCTCTCGCCCCCTTGCCAAATAAATGTGATGCTCGTGTGCCCTTCAAATAACCATCGAAGACCCAGTGGAGATGAGATACGCGCGGAACGTGGCCATAGCGCATGTGGTCATGGAGGCCCTATCGTTTCGGCTATGCTACGTGAGCTATACTATGTGCAACACAATTTTCCTCCTGGCCGTGGTACCGTCGAGCGTCGTGGCGTGCTGCTCCAAACAGCGCACGGTCTATTGCGTCTGGGGTTGCATCGGCATCCTCCTGTTCGTGTTGCACGCGATCACGACCATCGAAGCTATCAAGACTTCGACCGGCCATTATTATTTCGTCGACTCCAGGATATTCTACCTGTCGCAGGCCGCTCTCTGCAGCCTCAACGTGCTTACCGTGTACTTCAGCTGCAAAATAATTTCAGCGCTGGAGAACCGGACCCTGCAACATCATAGTGCAGCGGCAGCCGGGGACAATGGTTGGCAGACAGGGATGCCGGTGCGGACGTCGAGGCACCTGGTCCACGGGGTGCCATTCTCTGAAGTTGATGTCGCAGCCGAACCTCTGAGGAGAACAGGCGTACTCCATCGGTCACAACAGCACTATTTTTCATAGCGAAGATATCCGGCGTCACGCGTCGGCAGGGAATCACGGGTATTCCGTCTGTCCCTTATGACCGGCTTACCATGGTGAGATCTTGCTGGCGTTTGTATTTGCACGCGGTCGGCTGAAGAAACGTCAGTTGCTCTCCACGCCTGAGGTTTACGTAGTGGTTTTTCCATGAGAAACGGATAAATAGTACTCTTCACATAAATAGTGACGCGGTGTCGTGGTTATACTGTTAAGAGTTGGTTAGGGACCCGACCCGGTTTACAGAGCACTATTTTTCTACGTGTTTTGTTGGTGACCTCAGGGGTTGTATCCCGGGAAGTTGACAGCTATAAGGTGGAATGTATATTGTTGAGGTGATTTTCCTTTTGTAGACAGGCGGCTGAAAAGTTTTCAACAATGTACCTGGCAGCTAAGCTAACCATAGTTGACTTGACGTCGGCAGCTGATGGTATTCGAGGTGTACGTGTTTTTACCGTTGATAGCTTATGCGCGTACATACTAACTTGCATCGGGAATTCGGAGAGAGCGCGTGTCGAAATTAATTTCGGTTTTACTCGGCAGCCACACGAAGCAACGCGGGCAGCTGGGGCGTAGGGGATGCGCCTGAAGTAGAACATGGTGTACCTGGGGAGATGTACGATGCGCACACAGGTTGATGGTGCATGTACCGCTCGATGCTCTTCCTACGCTGATTTAAAGGCTGCGGTTCTCGCACATCGGTGCCCAAACTGTAAACCTGGGTTCCAAACGAGGGTTGTTAATGAGTGAAATGGAGTTGGTGCTTCGGAGCGACGTGAATGGTTGATTCGTAAACAAAGGGGGGGCGCGGTCAAGCGCATCAAGAACGTGTGGACGCTGAGCAAAGTGTTTCGACCGATTTTAGTGGTTTTTTGTCTCCTCGACGGGGTAAAGGTCGTCGTCGTTGTCATCGTCATCGTCATCGTTGTCGTCTTCCTCATCGGCAGCACCTTCCTCGCCATCGACAGCAACCATTAGGGGCAACCCGCTTAAGCGCAATCGACGAAACGAATATGTCGACTGACCGAACGACAGCGCGACCAACGAAAGCGGCCCAACGGTACGACCAACGACACGACTGATGGCACGATTGCCTGTACAGCCGGCGATACCACCGACGACGCGGCCGACGGTCGACGAGCGACGGTGCACGCCGTACGGGATCTTTGTTTACGTTGCGCCACGTCCACGCGTCTTTGCCCACCCCGCGCCACGTCCTCTGCTCCGATTCAATCGAGACTGAGCGCTTTACCGAGTGCGTCAATCTCGCATTGGCGTCCGGTGCGCCGCACAAGCAGGAACCGCCCCACGTCGAAAGAAAAAAATATGGTTTCCGATTACAAAAATGATCCCCCCTGGTGAGTAGTTTTGGAAAAATATGTTGAAAAATTGGCCAGAATCGCCTGTTCGTAGAGTCCAAGCCTGAATGCCCGACCGCCACGCGGTCTAGTGAGATTATTTGCCTGGTATTGCGGTTGAAATAGAGGACACGAGGTAGGAGGGAGAGATAACGACCAGGAGAAGAACAGAGCACCTCTAGCTCCATTCCAGTGCACGGCAAACTTCGTAATATCGCCTGTCAAGATATGCCCAACCCCTAACGTTTTGTAACCGTCGGAGCTTCTACGATCCAAATGAACACCCTCCCTCGTACTTCACAGCAGTGACGAGGCCAAAGGGACATTCAAGACACATTAGGACCTAAGAACAGCCAACGACAGCCTCCCAGGACGAAACCCGGCCACCGCGTCAGAACTACCTGTATGACACATACACTCCAAACCATTGAAATTGAAACAACGGGCACACTCGAAACAATGACCATGGTCAGAGAATGAAATGGTAAGTTGTGCCCTACTCCCTCATGCCCCTCAAAGTAGCGCGGGGTGGCGCCTTGACAAGTTATTCCTCGCATCACTCAAACATGGTACTCGTCGAACAATGAACATACCCCCTTATTAATCCTCCAACGGTAGACTCAACAAAAACCTAAGGTGAGACTTGAAAGGGGTCGTAGCAAAAGATTTTGTCAACATATCAGTATACTGTTGTACTGCTCTCCCGTCCTACGAACTGAATGTCGATCTTATAAAAAAACACGAAGCAGGCCCCTAACAAAGTGACAGAGCAAGTCGATATGGTAGCAGAACTATTACGGGGGACCATAGTTAACAGGACCTATGGTATACTTAAAAACCTATATGTTTAACCATTTTCACTAACAATATTCGGTCGTGTTAACTATGGCCCCCCGTTATAAAAGTGTTTTATACCCCACTTTGTTCCCTTTAAAAACCCGTACACATGATCCTCTTGACTTTGCACAAAATATAAGACAACTGCGCTCGTATACAAACCCTCCCTTCACCTAGGGCGACGTATTCTGCCTCTGCTGTGAACTACGTAGCACACCTCTGCGTGCTATTTGCCCAACTGACGGCCGCACCCCCCAGAGTAGGTACCGTCCTCGATACCGAGAGTCTATCGTTCGACTCGTCAAGCATAATCCGCATCGCTGTACGCAGTCAAATCCAATCCCGACCCCCGCACAAAAGTCACCCCCAAACACCAGGTCCCGTGAAGGTTTGCCGTAATCATCACAACTGCCCTCCACAGTGCCTCTCGGTAGGGTTGTGAGATTGGCGCAGCTCAGCACGCAGATCGTTCGAGATGTCCGGCCTCGCCATGGTCGACAGCCACATCAAGCTTCCTACAGCCTCCCTGTGCGGCCGGTCCCCTCCAAGTTCGCACTCCTCTCTTAGTTCCACACCGGGGGTCGCAGGGATGTCAGAGGATGAGTTTACGCCGAAACGATTCATCATGCTCTCAATAGGTATTTCGAGCGTAATCTCCAATGCCCCCAACTCCCACTCGCGTTTGAAATAAGTCAGTTCGCCGAGGTTATTCCTGGTGAAAATCTTATCTACGGGCTCAACACATTTTCAAACTATATCGGGGCTTTAGACCCCCCGGGGCGATAAGAAAAAACAAGCAAAAAGAACACACCTCTCACACGCACACAACAACAGCAAGGCAGCAGCAGGTGTTGATCGTGTCGCAATCCAGCAGCAACGACAAGACACCCAGCATCGGCAAGGCATCCACAACCGATAAAAGCGCTGGCGATCAATAAAACGCTTGGAGAAGCTTGCGTCGTCCTGGTGAAGCGGCGCTCACAGGGGAAGGCACGTTCGTTTATAAAGGATAGACCACTGAGCTACTTAGTCAGCGCTGACTGAGTAGCTCAGTGGTCTATCCTTTATAATCGAACATGAAGTCCGGGGTTCGAATCCCGCCAGACGTCGTATTTCCGCTTTTTCTGCCGTGGGTAGAAAAAAGGAAATCGGGTGGAGAGAACTACGATAAAAGAACACTCGACCAGAGAGTCGGAAGTGGAGTGAACCACTTGAGTAAAAAAACTCACGACTAGGGAGGGGGACAATATGAAGGAAACACCAGGCGCTGATTAGGGGTTTGATCAACCCCGGAGGATGTTATCGGCGGGAGGCCGTATCGAGCCCAAAGGTACTTCTTTTGTTCGTTTTATAAAGGATAGACCACTGAGCTATTTAGTCAGCGCTCTTTTGTTCGTTTTATAATGGATAGACCACTGAGCTACTTAGTCAGCGCTGACATAGTAGCTCAGTAGTCTATCCTTTATAAACGAACAAGGCACACCGGCCCCAGTTCCCGCGCCTGTTGCTCAGGTGGTACAGCACGGACCGGTCCCTCGCGTTTACCCTCCGACATTTGAACTGGAGCGTTCAGTGGGGCCGAAGGGGCGGCAATCCTACTCGACATCCGACTGGGCTCAGGGTGATCGACTACACTCCCCTCCGCTGCAACGGTGGCGACCTCGTGGGAAACCGTGGAGCGGCGACCGGGCTGGGACAGGGGCTGTGTCCGCGTCTGACTTTGTCTGTTTTGCTGTTGTTGCGCAAAACATGACCAACCCGCATCCCAGGCATGAAAATTCCTATAAAAATCACGCCTTCGCCTGCTTCGGAAACAGCTCCATCTCCCACACTCAAAAGACTTACCAGCTCGGCCCCGGGGCGTTTACCTCGAACAAGAATAGGGGGGGGCGTTTACTGTGAGGGCGGGGCGTATTTCGCATTTATTTGTGTTGTGACAGGGGACGTATACTCCGGATTTTGCCCGTTTTCGCTAAAAATAGAGCCCCGGGGCGTTTACCGCGAGGGAGGCCTTTACTACCATCATTCCCGTGTTATATTTTTCTCTTTCACGAACAAATCCAAGTTCGTACAACGATACTGGCGGTAGAATATTCAACCATATGCATAACCCGTCCTCTTCTGCAACCAGTACGTAAACCGTCACAAACCAATGCTCCAGCAAAACTCAAAACAACCAGCAGACACCAACAACACCATTCACCAAAAATACACCCGTCAAGGCGTATCGTACCCGTGACCCCACCAGACCATTACATCTATATATATTTCAGTCCGACCGGTCACCTCTGGCCATGCCCATACCTAAACACGCACATAAGTGTGTAGGAAGTATAGGGTCGAGCATGACAATACACTCCTTCGATTTCCAGGGGGTTAGGGCTGCTAGGACCAACCTAGAATATATTCGTCCTTCGTACCATTCACGACTTTCCCGGGACAATGAATGCATTTTATTCCATTGAGAGATCCGTAGCCAGTAACAAACGCGCCTCCTATGTATCATCTACAACGTACGCTTGCGTGGGAACAGCCATAAACATCATACCACGGGTATAATTTAGTAATCCCTAACACGCCGAAAAATATTATTCTCCAAATTGCCCCAACGTCGAACTTTTGTACGATCAAGAAGACGATTAATAGCCGTGTATCCGATCGCGGCAGGAAATTCCTGCAAACACCCACCAGAAAGACAAGGCGTATCTTCCCGCACGCGAAACTGCTGGGTCATGTGAAAAGCTCCAGCTGCCGAGATCCCCGCCTGCCCACTCCATGGCCTTCCCGCTGCTGCTGCCGCTGCTGCTTTGTCATGAAGCACGTATAATAATGCCGTGCAGACTCTATTGCCCTCGTTTTGTAGTACTGCTGCTAAAACAGCACCCATACGCCCGCTTCCTCCGCCAACAAACTTCTCGCAGCAGAGGGTACGCGATTACAGTAGTACGCCACGCGGCTTTCCCACCTCCTCATGGTGGTGTGCGCACAGCGGCGGCTATGCGGCTTCTCGCGAACTGAGCAGAATGTTCCTTGTTTGATAATTGCTTGCTGCCTCCTGCGCACGGGAAATAAATCCCGCACGACTTAGAGTCCTCCCATCCGATACCCATAGCGGAGGTGCCCACGACTGTACTCCTGCCGAGGGGCTTTCTGCTGCTGCTGCTGCTATACGCCCTGCCCCTATCCGCTTCACACGGCAGAGGAGCATATATGTACGGTTGAATGCCCACCATACGCACGACGTATGCTGATGATGCCGCTGCTGCTCCCTACCTACGGTTCTGCTTCCACCGCAAGGTTTAGTTATTTCTACAGCAGCAGTAGTAATACTACTACATACAGAAGCCGACCCACTCCGAGACATCCTTGACTTCTGGTAGACCTCAACCGTGCAGGTCATTATTGTGTTCGTAGAGTCCAAGCCTGGGTGCCCGACCGCCACATGGTCTGATTACGAGAGTATGATATATAGTCGTTGTAGTAGAGGACACGAGAAGGAAGAGAGCCAAGAGTAGAGCGAAGCGCTCGAGATCCCTTTCAGTGCACGTCAAAAATCATACTAGCGCCTGACGAGATACACGCAACACCCGACAACTATTACAACCGTCACTGCTGTTACGACCCAAACAAACGAGAACGACAGCGACAATTCGAGATCGTCGAAGCAAGAAACAACATAATAACACAAGGCAACAACACCCAACCCCCGACAGGCACCACCAACTCGCAGAAGGAACACACAGATAACAACAACAGACGGACACAGCACCTCACACGCCAGCAACCAGCAGCACGCAAGCACCAATCACCAGAAGCACGCGATAACGCGCGGAAAAGGGCTTTTGCTTTGAACAAACCTACTATTCTGCTTCGAGACTATTACTGTGGGTAGTTGTGCAAACCGTGATAGTCAAAACTGCGGCGCTATCAGGCACAATCCCTAACACTCGTTAAAAACGATCTTGCACAATGTTTACCTTTTTTAGGTTACTCTCGTTCATTGGAGTTTCCATGGCAGTGAAGTCTACTTCCATGGACGATGGAAGTAATTTCAATACCAAAGTATTTCCATGTGCTTCCAAATAATGTTTATTTCCGTGGAAGTTGAATTTGCTCCCATGGGACTAAATAATAAATTCCATAGAACCTTTCAGCAACTTCCACGGAAGCTTTCATCATCAAATTGCAAGGGAGTAACTTCACCTCAACCAACGTTGGATTTAGTTTCACGGAAGTTTTGTGAGCTTCGATAGATTCTGCCTCCATGGGATACCCCACCAGTTTCCCTACTACTCTGCTCCCGCCTGGTACCTCGACCCCGAGGTAAGACATTTCTCTTGTGTCTCCCTGCTCCCACCCACAAAGTGCAGAAATATATTTGGCCCTCCGCAGAAGCCGATGGAGGGTCAACAGCCCCCCTGATCCCCGGAACGATGGGGGTAAACCTACTTCCCTGAAAGCACAACAACTTCCATGGAAGTAAAAAACGCTTTCATGGAAGTAACATAGACTTTCTTTCATGGAAGCAAAACTTAATTCCAAGGACGTAACTTTTTTTCTTGCGTGGAACTCGGAACACTTCCATGGAAGTGAACAACCTTCCGACGCAAGTAAAACAACTTTCACGGAAGCATAACGTTCCTTCCACATTTGCTTCCATCGGATCAATGAAGTCTACGGAAGCTGGTGGAAATGTTGGAAGTTGATACCAGTAGACTTTTGTGGAAGTTAATGACAGTTTTCACCAGACGTGGTTGTGGAAGCCTCCGTTTGGGGAAGGTGGTGGAGGCTTTGACTTCCACCAACATTGGAAGCCTCCACGTACTTCAATGGATGCAACTTTTCCTTCCATGGAAGTCGTTCCTAGAAGTGAAATTTGCCTCCAGGGAAGTAGATTTACTTCCATTGGACATAAATTTCCCTCCCATGGAACGCGATAACTTCCGTGGAAGTATCAGTACACAAAAAAAAAATGAAAATAGAGTGCATCTACTATTATTTCGTTTTTTTGTGCATATATATACTCAAGTGGAAATTACCAAGTGGACGTCACCATGGAAGTAAAAAATGATTCCATGGATACGAACTCGCTTTGATGGACGTGACATTGTCTGAATTGAAAGTAAATCCACTTCCAAGAAAACTTAACCCCTTTAGAACTCCAGTCCCGTTTTGGGGACAAGGCACTCAAATTCCAAGTAATTTGTCCCCAATTGTCCCCAAAACGAGACTGCAGTTCTAAAAGGGAGCTCAAATGTTTCCTCCATGGAAGTGAAAACAATTTTTTCATGGTCGTTAATTCCATGGAAGGAAAAAAACATTCGATATAAGTACGTGGTAGTGGAGGCTCAAATGTTGCTTCCATGGGATGAAGTTTTCTTCCGTGGCGTTCGTGGAAACCCCCACTGTTGGTGGAAGCTTCCACTTCCACCACTAACTATCTGAAGCTTCCACAACTAAGTCCGGTGAAAGCTGCCATAAAATTCACAATTTTCTGGAGAACAATATAGTATCTCTGTGTCGCAGTTTTGTGGCCACAGCCCTTTAAATCTCTAGGATTGAAGAATCAGTCCAACCACTGGTGGTGCTGGATGTCGGCAGGAAAATCGAACGGTTGAAAGTGAATAGCACTCACCAGAGTCCACCGAGTTCCATTAGTTCCACAGGCGCCCATAGACTTCATTACTTACATGTAAGTTGTTTTACTCCACCGGAATAGTTATTTACTTCCAGGCAAGTGCATGCGGTACTTCCGGAAGCATGTTTTGCTTCCATGGAAATCTCTTTACTCCTTTGCAGTACGTGTCCTTCCATGGTTCCTGGGATCGTCAGGGTGCTAAATGGTAAGGGCCCACTGTGGGGTCAAGGCACCAAGCGAAAGCAGGGCCGTAGGGGCATTGATGGAGCATCCCATGGAGACAGATTCTATGGAAACTCACATAACTTCCATGGAGGTAAGTTTGCTGGAAGGTTTCATGGAATCTGCATTTTCTCCCATGGAAGTAGATTCCACTTCCATGGAAGTGTTTTTCGCATCCATGGAGTAAGATGTGAGTAAAATTACTTCCATGGAAGTGTTTCCACGTCCATGCTATTACGGGGGACCATAGTTAATAAGACCAAATATTGTTAGTAAAAATTGTTAAATGTATAGGTTTTTATGTATACGATAGGTCCTATTAACTATGGTCCCCCGTAATAGTAACATTTATTTCCAGGGAACTGCCATGTAAGTAAACTCGAAAGCCAAATAATGTGGGAGATCGGGGTTTGGGCTGGTCTGGGCGTAAAGCTTCGCCTCTTCCCGTCGTGTTTCTGATATTTCAATACTCTTATCATGGAGGCGTTAGACGCGTTTTACGAGTCTCGGTGGCGCCTACATACGATTCGCGATGGATCTCCGCGAAAGAGATACAGCGGGAGCCTTCGCCCCACTCGAATCCGGAGAGCACCTGCCAAGGGTTGTTGGTCGCCTCAAATATATATGCTTAAAACTTGAACATCCCGTATACAAGCTTATATAGGCTGACACGCCAAGTTTATCGGAAGCGATCCCAAGTATGACAGCACAATTCAACGGGAAAGGGTGCCAGCCAGCTATAATAGTGCAGTTCAATGTATTACCTAGAGAGGTCTCGAGACAGATCATCTGATGCCTTCACCGGTATCAACCCTTGACGGAGAGAAAGCATGTGGACGTGCCCTCGATTGTCAGAGGAAGTGGACACTGACGTTTTTCACTCGTATTATTCAGGGAGGAGAGTTGGGTTGTGAGGGGACTTGGTAAACTGCACTGCTGTGGAACGTCCACAGGAACTCGGGTTGCAGCGCTGTGGGCGATGGCGAAAATCGTACATCGTGACATTGGTATTTGTTTTCCTCCCAAAACGTACTGAACTTGTAAACATGATCGCCGGGAAGGCAGACGGAGCCGGCGGGTACACATAACAAATCGACGCCCGCCGTGTGGAGTCGGAGACTGGACGCGGTTTAGGATTTCAAGAGGAGAAGATGGAGAATAGTGGAATGAGAGGGAAGGGTGGTGGAGATCGGGCAATCTGTGTCGAATCCTTGTATCTTGTTGATCCTCCTACAATGTGCAGCACGGGCGTCAGCGTCGACCACTAACAAACATCGTAATGAAGAACGTAACCAAAAGAAGAAAAAAAAACGGAAATACATGCGTTGAACTCCATGTAATAAGTCCGTCCTCCTTCCGTCTTAACATCGACTTCCGAACATGGCCCGGCCCCAAGACCCCCAGGGACCGACAAGGTGACAGTGTATAACGCGATCACCCCTCTCTCGCCCGGCGTCTGCCCCGCACCCACGGAAAGTCCAGCATAAGATGAGAAACATGGTCAACTTTGACCGACCGTCACACTGCGCACACATCTTCTCTAGACCGCCTGTCGGAAACTACACGCCCGCCGAGACCGAACGATCCGTTGTGGGGGAGGGAGACCAAGGCCTTCGCGAAGGCTGGTTACAGGAATCTCCATGGGGCAGGAACCACCGCATGCTTTTGGGCGCGGCCAACTGGCTCGCTCCGTGTTATACGGGCTCGCTCCATGTTATACCCGCAGCAGAGATCGCGGGCATCGAAAGGCGCTTCATCAGGGTTGAGGAACACGTGGCGCTGAGAGGTGCCCCTGCTGCGATACAGTCGACGTGGACACTCGTTACGCAAGTATCTGTCCTAGAACAGGGAAGTAGATGAATCCGCATCAGTCGCTTTTTCTAAATGCGATATAAGATATAAGGCCCCATCCCCGGAATAGACGTTTTTTCTCCATAATAAGTTGATGAAGCTCCAACAACCCCGGGATAAATATGGTCATCCCCTGGGGTCGATACCGCCCCGCACGGTGGTTCCATACATTTCCGTTGCAAGTGGTAAATCACAGCACATTGCTATGAATACTACGTCTCGTACCAGGTACCTACGACCTCGAGCGCTATCTAGCCAGGTACTTACCTCGTACATATACTCGAACTGTGGGCAACGCAGGGCTAGCGTCACGGGCGGAGATGTGGCCGTACCGCCAGCATTAAACTAAGGGCTGTGGTCAAAACCAGATATACCTGATCCGTTTGGGTCAAAATCAGGTATCACTAAAGTAGTACTAAAACCAAACCAACGACGTGCGCCACGAGCGGCGCTTCGTCGCCACGAACGGCGCTTTGTCCATGAAACTCCATTTTTTTAATGCGCGTGAACATCAAGCGTGTGGCCGTACCAAACCTGAGGCCCCCCCGATGCTCGATGCGGGGTGGGGCAGACGAACTGCCGTGTTTGTGGACGGTGCTGTAATATGACTCCTGTGACAATAGAAAACAACATAGAGTACCCATCACAAGAAGAACTGATGAATCACATCGTCCACCCCAAACAAGAAAAAATGAAATCAGAATACGTATGTGTATGTATAAATACATACCAGGTACCAGGTACGTATGAGGTACGCACGACGCGTATGACTCCAGAGTCTATTTACAGAAGAATCGCAACCAACCGAGGGATCGCAGACGACGCATATGCGCAGAAACTAAACAATAGTGTAAGCATGGCCTCTCTGATTAATTCAAAATTCGCTAATGTCAGTTCAAAGTCAGACAAAAAGTAGACAAGTCCAGGTATACCTTGGTCTTTTCGAGCCCATATCAGGTACGATGTCAGTCTGGCCAATACCAGGTACCTGGAGTGAGTGCGATTTTACTTGCTTTTGGTATATATACCTGGTAGCTGATTTCGAGCCAATGGTTGCGAGGCACACCTGATTTTGGCTAATAAAACCCTTGAACATAACAGGCAACTTGCGAAAGAAGGAAAAATGAAAAAGAAAAACATGCATGATGGCATACGTACTCACTGCATACCAACGTTCGTTCCGATATAAAGGCTCCCTCGCGGAATATGCGCGTGCGTCTCCGAGGGTTTGTATAGCACGAGCCCGTCCGTGTTAGACGAGCACAAAGAAACCTGCGAAAAAAAATCTAAACAAAAACCTTGCCTTTCAAGAATTGACATTACATACGTATGTGTATCAACCCCTGGCGGGATTTGAACCCGCAGTCTTCGCCTTAGGAGGGCGACGCCTTATCCATTGGGCCACAGGGGCAATTCGGCGCGCTGCAGACACTTTTTTCGTCTCATAAAGCAAGACCTATAAAGAGAAACTTTGATGCTGAATCTACAGCAGTACAGCAGAGTATACTCGTACTCGTACGACAAGCACGAGTATGTACAAGAAAATGTAATCATGTATTACGGGGGACCCAAATAAGATTGTTTGTAAAAATGGTTAAATATGTACCAGGTAGGTTTTTATGTATATCATATGTCCAACTTGTATCAACTACGAGTATGGTCCCCCGTAATAGTCGTACGCGTCACTAGACACAGCATAAGCAATACTACTGCTGCCGTGATACCCGGGTACAGCAGTAGTACGAGTATGACAGCTCGAAAGTTCATCTACCCAACAGCAGCGGTGGCCGTGATTCGCATGACACATAGAGTAGGTTATACAACTCTCACCCCTACATATCGCCCCGGTGGTTCAAGTGGTTAACCTCGAATTCTACTTGTTTGAGTCCCGGGTTCGAGCCCCAGGTGGGTCGGACATTTGACTTTATTTGCAAAAATAAAAATAAAAAGGATTCAATTGTTGAGAGCGCCTTGCAGCGTGGGTAGGCACAATTCGATGCGAGTCGACGAGGGAAGAAAAGGCTGAAATCTTCTCGCGATAAAAATGAAGGCACGTACCGTAGCGGGAAGGGGGGAGAAGAGCCTGCTATGTGACCCCGGATCTGAGTTACGAGTGGGAAGGAGAGAGAGAAGAAGATGTGCGAAGACAATGAACGGGATGAGCAAAAAAAAAAAAAAAAATCCCACCGAGTCGAGACTCGTTCCGATTGTGTCATGCATTGTTTGTTGATGCATTGTCGCAAGTTATATCCACACCTCCTGGTACACCGAGGAGTAGATTTAGCAATCTGGGAGAAGGGATCTTCAGGGATGTTTTTGACTTGAAAAATGTCTATTAATAGCGTGGTCTGCACTTCTCTTCGGAATCGTCGTCCGGAACTGAGATATTTCCTGATTCGATGCAAACGCGGCGCAGCCGCGTTTATGGCGAGTTTTGGCCCGTTTTGGCTGCGGTTTGGGGTCAGGGATAGGGTTAGGGTTAGAGTCAGGGGCTGGGTCGTTAAAGGTCCTCCACTACAGAAGCAAGTGTGCACAAGCGTAAATCTATGTTTTCCAGGTACACGTGCAATCAACAGAACGATGATATTTCGCGGTGGCGTGATTGTGCATCGTCGTTGCCTGTTAACGCATGCATGCGTGCGCCGATCTGGGATGTCACGGCCGATTTTCTCGTCGCATGGATGCTGGTACTGCTGTACTGCTGTAGGTCGTACCAGGTACTAGAGGTACGAGTATATATATATATATATATATATACAAGTTTTCCCTTCGGAGTGGCATGAGCGTAGCGTGTAAGAAGACTCTTGCCGAAATACGTATTTGGTGGGTTGGTTTGAACTATTCCACCAATAATTGCAGTTGTATGTGCTGCAGTTGGGGCAATAGCTCCAATGTACACCTGTTAACAACCAAGTATGTATGAGTATAAGGAAAATACTAGTGGAACATGCAGATGAGGGTGACGCAAGAGAGCAGTTCTAATGACCGAAAAAGCAGGTAGTAATTATGAATTACAGCTGTAATGAAATATGAAGGCGACATGAGCGTGATATGCAACTTCGACAGTAAGCACTTGCTCAACGAATCCCAGCGCCAGTCGACACATGTCCTGCGACACCTAACGGTTCGACAACGAACGAAACCTTTGGCGGACGCTCAAACCAACTACGACAGGAATTCCTCAAGAAAAAATGTCTTCAACGAAGCGTAGCAGTGGGCCCGGGGCCGGCGTCAAACGCAAAGAAGTCGAAGCGACGGGGGTAAGTAGTATAAAAAATTCCCTCGCAAACGCGAATGTCGCTAATAATAACAACGGAATCAGCACGCTGGCAAACACCCAAGGTAGATTGAAAAAAACAGGATCCCTCGTTGTCCACGGCACCCAAAGAGGATGCACAAAAGTCAGTTAGACCTTGGCACTCGTCAAGGCACTAGCGTGATGGAGGCGATGCAAAACCTGACACTCTTCTTAGGTGAAGAAATCCCCACCGAAAAAACATCAACCAGTCCGCTCCCCACGCTTGAACTCAAAGTACCCGCTGACAGGCTTGCAAGTACACGCACAACGGATGTTTGCTGAAAGTATTGAAATATTATAGACGCAGGCGTACGCTGCAACGAAACGCCCGCGAACACCTCTATATTCGCACCCCAGGTGCAGACCGAAGGCAGATCAACTGTGTGTGGTGCTGTACCGGAAGATCATGATAGACACAAGAACAGACTCTTAAAGTACGAAGATCTATTCCGAGCCCGAACTGAGGAGATCGACCGACACAGCCTTCCCGCTTGGCGGTGTTTTTCTCCAGTTAGTTGCACCCGAGCCCATTCGCCGAACTTCGCGTGGCGTTCGCCCTGAACTTGCTCGTCCTGGGCGATGAAGAGCTTCCTGGAGTGCTTGCAGCCCGAGAAGTGCAGGGGGGGCTTGCACAGGCCGACCAAGAGGCCGTTGTCCTTGATAGTTCCTTTGACGTAGACACAGTCCTTACGGACCTGCAAACATAGATTACAGACAACAAACCGACAGCACAAAGGAGACATGTAAGACGTGTTGAATACAAACGTTTAACTTGGTATGAGTTTAGTTGACGAAGACTTTGAAAATAGCAAATAAATGCCAAAATCAGTTATACCTGATCCGTTTGAGCCTAAATCAGGTGTATACTAAAACCAAGTAAAAAACGCGCGCCACGAGCGGTGTTCTGTCCATGAAAGTCGGGTAAAAAAAGAAGCGTTCCATGTATGGCCTCCAAAATCTAAGTCGTTTAGTTTTCTTTAGGGTGTAGATACCACGGGCTTCACTTGGACCTGCAGAGAGTCACTGTTAATAGGCTTCGTTTGTTCTGCGACGGCGGGGGCGCCAAGAAGAGTTTTTAATCTGGCGCACCCCCACCGTTGACAGCTTAAATCTTCTTGACCGTCCTCGCGGAACTGCCAGCTCGGCACGAAATTATCTGCCGTACCAAGCCTGAGACAAACTCGACGCGGGGTGGTGTAGATAAAGACCATGGTGATGTATGGACCGCTGTGACCACAGAAACCAACAAAGCAGCGGCAGTAGGACACAACAACTATTCAATATCGGAAGCACGTCGCACATCCCAAAGTAGAAAAAAAGCGAAACCAGCATACTCATGTATGCATATTTATGTAAAAAGAAACGTACTTTGACGTACAACGTGTACGTGCGAGTACAGAGTGTATACGTTGCGTAATGCAGAAGAATTTCAACCGAGGGAGGGCAGACGCATACGGAGAGAAACAACAGTGTACATATGTGGCCCCTCTGATTGGTTCAAAGTTGGCCAAAATCAGTTGAAAGCTAGAGAGAGTAGAAAAAAAACTGGTATAAGTTGGCCTTTTCTAGCCAAAATCAGTTACGATGTCACAGCCTGGACAAAAGCAGCGCTCGTGGAGTGTGTTTTGTACTTGTTTTTAGAATGTAACTTATTTTGGCTGAAAAGCGGCCAGATATACCTGATTTTGGCAAAAACACCTTGAAAAACAGTTTCGAAAATACGCGTTGGCGTGCGCTGTACAGGCAGAAGGCACTAAAGGTAAATAAATAGGAATGAGATGCGATGAATGATGTTGGCAAACCCTTACGTCTTTTTTCGCGGCAAGACGGCGACGGCAGAGTCGGCAGCAGCATAAAACATGGAAACGTGTTAGTGTACTCAACGCCTGTCTGCTATCGTGTCAACAACAGCAGCAGCGGCGGTAGACAACTGTCTCGGAGTGGAAAGAAACGCAGGCTGTAAACAACAACGGCAGCTGTTCGGAATTTGTTTTGGTTATAGTGTGCAAAACAAAAACAACGGCAGCAGCAAGCAGCGCATATACAAATGGCAGTACGCGTACTATACCCCTGTCTCGGTGTGAGCTCGTATCAAGAAAAACAAAATGGCCATTTGTTTTTGGTTATACGTACTGCTGTAGTGTGCAAGACAAAACTCGAAATTACATTAGTACCTAGTATGTATTTGTGTCTTGTATTTAGTGCTGAAAGAAGTCGACAACATGCGGGAACAGCAACAACCCAGACAACAGCTGCAGCAGCAGCGGCGGCAGACACCGACTCAAAGCTGCGTACAACCGCAACTACGCGACGCCTGTGTACACAGTAAAATCAGCATCAGGGACGATAGGCGCGCGGGGTTACAGCAGCAGGAAAAGAAGCAGCAGCATAAACAACAACAGCAGCAGCGGCGGTAGACACTGTTCGGGAAACGAACGCAGGCTGTAAACAACAACGGCAGTAGCAGCGGCAGCAGCAGCACAAAAACAAATGGCAGTAGGCGCAGTAGCGCATGAACGAATGGCGTTATTAGTACCAGGTACGTTTTTTGTCTTGGATTTAGTGCTAAAGGTCGACAAACGACGACAACAACAACAACAACAACAACAACAACAACAACAACAACAACAACAACAACAACAACAACAACAACAACAACAACAACAACAACAACAACAACAACAACAACAACAACAACAACAACAGCAGCAGCAGCAGCAGCAGCAGCCGCGGCGGTATAAATAGGTAGCAAACAACAACACCAACAGCAGCAGCAACAGAGAAGCACAGAACAAAACTCACCGCCACCTCCTGTCTCGAGCGCGAAGGACACGGTGCGGACGTCGATAGGCCTGGCGCACAATTCACAGTCTTTGGGCCACTTCAAGATTATTCCGCTGCCGGGGCAGGTGTCGTGGTCGCAGGTCGCAAAATCGACCTTGCCTCCAAAGTTCTGTCTGCATCATATAGCTGGGAGATGCAGCGGTTGCACTTTGCAGTGGGATTGAGCACTGACTTGGACAGGGGGGTTCTGTTCGAAATGGGCTTCCAAGATCCGTCAGAAGAGGGCGAGGCAGAGGTGTATTGAAGGCAGCACCTTTAATATCGGCAGCAGGAAAAAGTGCAGTCCACTCTGTAGAAGCAGCACCACCAGGAGCAGGCGATGCCATCTACCAGGCAGGAGCAGCACCAGCGGGAGGAGCACCCGGTACCAACAGAAGCAGCGAAAGCAAAAGCAGCACCAGCGGGAGCGGCACCAGAAGGAGCGGCACGAGCACGAGCGGCACGAGCAGGAGCAACGCCAGCAGGAGGCCAACTGGCCAAGCGGTATACGAAGAGGCAGCAACAGCGTGACGCGCGTCGTATGCTGTCCACGCTACATGTGCCCACGCACGCAAATAATCCAATGACATGTAGTCCTGTTGAAACTATTCCGGAACAAAATTGAAAAATAATCGGTCTACTATCGTATGTTGTTGTTGTTTTGTTGTTGTTCTCACATTAACTCTCTGACGAAGGAGTCCGTGGTCACACAAAGGTGCTGGAGCCCTAGGAATATCCGAAAAAACCCCCCCCCGAAAATTCGGCTCCCTCAAAATACACGAGACGAAGAAAGCGCACACGAGATAAAACCAATGTGCAAACTGTACTATTACGGGGGACCATAGGTAATAGGACCAAATATTGTTAGTAGAAATTGTTAAATATATAGGTTTTTATGTATACCACAGGTCCTATTAACTATGGTCCCCCGTAATAACATGGCCGCGGGTATATCCTCGCAACTATAACATAGAGTTACCCCCGTTCCCACCTCTAACGAACTCGTGGCTGCTGACTACAGCGGATGCTGTCTGAAGTGCTGCCTGCACCGTACGAAACGCACGGTAGTCGTGAAAACGAAAGAGTAACACATCTGCCTGCTATCTGGAGTGCTGTCTGAGTGAAGACTCGCGGATATGCAGTGAAAAAAGGAGCAATCGAACCTTACTACCACACGAATATCAACGATCGCTATCTCTTCCTGGACTGTCTGACGCAAAACGGTGCAGCACAGTCATGATACCTCGTCCCTGATAATTGCGTAGGTTATTCCCCATGAAGGGTATACAACTCGTTAAACTACAAAGACCAGTGACGACGTTAAGAACAAGTACCGGTAGATACTATTCTGCCTCGTGAAAAACAGTAAAAAACAAACTATGACTGCTTCTCTCGTGATGACAGTGTGCGCGCAGATCATGCGTCTCCGTGCACCGTCTTCCTGCCGCTCTTCATGGCCGCCTCATCGCCTTGGCCCAATCCACCCGCTCCTTTGCGCGTGCACTCGTTGCCATTCCCTTCCAGTCGATTCCCTTTCTCCGTCATCCTGAAAAACAAAATACTACTCGCACTTGCGGTTCTGATCTGAAAAATAAAATTCTCGCGCAGGGGGAGGTCAATCCGTCTCTTCCCCGCACGTCGACGCTCAGTCTCCCTCCTCCCTCGTCGTCGAATGCAGCCTCCTACCGGCGCAATAGACTGTGCCGTAGTGTGGCCTGTGGTGGCGCCTGCCTCCGCGCACGGACACCCCGGTTGAGCATTGCTGCTCTGCCGCAGCTGCCTAAAAAAGACGCGCGAATCGTAGGTCTCCGTGCCTGACGCACCACGTACGACCCAACTCTACTGCCGCCTGAGCCTCGCGGCCACAGGCCGCAGCAAGAAGGTATCACTCCTTGAGGGTGAGTCCGGCCTTACACCCGCCAGAGAGACCTACCCCACTTGCTATTAGCCTGATAGGGCATGCCTCGCAGCATTCCTTGCCGAGGCAGCGAGGGGGACGGAGGTAGTATGCCGTCTTATAGCCGGTCTCTTCGGGCCAAAGCAGCTGAGATCAACGGCAGTCCTGTTGAATCTGTTCCCGAAAAGTCCCTCCACTCGCGAATAGTACAAAGCTCCCGCGAATCAGGGGTGACAGTCTTGCGAAAGGCCACCGAAACACCCCCACGGCGACCGACCAGAGAAAACGAATTTATAGTTTTGTTTATATACTTGAGACACCCAGTAGTACATGAGCAGTACGAGTAGCAGCCGTTTTTTTCGTCGTGGATACCTAACTGTACGTCATACAGATACACAGAAATAAGCAGTCGGTCCTGCGCTGTACATATTAATAAACACGTACTGGTACCAGGTATCAGGGTACCACCTACCAGTCAGTAGTTACCAGTCAGTATGATACTACATGCTGCTTTCTTACCGAGTTGCCGCTTGCCGCGAGTGAAGCAATCCGAGATTCCGGAGCTTCTCGTGCGCAACACATCTATTTGTACCTGGGGTACATGTTATTCACCAGGTACGTACAGGTATTATTGTACATACGAGTACTATACGAGGTACGTGTGCCTGGTATCAGCACCTATCTACAAGAAAAATAATAAACGGATACGACATACTTCCACTATACCTTGTACCGCTGTGCGGGTATGCCATCTTTGATGTTTTCTCTTGCTGCAACCGCGCTCCGCTTTGATCCCTGCTTCGTCCTATCGGCGCACACCCCAAGACAAATTTTGTACCTGGTACGTATGTAGTGTTATACATAGTTTGCAATGTATATTGGGCTCAAACATACGCTGTACAAACCTTGCGTCTTCGTAACGCGCGAGGTAACCATCCCCTAGGAGCAACTTCAGAGTAGATATTTTCTCTGAACCGACGGCGGCATGCGCGACGAAAATGATGACATATTGGAAGAATCTCATAGACGCATCACTATGTAGCTACGTACCTGGTACGAAGTATCTGGTATACTGCTGTACCAGGTACCAGTAGGTGTTTCCACCTCCCCGCTGTTGAGAAAGTCGGCTTGGAAATTCGTCCGGGTGGTTGTATCTTGCGTGTTTGGCACGTTACACGGCTCATCATTAGTAAGTGGCAGATGGCGACCGATATCATAACTACGGTCAGCGAGGGGTGCACGCCAACAACTTCAGCTCGAACTACAACGCCATCACTCGCAAGATAGGAAGGACGAGGAGGCAGCAGTTGCAGTGCCGCAAGACAGCCCCTTCAGAACCAGCCGCGTCTACGGTTTGAGGACGAATACATTACTGGGATCTGTACAGCACTGCCAACGATATGCGTTGCGGTGCTGTTCCCTAGGTGTTACTTAGAGGTTGGATGGAGGCATGGATGATTCTGAGATTTATCGCACTTAAACGTAGGGAAGCGCCCAAAAACAGATACCTCGTACTGTAGTACGTTCTTGGCAACCAAAAGCAGGAAGGTATGATACGAGGTAATTTTTTTATTTAGGCATACTTTTTGGAACGATTGAAAAACATACCAGGTATAAAGTACGAAGCAACAGCGCCAGAGACGAACTATCATCGATCTTGGGTCAGCACGTTCTTCACGTGCTGAGGACGAATTCGTTGGGGTTGGAGTTGACTTCAAATGTGACATAACCCGTATATAGCTCTCGCTATTTGATCGGAGCTCGCGCCGGTGGATATATATTTGTAACTGCCGTCAAATGTATGCGGTCGTGAAAGGCAAAACATACACATTCGTTTCGAAGATTATTCGTCGAACTGCGCGGATCTCCCACTTGAGATGTGACACAGGATCTCTGGCTTCACCCATGGGTCAAAAAGGAGCCCGATGTGTTTCTCGGATGACGCCGGCGGCAGATGCCATGTTTCATGCTTGGCGTCATTGGATTGGCCCTTTTCGGACCCCGAGATAACAACTAGAACAACGATAAAGTTGGGGCTTGTTTTTTAACCGTCGACGAGCAAAGTGAGCGCGCAGCGGTAGCGTCATGTTGCGCCACACGCATGTACCGTACCACTCCTTGCACTGGCTTTGACTTGGACACAATTTTCATCATCCCCCAATCACGTACTGGAAAAGGTTGTTGCTGTACCCATCACGTGGTATGTACGTATCGGCCGCTTTCCCCTCAGAAGTCTGAAGAGGGTAATAAAACCCTACGGGTAACCAGCTTTTGTTTCTCCAAAAAACGGGACGTATGTATCGTCGTATCAACAGTCTTCTTGCTCATCGTAAGAACGTGCATAAAGCACAATCATTATCATGTTGCGCACGTTTCCGACTTGTCCCTATTGCGCTACAATGCGGACACCTCTCCTACTCCAGCGGCTCCGGCTGCCGCTTCGTGTGTCCGACTTGCTACGAACGTCCTTTGATTTCTACACTTTTTTCCCAATCAAGTCTCAAAACGGGTCAATAGGCCGCGCGCGCGCCACTTGCTGTAACATAATATACCTCCAACGCGGTCTTGAGGACGCGAGGACACCTGACTCTGGGCGCCAAGAAAACCTAGAGGAACACAGGGGAAGACAATACATTTTAGTCTACCGCTCCTCCAGCTTCATTGTCGACAGCAACGGGCGCTTCTTCCATGGTTCTCCTCTTGCTACCACTGCCGCCGCTGCTGCTTCGCCGGCCGAAACGACAGAGCTGTTTACTACGACTTTGAACGTAAACAGCATATTTATATGATGGGGGAGGAGGGAAACAAAAACACCTCTTATTCTACAGCCCCTTCGGTTCTGTCGTCATTGCCGATGCTTCATGTTTTAATATTCTTCAGCCGCCGACACTGCTGCTGTGCTGCTACTACAGTACTTCTTCTACTGCTGCTTCCGCGCCGGTCGAAACTACAGATACGTTGCATATCGAACGACAAACAGCCTAAACAGGGGGGACCAACGGGAAAAGAAGGACGAACAACAAAACTCCCCTTTCCACCCAAACAATCCTCGAAAAAACACGCCTCTTCAGTCTACAGCTCCTCTGGCTTTGCCGCAACCGCTGCAGCTGCTGCGCCGGTCGGGGCGGCAGAACTGCTGTGCTGCATCAGCACGTCGAGGGGAACGACGTCGGTTGCTCGCTGGTGGGTGCTGTCCAGGATAACGAGCGGGGCCTTACCGGCCTGCTGCGCCTGCAGCCATCGCGAGGAGCAGAGGCACCTGCACACATCAACAGTAGTTGTTCCGTGCCAGTGACATATATCATTGGTGAGGCACACACGAGCAAGACAGCATGTACGGATGGAGGAGAAAAAACGGGGATCGCGTTTCAATAGTGGGTCGGCTTTCGCGTGTGTTTCCGAGAGGACATACGTAAGAGTACGCACGAGTATCGAGCCACGCAAAAGTATATGTTCAGCCGGCCTTCGCGTGTTGTGTCACACCTGCAAAAATAGACAGGAGTACGTGCCGAGTATCGAGCCCTCGTACGACATGGGGGAGATACTGATGAGGCCAAGTTTTTAGTATCAACGGAGCTACTGGCCCGAGGAACAATCCAGAATCTTCGCGGTCTCCTTTGTGCTTCACTGGTGTATTCGTTGTATTCCCAGCCCATGAGAGTTTTTTTAATGGCTTGCAAATTCATTTTTTCTTGATGCATGACAAATGGGATGATCAGGAATAAGAGCTACGATTCGCAGTGGACATGTTAGCACTGACGAAAAAAAAGGACAATTACGTCTTCGTCTTGGTAATCATGTACCAGGTAGCTGGTATAAAACAGTACGGGCTCGTTGACAAGAAGCACCTACTTACTCATACAAAGGCTGAGGGAAGCCTGGTCGTGACTCGAGCATTGACCTGGGCATATTATAAAGTATTGAGTGTAGCGTTCGCCGCTGAGCGTGATCTCTCAAGCACACACTATTAGCGTCTCCCAAAAAGGCGAGGCTGAGGACCATACTGCCCTGTTTGTAGCTTGAATTCGTTGCTGTTGGTGCTGTTCGGTGTTGTTGTTGTGGTTGTTCTCACTTAAAATCATCGCCAGGGTTTCTGAGCAGTCCATAAGTGTCTCACGAGAGGCTTCGAAAATCTTGACATGAAGTTGTAGTAAAAGAGCAAAACACATGGACAAGACATTCATTTTTGGGAGGGGTTCCTGTTTACTATGATATGAATGCTGCCTACGTATGAGGGATCGAGATGTGAGCTGGACACTTACGGCAAATACAACAACAGCTAAACAGGAAAACGAACAAAATTGAACTCTTAACACTCAGACAAAAGCCTCAAACCAATCAAAACGCACCATCGGTCACCAGGCTTGAGCCCCGGAAAGTGCGGGAGACGGGGGGTAGAGAGGTCGTTTCCCAGGCCCTTGGTGTAGTCCAAGAAATCTTCGGTCACCTCCGAGCAGACGCAGTGCTGGCCGTGATCGTTGTCGTCCGTGCTGCAGAAGCCGTCCCGCCGCCACCCGGTCGTCGGTCCGCCCGGTAACGAGCACAGCTGGGAGCAGGCAGACAAGATAAAAATCGAAAGAAAGGGCGCATGTAAACGCGTATACAAAAACCCAAACGCGCATAAAAAATTAAAGATGCAGAAAAAAATTGCAAACGCTCATGACATGTTGCAGGTGATACACATATAAACTGTATGTGAAACACTCAAAAAGGGCACCAAAATAGGAAAAGAATAGCAAAAACGGTTGGCATGAGAACTCTCGAGTCAAATACGTTAGTATCCATATAAATGCACCTACCTAACCCATGGGATTGTGTCTCGGTGAGGTTAGCTCACAACTTTTATGAGGCGTCGGACGCGTGCCACGGTAGCAGTTGTAGCACCTTCTGTCGTAGCATTTTTGCTGAGGCTCTTCACTTGAAGCGCTCTCTCCGTATCCCCCAAAAAACAGTTTTAGAGAACGAATTGGACGCTCAACCCTTTCAGGGCAACCGCAGTCAGTTCCGTTTGGGGGCAAACTACTTAGAAATTGAGTGGCTCGTCCCCAAAACGGGACTGCAGTTTTTGCCTTAAAAGGGTTTAAACCTCGGCCGATCGAAACTACGGTTCGAAAAATACTGCACGACCAAAAATAGCACTCCCAGTGACATTTGGGTGATTTCTCAGTTGATAAGCCTATTAATACGAGACTATTAATAGTCAGTCAAAACTGTTTTGGCCGCAAAAAATGCCACGTGTGTCGTAGCACGCATCGTCTGTTGTTTTGGCTGAGGTACAGGTAGAGCTGTGTAGGAGCGACGATGAAAATGATGAAGTGACCGATATCAACCGCAGAAGAAATCTCGCGCGAAGGGAAGTGTGTTGCTGCTACTTACTACAGTTAGAACACGTTAATACTAGTATAATGTGGTACACTGCTGCTGTACAGGTACAAAACAGTACAGTCCGTACTCGTAGCAGTGGACAATACGCTGCTGCATGGAAGCAATCGGGCGCAAACAGGCCCTACCCACAGCAGCAGAGTAAATACCAGGTATCAGGTACCTCGCAACAACCCATGTATGGAACCACGGGAGGCACACAAGGGGCAGTAATGACAGCAAGTCGCGTGTAAGGCAGGAGTCTACAGTACGTACGACTGTTGGTACTGGTAGACTCTACAGCAGCAGTAATGCACGGGTCTACAGCAGTATGATCTGTACAACAGCAGCACTGCTGATGCTGATCCCATGACCGCACCAGCGCGTAGCACATGACACAGGCAGGGCACACCGCCCCAGTGTACGAACGAGTACACCAGCAGTACTGCTGCTGCTATCGGTTTGCCTTACGAGCGACTTGTGTGTAAATCTCTTGAATACCAGGTAGTAACTACTATTATGGTAGTTACTGCTGCACCACAGCCATGAAGACACATTGCCCCGCACACTACTACAGCAGTATGATCCATGGGCCCTTGAGGGGGGTGCACCAGTACCAGGAGTATGCCTCCACGTGGTATCGTCGCTAACCGTCCGCGAGATATGGAAGACCTCCGGCTGTCTGCAGTAGAGCATGTGCCACTGTGTCCGGAAACGCAAGGAGCGTTTCGGTTTCATCATGAAATATAAAACAGTCCTTACATTTCCGGACAGGGTGGTATACCAGCCTCGAAAAGTGTAGTCACATACGAACCAACCTGGAGAGGCTCGCCCAAGACGTTAAGTGCTCCTCCAGCTGCTGCTGTTGGAACCGAAGACATTTGCACGGACAAGAAACCCACCGTGCGCGTTGGAAGAAATGCCAGTGCAGCAGCTGATCTGGTCAGAAGTGATAGCATAACCTCAGAAATGTTGCTCTCAGGTCTGCAACTTTGATATCTCGCCGTGTCATCGGGCCACCAGTTGGCTGGCGCACGGCGTTATAGTGGACCCGAGGCGTTTTCAAGTTCGGTTTTTGCCGGGAGGGGGGGGGCATTTGGATTTTGGGATTTTTCAGGGTTTGTTGTTTGGCTTTGAATCTTGAGAAACGACCACGCGACTCTCACCGCGGTCTGAGGGGGCCCGGCGCCGTCTTTCGTTGCACATCTGTCACCCTGCCTCGAGGTTCCAGGTTGAAGTCCGTAGCAAACAATGTCAACGTGGTTGCGCCACCTGCGTCGGATGCTTCATGCTGGCGCTGCCCTCGTGCCGCTCAATCCACCTCCTTGATGAAGCATTGTACTACTACTGTACTATTAATACTACTGTTTTGTTGTACTGTATCTGGTAGTGCGAAACACTCTACCGTCAGTACAGCAGTATGATCGTAATATTCTCTAGTTCGTACAGCAGTACGAGTACGAACGGCAGTTACAAATATTATGCATGTTGTTTTTTGTTGTTCTCACATTAACTCTCTGACGTAACGCATATCAGTGCACACTGCACCCGACGAGTGCATACGTACTGCATGCGGTACATTGTGTCTTGAAGCAGCAGTTCGTACGGAGTGACTTGTACCATACCAGGTATACCATACTGTACCAGTACACAGCGGTAGCAGTACAGCATTGTACTGAGACTAGGCATGGCATGGGTATCTTGTACCAGCTATAGGGGTAAAATACCGACCGATTACCCAGCCCGGGGTAATCCTTACAACACGCGGGATAGCTTGCACTTTCGTGCGGGATAACCTGCACGGCGAGTACCGTCGCGGAGACGCATCATGGCCAGACCCAGTAGACTTACAATAGTACGGCTAGTGTTAGAGTTAGGGAGATAATTACTGTAGGTTAGAGGAAGAAGCGTAAGATTGTGAACGTTAGGGTTACGGTCCGGTGCAATTCCATACCATACCGCTCATCGCGTATGCCATGGCTGTGGTCGTCTAGCCTGGTTACCAAGGATGGCCGCTCACTCAGCTGGTCTCACTCAGGAGTTACAGGTAGCCGTTTCCCCTATAAAACTCTGCAACATGCACATACATATAGTTTGTTGTCCCGGAACTACGAGAGTATATTTCGTGTACATACTCGTATACCTGTACATGATTGACTTTATTTCGTGTTTATCTCCCTTCGTCGTTGTCGATCGGGCTACGGGTTGTCTGGGTGGGGCACTGTCGGTCTTCATCCTCCCTTCGGCTTCCCCCGTCCGTGAGGTGAGCCGATGAAACCCGCCAGGACCTGCAGCGGTCTAGCGACAGTCACACGAACATCGAGCTTCGGGCTAGGTAGAGAGGGAACCTTGTGCGGTCCGGCTGGTGGCCTGCTCATTGTGAAGACCGCGTGGGGTGGTGGTGATGTTTTTCTTCCTAACACCGACGCCGAGGAGTTCACCCCTCAGGCGGGACGGGGACATTACCACAGCAGAGAGCGCGACACGGGCAGCCGGTGGAGTGGAGAGGCTGGCCACAGCGTGGGTATGCATGAACGACAGGAAGGATGGGAGTGTCGGCGTTGGCTGGGACGGATGCACCAAGCCAACGGAAACCAAGGCGCGTACCGGGCTAGGAAACGAAGAGCCACTTTCGCCATACAGAAGAAAAAGAAACATGAAGAAAAAAAGGAGGCGGGGACGAGCCTCACGTCGGCTGTCAAAGAACTCAGCACGCGAGGTTCGTATGAGGCAGAAAGGGGCACTTGTGGCGGTGGCGACCTACAATGTGCGCACCCTGGCTGTAAAGGGGAAGAACAGGTACGGACATGACGAGCGTATACTGGCGAAGGGACGGCAACTCGGCTGTGAGTTCATTGGCCTGCAGGAAACTCGGAGTTCCGGCAGCACGACGTTCCGTACGGCAGGGTATCGCGTTTTCTGTTCAGGTCAGGAAACAACAGCCACCAGGGAAGGGCTGTACGGAGTAGGTCTAGCTGTCAAGGAATCGTTGTGCAGTAAGTCTGTGTACACTCATCAGTTCGTTGACGAGCGGCTAATGTCTATGCGCTTTGAGCTGGCTAGCAAATGCGAGGCGGTTAATTTCGTCGTTGCGTATGCTCCTACTGATTGTACCAAGGACGCCGAACTGAAACGTATTTTCTGGCAGAAGCTGGAGGACTTGGTGGAAAATATCCCGACGAAAGAGTGTCTGTTTGTACTGATGGATGCCAACGCGCGAACTGGACAGGGGATGGAAGGGTGCAGTGATGATAGAAGTAGAGTGCTGGGAGCGTATGGACGTGATGTTCGTAACGATAATGGCAAACCACTCCTGTCGTACGCCACCAAATGCAAGTTAGCTCTCACCAACACGTTTTTCAGCACGCGCAAGGGTGGGATATCGCATACTCATACCGGCACCAGCCCGAATGACCGTAAGCGGATCAACTACATCCTAACCCGTCAAGTCCACCGACCTAGAGTACAAAATGTTAAAGCCGTCTCACGGCCTTCTGTCCCAGCTAAGGCTGACTCAGACCACAACATCTTGTATATCAAAGCCCGACTCAGTGGTGGTCACTTTGCGCCCAACAGACAAATACGTAGACCGACAAAACGCCGAGAGTTCGACAGGCAGCTTTTTATGTCCGATGGAAAGTGTCGTGAACGAGTAGTCGCCAGGGTCATCTCCACTCTCAACCGGCTTATCCAGCCCCGTAATACGTCTGGTATGGTTGAGTGTTTCACTACGGCTGTTATTGATGCGGTCGAAAAAGAGGTACCACCCCCTGCACGTCGCAACCGTAACCGCAGACATGGATGGTGTGAGTCTGCCGAAACCTTGGCCGCATTCATACCAGCATGGACAGCGAGGGAGGATGCACGACAATTCTTGCGTGCCCACCCCCGGAATAGAACCACGTGGAAGACACTGAGATCTGCGTGTGCGAACCTGCAGAAGGTGACTGCCGCAGAACTGCATGCGTACTTCGAAGCGTACCTTGCCGAAACCGAACGACTCCTAGCGAACAACGACCAGAGAGGCTTTTACAAGCACCTTAAGAGTACGGTAGGATTGGAAGGGACTAAAGCGAGGAGCGAACAGTTCATTAGGGACGAGGATGTCACGCTCTTACGGGATAAGGTGCGAATTCGTGAACGATGGGCGGGGTTTACCACAAACTCTTGAACACGAAGTCGCTGGAACTCGATCCCACGATCATCGACCTCTTGCCACCGCGACCGCCTAAACTGTCGCTTGAAGAGGAACCATCCATAGACGAGATGACAGAAGCGGATGTCGAATTGGAAAGCTGTCGGGCCAGATGGTCTCCCGGTCGAACTCCTACAAATCGACCACCCGGCATTCGCTCAGTACCTTCACAACATCCTTGTCAATGTTTGGTTAACAGGAGATGTCCCTCAGCAATGGAAAGATGCGATCATCGAGGTCCTTCACAAAAAGAAGGATCGAACTGACTGCTACAACTATAATAGAGGGATTTCGCTTGTTGCCCACGCAGGCAACGTGTTGTTGAAAATCGTCGCGTCCCGCCTCAGCAACTCCTGCGGGACCGAGGAATTACTCCCTGAGGAACAGTGCGGCTTCCGCCCCGCACGATCAACGATTGATATGTTGTTCGTCGTGCGCCGGTTGCAAGAGCTCAGACGACAGAGGAAAACCCCATTGTACGTGAGCTTCAACCATCTGCAGAAAGCGTACGACTCTGTCGACCGAGAGTTGCTATGGGAGGTACCACACGCTTTGGCGTACCAACCAAGATGCTGATAATTATCCGTAATTTCCACGATGGCACGCGGGCTCGCGTGCCTACTTATAACGGCGAGCTCTCGGAATGGTTTGATGTCACGCAGGGGCTGCGGCAAGGCTGTGTGGTATCACCGGAACTGTTCAACGTGTTCTTCGCTACTGCGTTACACGTCGTACTAGTACGCTTCAGCCAAGACAAAGCCATCGTAAGGGATATGGTCCAACTCAGTGATGCTGGAGTAGTTCGAACGGAGGAGCAGGAGCCGTTGGTATGCGTGCGAAGGGCTGTATGGGGCATGTTGTACGCCGATGATGCAGGAATTGTCTCGAAGTCGAGGGAACAGCTCGCGAAAATGATGACAGTCATCGTGACTGTCTTCGAAGCATCAGGCCTCGCGGTGTCGGAAAAGAAGACAGAGGCCATGCTCCTACAAACACCAGACCAGACAACCTTCGCACCACTGCTCGTCATCGGAGCAGTAGGCCAGAGGTATAAGCAGACGGCCCAGTTCTTATAACTAGGTGGCATTATCGACGAAAACGCTGACCTCTCGCTCGAAATCAAAATCCGTCTCATGCGAGCATGCCCAAACTGGTTCGGGCCGGAGTTGTATGTTAGGACGACCGCCCCCCTAAGCCTGAAAGTCCGAATGCTGACGGCGGAGGTGATTAAGACCCTGCTGCACGAGTGTGTGACGTGGATCCTCAGAGCGGAACGCTTTCCCAAGCTTCGAACGGCTCACCACCAAGTCCTGTTGCGAGTCATTGGCTTCCAGCGCCGACTTCGTACTGACCATGACACCCGCTCGTACGCGAAGGCCCTCAAGACGACACGTTGCGAGAGCATCGAAACGACCATTCGTAATCAACGGCTCTTAATTATTTGCGGGGGGCGTGGCACGGCAAACCAAGGAGCGATTACCCAGTCGGGAAATGTTCGGAACGATGACGGTTAGGGAGAACCCGAGAACTTGCGGATAGTTTAAGACTTGGCATAGATGCATAGTCGAAGACCTTAGGGAGTTCCGAGCCACCGAAGGGTCTACGGAACTTGCCTCCTTGGTGTTTGGAGTTGAGACCGCGCTGTGGTCCACTGCAGCCAAAAAGGCGGGGAAGGGATACCGGGGGATCCTTGAAGCTGCCGATCGGTTCATGGTGAGGTGGCACGAGGCTGAGGCTGGGCTAAGTAGGAAGCGCCGCGCATCCACCGTGGGTAGTGTCCGATAGAATGGCGGGGGGGGGGCAACAGGAGGAGTGCAGAAAACCCGACCAAGGGAATGCGGAGAGGGGGGGGAACAGGAGGAGTAGAAGGGAAACTGCGGTAGACGAAAATAGGAAGGAGATGGCAGACAAGGCACCAGGCCGATTAGGAAGTAAAACATGATTATACTACTCGTGCCACCAACTGGCGCAGCTGGTTCGAACTGGTCTTCCTTTGTCTTCTCTTTTCCCCCCCATTTTTTCTTTCTTGCGCTCATCCTCTGTGATTTTCATTTTATTTTTTTATCTTCCTTTCTGGTTTTTTGTTAATAAGCCTTATTGAAGGAGTCGTGTGGCGTGGGTGGATGACGAGCCTGCTTTGCTTGCTTCGTGTTGTCTGACGCCAAGGGGCAGGGCATATTTGACGAACGCAGGAGGACGGAGGCGGCAGTCAGGGTAGCAAGGTACCAGGCGGACTACCAGGGAGAACCTGGCTACGCTATTCGTGCGGAGAGGGGGGGGAACAGGAGGAGTAGAAGGGAAACTGCGGTAGACGAAAATAGGAAGGAGATGGCAGACAAGGCACCAGGCCGATTAGGAAGTAAAACATGATTATACTACTCGTGCCACCAACTGGCGCAGCTGGTTCGAATTGGTCTTCCTTTGTCTTCTCTTTTCCCCCCCATTTTTTCTTTCTTGCGCTCATCCTCTGTGATTTTCATTTTATTTTTTTATCTTCCTTTCTGGTTTTTTGTTAGTAAGCCTTATTGAAGGAGTCGTGTGGCGTGGGTGGATGACGAGCCTGCTTTGCTTGCTTCGTGTTGTCTGACGCCAAGGGGCAGGGCATATTTGACGAACGCAGGAGGACGGAGGCGGCAGTCAGGGTAGCAAGGTACCAGGCGGACTACCAGGGAGAACCTGGCTACGCTATTCGTACCACAAACCGTTGCCGCTACCTGGAGGGTGCTTTGTGTTTTTGTTTGTGTGATGTGGTACAGAGGGCAAGGGTGCCAGAAAGATATGATTATCCACAGAAGAAGTGTGACTCAGGTGTCTGAGCTTAGCCAAACTCAGACGCGGTTCGTATTGACGTTCTCTTATATTATTGATGTGCGACTTGCTAGAAAGGGGCAAGTGAGACGAGTGAGAAAGAAGGGGGGGGGGGGGGGTAGCAGATGTTTTTTGAAGCCAGAAGTATATAATCTGGCTTCAACCGGCTACAATCTACTGGCAAGGGTAGACACGTAGTACAACACCCTGTAAAACATGACGACCTATGAACATGCCACGTGCGTACATCTCTGTCTCCTCCGCTACTTAGATACTGGCGTGCGTATCCGTTTTGCAAATACAAATATAAATCTCTTATTCCAGACGGTAAACGGGGTACGCGAACGAAGGAGTACAAGCCTGCGTACCCGTATTACAAATACGAGATATCTTATTCCAGACGATAGAAGGAGTAAGATCCGATTGCCAGAATAATATCTAACGGTCCCTACTGCTGGTTGGTCTATTTACTCTAAACCCAAGGCACTCTATCACATTAGCTCACCCTGAACAGCCGTAGATGCACATCCCACGACGATACAGAGATGGCTACTTAAGACATAAAAAAAACGAAAGAGGAGGTCGAAAATACTGCTTTTCAAAACCAAGCGACAGCCCAATGTGGCCATAGGCCAACCCACACCTCGTAAACGACGCTAAGATGCCTCCGGTAGGGGCAGCTTTCGTGCTAGAGAAGGAAACGGTGAAGAAATGAAAGAGTGACGACACAAAGGGATGTTCATCGTGGTAAAATACGAAACTAGAAATACCGTGGGACGGTCGGCAACCGTAGGCCCGATGTAACAAGTCGTGGCTATCCGCAGTGTACGCCTATCTATGAGGAAAGCGGGAGAGACCGAGCAAGGTAAGGCACGAACTAGGAAGGCAATGAAAGAACCGGCAATAGAATTGATGTAGGGCGAAGTCCACATGAAGCTAGAGCGAGAAGGACACAATAAGGTCCCTGCGTGTTTTTAACCAAAACGAAAAGGAATAAAGAAGCAAGGAAAAAAACGAAAGAAAAGGAGAGAAAGACAAGAAGGAAAGAAAAGAAGAAATGAGCGAGAAAAAAATGAAAGGCCGAAATACCAAAAGACCGAAATACCGGAAGACCGCCCCGAAGAAAAGGCACAGAGGACGTGTAACAGAAAGGTAGACCCTGGAGATACAATAACACTTTTTGTTGCGAATTGCGTCCTAGCGAAGAATCACCCCACGGTAGGGGTTGCACGTTTTGGGCCAAAGGTTTCTGACCAATTGAGTTCCTTTAGTGAAAAACTACCAGTTAGGATGAAAAATTTAGGCGTAAATTTGTTTCAGGCCTAGCGCATACACGTGCCGGTCAGGTGGCACGAACGAATTTCTTCCAAGTTTCGTATCGGGTGAGATATTGAGCTCCTAATGTGAGGGGCTTAGGAACTTCTAGTGCACCCCTACTACTGTGGGATGGTTCCGAAAAAAACGAAACGTGAGGTGCTAGATGGAATCAACACACAAGGCGAACGCGTGTCAAAGACAGCGGGTGCACAGAATATTCTGGTCCCCAAACTAGTATACGACAATCTAACGCATCCCCCGACCATCAGCCACGGTTAACTGGTCGAGCGGACGAGTGGTGGGAGGGGTGCATTGTCATTACGTAATACACCGCGTGCTAGTCCTCCGGCCTCATGACGCTGAAGGCACCCGGATCCTTGGGTCGCGCTTCGTGATGCGGTGTAAAAAGGGACGGAAGTAGAGTAATCTTGATCGGGCCCGGGTCGTCGAGGAAGCGGACGATGTAGGAGTCAGTGGAGGAGGTGTCGGTCGAGGCGCGGGGGGAAACTTTGCCCAACCACCGAAGGCCATCGCGGACCTTGTACCAGAGGTGCGCCCCAGTGGGTAGAGGTGGAGAGCTGAAGCGGTGAAGCCAGAGGGTGCGTGGTACGAGGCTGTACCCGGGGGGGAGGAAGCTTTCGTCCCGGGACCGCGATAGTTTGCGGTGAGCGGCCCCGATGCGCACCTGGCGGTATAAACGGTTGGTCTTGCGGTGCTGTGAAGGGGTGCCCGACCAATAGCGGAGGATCTGAGGTCGGTGGGGCTGTAGATCTCGTTCGTGTTCCCAAGAAGGGCTAAGGAGTCCGGTCCAGTGTGTTTCGTACATCACGCCGAGAACGGCTCCCCGGCCACGAACGAGTTGGTGTCACGAAATTTGGTCGCCCTCGAGGCGTTCGGGCTGTGGAGAGATGTCGTCGAAGGTGACGTGGAAGGGGGGGGACTTGGTGGAAAAGGAACGGAGCACGTACTTAGTCAGGTCGGCCGGTAGTTCTTTGGGGAGATCGTCGATGTCGTCGGGGTTCCGGCAGGGCTTGCAGCGGAGAACGGAGACGCGGTGCTTGGAGTCCCGTCCCGGCATATCCGAGGGAAGATCGAAATGCAGGAGCTTGTCGTGAAAGGGCCGCCCATCTGGAACGGCTGAGGCTGGCGCTAGGCCCACGGCAAGGATTTTGAACGGGCCAATCCAGTTGAAGGAGAGTTTTGTCTTGAGAACGGTGGTGTCGGTGTCTTTCTTGGCGCCCTGGCGAATAGTGGCGGCGGTGTTGAATATCCATGTCTAACCGCCGACAGAGAACGGAGGGGAAAGGCGAAGGGCGCCCATGATGGGGGCGTTACGGCGGTCGAGGCGCAAGACCTAGACAGCGTGGAGTTCCCAGACGGCGCGGTAGGCGCGTTGCTGGCGAGCAGTGGCGAGGCCAATGTGAGCGAGCTGGTCCCGGTTGAGGCTTTGATGTCCGCCGATGCTGGGAGATTCGAACACGGTGAGGGGGGGGCGAGGCAGATGGCCAATGTGTACTTCATCGGGGTCCAGCCCGGTCGCGGCACTGACGGAGTTGTTGTAGGCGCTTTCGATGTGAGGAAGATGCAAGCCCCAATCGTTTTTTAGTTCGTTTCCGACCGTGGCGAGCATCAGGGCCATGGTGTGGTTGACGCGTTGGACGACGCCGTTGGTGCAGGGGTGGTAGGAGCTCGTGGAGATTTTGTTGACACCGAGGCGCTCATAGAGGGCGCGAGAGAGCTTGGCGCAGAATTGAAGGCCGTCGTCGGAAAGGAGAGTAACGGGGCATCCCCAGAGAGGGATGTAGTGATCGACCAGGATATCGGCTGTGCCGGATGCGGTGAAGTCGGCCTCAGCAGTGGTGTACATGTCGTCGCGGCGGCTGAAGCGGTCGGTGTACAGGAGAATATAGGCGGTGCCCCGAGGCGTGACGGGTAAGGGCCCGAAGTAGTCGACGCTGACGGGAATGCCGGGGCCATTTGGTGGCGGCAGGGAGGGATTTGGCCTGCGAATTGTTTGGCGCGAAGACTTTCGCGCCGTGGCACTTGAGGCAGCGGCGGAGCCACCAGCGGGTGGAGATGTCCATACCAACCCATCAGTAGAAGCGCATAGCATGCTGAGTGTCCGAGCAACAGCCAGGTGGCGAGATGTGGTGGAGTGGCATGTGTGTAGGACCCACGGTCGCATCGCCATTTGAACGTAAATGCGAGGTGGTGATGTGAGGGGCTGCGGTGTAGTCGTACGACTTTGCCCCAGGGGAGTCATGTTTGTTCGGTGGACGCGAAGGGCTGTGTCGTCGTCAGTTGTACTTTCGCGGCGAGGGCGACGACCTCCGAGAGAAGTGGGCGACAGGTCTAAGGAATGCAATCCAAGAGGTCGCCCGGTGGCGGTGAAGGTGAGCCCAAGGAAAGACATCGTATGGCAGCGGAGCAAAGAGATTCGGTGCGTTGTTCGCGCGCCCAGTCGGTGTAGGTGTATCGCTCAACGCAGGAACTAAGGTGTGGGTAGTCAGCAGACCGGACAACGGGTTCTGGTAGCGGAGGGGGTAGAGTAGGGGAGGGCGGGGGAGAAGGGGGGTGGAGGGCTGTGGTGGTGGTGGTAGGAACACTGGTGATGTAGCGCTGGCTGGAGTCGCTGGCGAGAGCGAGTCTTGAGCGGCGCTGCGGCGAGCTGCGTCCGGTCGCCGAGGTAGTGGCCTGGGCGCGACGGCAGGCGAACGGCGGTGGGTTGCTTTCGGTCTTGAGACGGCCGTAGCTGACGTTCGACGGCCAAATCCGTAGTCCGTAGGAGTAAAGGGAGTCCGAGCTGCAGCGGCGGGACGGCGACGGGTCCAAGGGAAATTAGGTCCGACGAGGAACGAGGAGTGGTCGAACGTGAGACGCCCAAGGTGGGCGATGGAGAGACGAAGCGTAGTCTGAATGCCACACCAGCAGGAGCGCCAGCGGCTTCCGCGGCTTCCTCGGAGAGTGGTAGGTGATTCGGCGATGGGGTCGAGGATAGAGAGGTGACCGACGAAGGCGCTGCGAAGCGAGTCGACGTTGGGGTCTTGGGCAAAGCGGGGGCCGGCGTGAAGGCTGCGACGCGAGTCGACGGTGGGGTCTTGGGCAAAGCGGGGACCGGCGGGAAGGCTGCGAGGCGGTCCAGCGGCGGTATCTTGACCAAAGCGGGGGCCGGCGGGAAGGCCGCGAGGCGATCCAGCGGCGGCAACCTGTACGGCGGCAGAAGCCGCAATAGAGTAGGGGGTATGAACCAAGTCCGATTTGTCTATACGAGGTCCGTGGCGGCGGAAATTGCCGAAGTCATCGTCGGTGCAAGGGAGTGGTGGGATGGTGTCGCAAGGAACGGGTGAGGGTGGGACGAGCCCACCCAAACCGATTTCCGGGGTGAAGGGGTCGATCGGAGTAAAACCACAGGCTTAGATAAGGTAGATGCCGACGGTGTCGGGAGTGGTTAGGCGGTTGGGTCCGGAAGGGTCGAGGTCGGTGGCTGGTTGTGGGAGTCGGGAAAGAAAACCGGCATTGCCATTGGCGGAGCCTCTCTGGTATTCCAGGGCGTAGGAGTAGGCGGAAAGGAGCTCCAGCCAGTGCTGGACGCAAGCGTTGTGTTCGCCGACTTTAGTGATACTCTCAAAGTGCCTTGTGGTCAGAGTAGATGTGGAAGTTGGTGGACCAGAGGTGGCCGCGGAGATGTTTGATGGCCCAAACGATGCTTCAGGCTTCGAGGTCAAGGGGGTTCTAGGATCGTTCGTTGTCGAGAGTCGTGTGGCAGATGAAGACGATTGGACGGACGTAGCCGTCCGATTGTTCTTGTTCGAGGGTCGCGCCAAAGATGCTGGCGTCGCAGTAGAGCTGAAAAGGTCGGGAGTAGCCGGCGACGGCGTCCCAGTCCGCGTAGACCAAGATCGGGGGGGTACCGAGTTCGTGAAAGATCTGGCGGACGATGGTTTTCCTTTCCGAGGTCAAAACGAACTTAACACCTTGTTTGAGCAGGGCCTTAATGGGTCGGAGCTTTGTGGAAAGGTTCTTCAGGAAGTTACGGCAGTATCCGATGCCTCCAAGAAGTGAGCACACCTGCTCGGTGTTCTTAGGCATGGACATCTGGGTTAATGCGGCAACCTTGTCGACATTAGGGCTAACGCCGGAGAAGGAAATCGTGTGCCCCAAGACGTCGGCGCTGGTAGCATCAAGCTTGGTTTTGGAAGGGGAAAGTTGAGGTTGTGTTTCCGAAGGCGTGCAAAAAGGAAGCGGATGTTGGCGACGTGAGCCGCGGGGTCGGGGTCAAAAACTATGACGTCGTCGAGGTAGGCCGCTACGTGGTCAAGGTCTTTGATGGCCTCGTTGATGACCTTGACGAACTAGCCAGGCGCAGCGTTGCTTCCTTGAGGCATGACGAGCCACTCCAAGAGTTTGGTGGGTGTGCATAAAGCAGTCAGGGGAATGGTGTCCTTGTCGACGGTGATTTGGTGGAACAAAGACACGAGATCAAACAAGGAGAAGATGCGGCCCTTTCCGAGGGAGTCGAGGACCTCATCGACGCGGGGGATGGGCAGTTGGCCCAGGGAGCTGATGGCGTTAATCCTTTAGTAGTTCACGGTTATTCGAATGTTGCCGTATTTCTTGGGAATGGCGAACATAGGGCTGGCGTATGGGGAAGTGGAGTGCTGGATCAGGCCGGCAACCAGGTATTGGTCGAGCACAGCGCCGGCCTGCTTGGCGAGAATAGGGTTGATGCGGTCAAGGCGGGAAAATACGGGGGCGCTATCCGGGGGTGTGGAAATCTTGAACGGAATAAGGGAGCACGAGCCGATCTCGGTTTTTGACGTGAACAAAACATCGGGGAACTCGCAAAGAACTTCCCCCAGCGCTGCGATGACCGAAGCGGACCAAGCAAAACCGCGGAGGTCGAAGGAGACGTCACGAATGTGCAGCGGGAGTTGGTCCCAGACGCGGGGGAAGCTTGTTCGTTGGTCGACGGTCAGGCGTTCCAGGAGTTTGTTGCAAGGGATCTTGGGGGGATCAGCCGGAGGCGTACCGTCGTCATGTACGGAGATGTTGTCGTGCAGGGCGCGGACATCGGCGACAACGGGGGTTAGAGGTGGTGTCGTGGGAAGACCTTGCAGTGCTGATACCGGAATTTGTATGAGGAGAGAAGAGGAAGTCCCCAGAGGGTCGCCTGGTTCAAGATCAGTGAACCCCGAGAGCGGGATATTTTGGTAGCCGTTGTTTACGAATATTTCAGTTTCGGGGGAAAGGCTGTCACGGGGAAGCATGCCAACGAGGTAATGGCCGGTGGGCGCCGGAATGCCGGAGGCACGCACCAAGTGAACCGGGACGAGAGACCGCGTGGCCGAAAATGAGACTTCGTGAACGCCGGCGAACTCGAGATGTAGGATGTCTTGGGAAGGACGGTTGTCGAGGATGAAAGTGGAGAGGCCATCCTTGTAAGGGTTGTTTAGGGACAGCTCGCCAAAGAGCGGTCGTGAGGGGAGGCGAGACAGGTTGGTGTACGTGCGTTGTTCGAACCGCATCCAGCTGTCGCGTCCCAGCAGAATAGGGTGCTGCATAGTCCCCTGTGGCACGATGCACGCTCATACGGCGAGTTCGGCGGAGGGAGTGCTGTTGTGCGAGAACTGGAGGCTGAATCGGACGGGAATCGGAGTGAGGAGCGGAGCGGACTTACCGAACCCGCCCCAGGAACGAGGGGAAACGTGTTTTTCACAGATGTCCGACGCGGCGTTGCTGTGCTTCATGCAGGCCCAAGCTTCGGCGGAAATGAAGGCCTGGGGGGAGCCGGCCTCCAGGAGAGCTACTAGCCCGTAGCGGCTGGATGCGGAGGGTCCAATGTGTACTTTGATTCTGATCGTGAAGGAGGCGTCGTCGACGGTAGCCACACCGCTTGAGAGACCCGGTCCGTGTTCGGCAATGAGGGAGGGGAGTGCAGGAGGGAGAACAGCTCCGTCCGGACGAAATTGCCGAAACCAAGGTGTGCGGGGGGGTGACTTCAGGAAGGAGATGGGGGCATTAGGTGCTCCAGCGTGGAGGGCGCGGTAGGAGCTGGAACGGTTGCACTGATCTCGTGAAACCCATTTTCGGAGGGTGAAACGCGAGAAGCGCGGAGGGGGGACGGGAGTGGAGGGGGGGACGCAACCTGGTGGCGGATCTTCATGAGGATGCGCAACAGGTTGAGTCCCGACCAATGTGGAGGTTGTAAGGTTCACGTATCGTCAGACCTGAAATTGATGCCCTTGACGAGATCGTAACGGCTTGTTTCGGCGAGGAACTTGTCACCGGTGTCTACGAGTTGTTGCAGTAAAGGGGGAGCCGAATTGGTACGTGGTACAGAGGTCAAGGGTGCCAGAGATGATTTTCCACAGAAGATGTGTGACACAGGTGTCTGTGCTTGGCCGAACTCAGACGCAGTTCGTATTGACGATGTCTTATATTATTGATGCGCGACTTGCTCGAAGGGACAAGTGAGACGAGTGAGAAGGGGGGGGGAGATGGTTTTAGAAGCCAGAAGTATCATCTGGCTCCAACCGGCTATAATCTACTGGCAAGGGTAGACACATCACCCTCCACTTCAATAGTGCAACACCCCGTAAAACGTGACGTATGAACATACCACGTTCTGTGCGTGCGTACATCTCTGTCTCCTCGGCTACTTAGATACTATCCTGTGTATCCGAGTTGCAAATACATACGAGTACCAGGTATATCTTATTCCAGACGGAAAACGGGGTACGCGAACGAAGGAATACTAGCCTGCGTACCCGTGTTACAAATACGAGATATCTTATTCCAGACGATAGAAGGAGTAAGATCCGATTGCCAGAATAACATCGAACGGTCCCTACTGCTGGTTGGTCTATTTCACTATAAACCAAGGTATTATATTAATATGGCATTCGGCTGTTATTCTCCCTTGGTTCTTAGTCTTACTCTGTTTACAAGCGGTGGTGTTTTCCTTCTTTTTATTTTTTTTCGAGCTCGTTTTACTGTATTTTCAAGTGTCTGCCACATCCCCTGCGGGAGGGAGGGGGGGCTCGACAGCTTGTTCCCTCTATTTTTCTTTTTTTCCCCCCTTTTTGTCTTTCGATTTGTCGTATTTTTTTCGTTTTTGATTTTTCTTTTGTTTCCCTTGATTTCTCTATTTCATAGAATTGTATGTCGCGGCTGTCGTATCGAGTATGGTGACAGAGCATCGCATTTGCCACTACTCTGTGTTTACTGCATACTATACCTGGTACAAGGTACCTGGTACGTGGCAACGTACTTTTAATATAATATCTCTGCTGTGGCTTAGTATTGTGACCACACCGAACGTGTATCTCTTCTAGGCTTGAAGAATCGGCACGGACTCTGATTGGGCTGGATGCCGACGGGTATAGCGAAGAACACAAACGCACCCTCGTATTGCACTGCTGCTGCTAGTAATATAGCAGCTGTGTCCCGGAAAGTATTGATCTTCGTTTCAATATTAATAGAGGAATAATAATATTAATACCCCTGGTACATAGTATGAGTTATTTTATAATACACAAAACCAAAACGGTCCCCATACTTTGGTACACACAGCAGTATATTATTGTTTCAAGGTACGAGGATACTTTCGCATTCCTGAAGGGGGATCTGAAGCAGCTGTTAAAATAGTTTGAACACCTATTTTTTAGGGTCAATCTTAACGAGGAGTGTTTTTCAGTTTTTTTCTGTTGTTGTGTTGTTGTCTTCACATTAAATCGTCGTTTCTACCCAGCTTCATCGACACCCGTCCTGATTCCCTATCCTAGAGAGATACTGATTCTTTGGTCACAGACTGTGTGTGTGTGTGTTTGTTCTTCACATTAAACCGTTCTTTCTACCCGTCGACATCCAGCACAACCAGTGTCCGTGCCGATTCTTCAATCCTAGAAGAGATACAAGTTCTGTGGTCACAAAGCTACGCCACAGAGATACTACGTTGCCACGTGTGCAGTGTGCACTGCAGTGGGCAATGCAAAGCCATGTCATCATACTAGATAGCAAGGCACCAAGTCGACTAGGAAGTAGAATTTGACCATACTACTAGTGCTACCAACTGGTGCAGCTGGCTCGAACGTGGTCTTCCCTTGTCTTCTCTTTTTTTTTTTTTTCTTTTTTTTTTTTTTTTCTTTCTTGCGCTGACTCTCCGTGATTTTCATTTCATTTTTTCTCTTCCTCTTCCTTTTCTGATTGATAAGCCGTACTCAAGGAGCCGTGTGGCGTGGTTGGAAGACGAACCTGCTCTGCTCGGCTCGTATTGTCTGACGCCAAGGGGCTGGGCATAGTTGACGAACGCAGGGCGGAGACGGCAGTCTGGGTAGCAAGGTACCAGGCGGATTAGCAGGGAGAACCTGGCTATACTACTCGTACCACAAGCTGCTGCCGCCACCTAGAAGGTGCTTTGGGCTTTGGTCTGCCTGTTATTTCCCCTTTGTTATTTTTCCTTGTTACTTTCTCCTTGGTTCTTTGTCTTACTCTGTTCACAAGCAGTGGTGTTTTTTGTTATTTTTTATTCTTTTTTCCAGGTCGTTCTTTTTCAAGTGTAGGCCACCTCGCCTGCGGGGGGGGGGGCACGACAGATTGTTTCTCTTAGATTTTGCTTTCATTTTTCTTCTTTTTCTTTTTCGACTTGTCTACCTTGTTTTTGTTTTCTCTTTGATTGTTTCTTTTCGTTTCACTATTTCATAGATTGCGTATGTCGTGCCTGTCGTATCTAGTTGTTGTTGTTGTTGTTGTTCTCACATTAACTCTCTGACGAAGGAGTCCGTGGTCACACAAAAGGTGCTGGAGCCCTAGGAAGATCCGAAAAACGAAATAAAAAACGAAAATTCGGCTGCCTCAAAATACACGAGACGACGAAAGCGCACACGAGCTAAAACCAATGTGCAAACTGAACTAACATGGCCACGGGTATATCCTCTTAACTATAACATAGAGTACCCCCGTTCCCACCACTAACCAACTCGTGGCTGCTGACTACAGCGGATGTTGTCTGAAGTGCTGCCTGCACCGTACGAAACGCACGGTAGTATGATGACATGGCTTTGCATTGCCCACTGCAGTTCACACTGCACACGTGGCAACGTAGTATCTCTGTGGCGTAGCTTTGTGACCACAGAACTTGTATCTCTTCTAGGATGGAAGAATCGGCACGGACACTGGTTGTGCTGGATGTCGACGGGTAGAAAGAACGGTTTAATGTGAAGAACACACACACACACACACACTAGATACGACAGGCACGACATACGCAATCTATGAAATAGTGAAACGAAAAGAAACAATCAAAGAGAAAACAAAAACAAGGTAGACAAATCGAAAAAGAAAAAGAAGAAAAATGAAAGCAAAATCTAAGAGAAACAATCTGTCGTGCCCCCCCCCCCGCAGGCGAGGTGGCCAACACTTGAAAAAGAACGAGCTGGAAAAAAGAAGAAATAACAAAAAACACCACTGCTTGTGAACAGAGTTAGGAAGACAAAGAACCAAGGAGAAAGTAACAAGGAAAAATAACAAAGGGGAAATAACAGGCAGACCAAAGCCCAAAGCACCTTCCAGGTGGCGGCAGCAGTTTGTGGTACGAGTAGTATAGCCAGGTTCTCCCTGCTAGTCCGCCTGGTACCTTGCTACCCAGACTGCCGTCTCCGCCCTGCGTTCGTCAACTATGGCCAGCCCCTTGGCGTCAGACAATACGAGCCGAGCAGAGCAGGTTCGTCTTCCAACCACGCCACACGGCTCCTTGAATACGGCTTTTATCAATCAGAAAAGGAAGAGGAAGAGAAAAGACAGAGGAAGACCAAAAATATAACCAAATCGCAAATTCAAGTGTCAAGCAAGTGAAGTGTCAGAGTACCGCGTACGAGAACACAACAACACAAGCAAAAGACCGGAAAAAAAAAAGAGCAAAAGACAAAGAAAAAAAAAAAAATGTATTTTCCCGAAATATCGGTATTTTCCCATAGGAAAAAACCGACAAATAATACCGAAATTTCGTGAAAATACTGAAATAAACCTAAAAAACAGCCCTCGATAAGATCGATACCATCCATCGTTTTGTGTAATAATGGGTGACGGGTGTGATGTGTGATGCGTGATGTGTGATGGACGTAATGTGCCCGCCTACTGGCTACTGGCTACTGCTTACTGGCTGTTGCGGTCTGCGACGATTTCTCTTTCTTTTTCATTCGCCTTTGAAATTAAATAAGACCCCTCCCTGGTTTGTTTTTGTAGATGGAAAATCCGTGATTGGGCGCAGCCACTGCAGAGCAGAGAGAAATGATGATCCAGGCACCGACCGGATGAAGACCGAACGGAGAGGTATTTTTGGCAGGCAGGGTACATGCTGTATACTCGTAGCACCACACTACTATCATCACGTCCTGAGGAGAGGAGTCTGTGCGTCGCAGCCGATTGGTGCGGAGTCTGTCCGGGATTGGCTGCTACTGATTGAACACGGCATATACCCTGAGTTTCTCGGATATATGACACGATGGATACAGGACACGAGTACGTTATAATAATGCGGTTGTTATTATTACGGGGACCCTATAGTTAACAGGACCTATGGTGTGCATAAAAAACCATATATTTAAGCATGTTTACCAACAATATTTGGTCCTGTTAACTATGGCCCCCCGTAATAATAATATTAACAGACGCATCCACCTATGGCGGCTTGACAAAGCTGGTTAGCGAGGAGGTATTGCTCAACACTTTGGCACTCAATCATGCATACTATACCCGGCACGTAGTAATGCGTGCCTGAGTTAGTTAGTTGCAATATCTGAGAATCTGTGAGTATATATATAGTGATATAACACAGCTCCTATACAACAATAGTAGCACCTGACCTGAAACCGTTTCTTCTCCTATTTCGTTCGTGGGTTGTACGATTCTGTGCACGATTTGTTTTTTTCTAAAATGTTGTACCGGTATATATTTGTTTCATGTTTTTCCTGTGGAATTTCAAAGTTGTGTGTCACAAACAAGTCGTTCTCGACACAAAATCGCAACCCACCATAATGATATAAATATCCCTGTTCCTCAAACCCCTCAGAAGACTGCGACGGGCGATAATAACATAATAACCACAACAAAACTACTGTGAATCATTAACAGTACTGTACAGGCAGTGTGGGTTTGGGGGTCAAAATATTTTAATTAAAAGTTGTTTGTCCCCCAAACGGGACTGCAGTCTTAAAAGGGTTACGAGAAATAAAATAATAGATATTTGTCATCTATATTAATAGTAATAACTAGAATAATAAATACTCCGTACAACATTGATATCAATAATCGTATCGATTTGCATTCGGCATATTGGATATTCCGTTTAGCATATTGCGTACCAGGTATTGGATACTGGTACGTACCAGGTAGGTATTATTATTACGAGTACGGATTGCCTTTTGAATTTTGATCGTCACTGCGGACACGGTATACGAAAAAGCACCCTACTCCGCCCGTCACCACTCTCATCGCGCCCTAGACACCGGACCGGGTTCTGGCTGTGCGTCTCGGGGATACCCTGTTCGTGAGCCGAACTTGTCTAATAAGCCACCACTCACTACTGTGACTGTGAAACAACTAGACTGTAGTAGTTGGTGTGGAGGGCGCAGGCCACACCATATAGCCTCTGCTACACGACGCGAGGAAGGTGTTTTGACACCACTATGCGTGCTGGTAGGCTTCCGGGTCTCTTGGTCGCCGTGACTGCGGCCTCGAGAATAAGCTTAAGCGCCCACGCCGACGTCTCCGGAGCAGGCTGGCCGAGTGATGGTGTGACGGGAGGCACGGATAAGAAAGCAGCTCCATCTTTTCGCGTGTACGGGAGCGCTGGGGAGCACAGGGAGTCGCCGCCAGCTGCTGCTGAGGATGCCGCTGCAGGTGAGAGAGGGGAACTACATGTTATATAATATGTATGTTATAGTATTTGCAACACTATTAATAGGATACTCATACGGGATGATGCGATGGTGGAAACGTGTTTTGGCACGGGGCGTATCAGTGTACGAGTAGATAGCACAGCTTATAGTTTGGTTACTACTATTAATAGACCCAACAGAGAGTTAATAGTACAGCTGGTGTTGGCATGGCGTGCTGGGCTTGCTGTGCTGCTGCTGCTGCTGGGTGTGGTCGATTCTGTCCTCTGGTGTGGTGGTTCTTTTGCGGTACCATTGCATTGTTTACAATATAATAATAGCGGTTCTCCATTTACATTTTATTCGAGCAGGAGGAGCAATAATAACTGATGATCATGTCATCATTATGGTCAACAATATTTATCTATCATACCTGCGTCGACTATTATATAATACGATACTTATCTGTTATAATAAATACCAGGTACCACAGGTACGAGGTACTATTTAATATTATTATTAATAATAATACTGTTAATAATACTTGTAGGTACCTGGGGTGCAAGTGAGTACACGCAGGGAAGGAGAATTGGCTCGATGAAGTTAGTGGTATTCGATGAATTGTGTCAGCTTTTTCATTTTGAATGAATAACGCCCTGCACATTGTCAGAAGGCAAATAATTATAATACAGCAGTAGTACCTGGTATATTATTAATACGTATACACGTATACACCTACAGCAGGATTGGTATTGCCCACACCTATGTTTCCATACCTTGTACCTTGTACCTGGTATATATATACCTGGTATTGCATACTGATGCGAAAGGATGTAGGGTATTGCTCGTACCCGCTTTACACCACATATCATGGATACGAATACTATTACGGGGGGCCATAGTTAACAGGACCAAATATTGTTAGTAAAAATTGTTGAACATATAGGTTTTCATGCATACCATATTTTTTTTTTTTTTTTTTTTTTTTTTTTTTTTCCATCCCATTCATTATCTTCGCACATCTTCTTCTCTCTCTCCTTCCAACTCGTAACTCAGATCCGGGGTCACATAGCAGGCTCTTCTCCCCCCTTCCCGCTACGGTACGTGCCTTCATTTTTATCGCGAGAAGATTTCAGCCTTTTCTTCCCTCGTCGACTCGCATCGAATTGTGCCTACCCACGCTGCAAGGCGCTCTCAACAATTGAATCCCTTTTTTTTATTTTTGCAAATAAAGTCAATGTCCGACCCTCCTAGGGCTCGAACCCGGGACTCAAACAAGTAGAATTCGAGGTTAACCACTTGAACCACCGGGGCGACCGGCTATAGGTCCTGTTAACTATGCCCCCCCCTGGAATATTTACCAGGTATGTATCTGGTATGCAGGTAGCAGTTGGTACAATTATCTTTCTTTTCCCGTTTGTATACCTCTTTGTGTCTCTGTTTGTATGTTCCGTTTCGCTTTTTAACGTTTTGCTATACTCTGTATGTTCCGTTTCGCTTTTTATCGTTTTGCTACGAGTATATGCTACCAGGTATCGTTTATTTTTTATTTATTTTTGCTCCGCTTCATCTTCTTTTCTTTAGTAGTAGTGTGTCTGCTAGTCTCCTTTTTGCTTACTACCTGGTGTCCTTCGTGGTGGAATGCGAAGGCTTGTTTTTTTGTGTTTGCCTCTGCTTTACTACCGAGGTATTTCTTCCACTCCAGAGTTATTGGAGCCTGTCCTGCGACCACGGACTGCATTGTATTGTGAGTTAATGTGAGAACAACAACAACAACAACAACAACAACAACAACAACACCATTATTACATCCTGATTACCAGGTATAATACTGCAAAAAATAGTATTCCTGCACGATACATATATTTTCAGATTGATTGTGTCCAAGTCCTGCGGCTGTACGATTTTCACTTCGATAACTTGGGAATTAAGTATTTCCTCGTGAACATACCCGTACACTGCTATATACTACATACATACAGCAGTCTCGGCGCCAGGCGTCCGGCTCTATGTCTTTTTTCCGACCGTGTATCGTATAGCATTGAGAGTTGGTCCCCCCCTGTGTTTTGAGCTTTTACCTGTATTTTTTTACCCGATTTTCTTGATCGTGCCGATCTCAGCCTATCTTTCACAACATTTTGTTTTTAACCCTTTTAGAACTCCAGTCCCGTTTTGGGGACAAGGCACTCCAATTCGAAGTAATTTGTCCCCAAGTGTCCCCAAAACGAGACTGCAGTTCTAAAAAAGGGCGCGCACTATTTACGGGGGGCCATAGTAAATAGGACCAAATATTATTACTATAAATAGCAAAATATAGATGTTTTTGTGTTATCGCAGGTCCTATTTAATACCAGGTACCTGGTATGGCCCCCTGATGTGTTGTTGTTGTTGTTGTTGTTGTTGTTGTTGTTCTCACATTAACTCTTCGCCACAATGCAATGCAGTCCGTGGTCGCAGGACAGGCTCCAAAAACTCTGGAGTGGAAGAAATACCTCGGTAGTAAAACAAAGGCAAAAACAAAAAAAAAACAAGCATACGCACTCCACCACTAATAAGGACACCAGGGAAGAAAAAAGGAGACTAGTAATATTAATAGCGGACAAACCACCTGCCATTAAAAAAAGAAGATGAAGCGAGAAGCAGAAAAAACAAAAAACGATAACAAAAAAAGCAGATCTCAAAACGCGAAAAAGAGTTATACTACTGCTGCAGCTGTACGAGGTGTTCCGTAGTTCTCGGAGTGGTTGATGTACCTCGTACTGCTTGCAGTGATAAATACACTATTAATAGTGATACTATTGATCACGCATCGCGCATGACGGCAGTTAGTTGTAGGTGTGCTGCTTGTACACCGGTGGGTACTATAAATAATACTGCTGTTGTTGAACCTCTGTACGTACATATTATACCGTGCACTCTACCAGGTATACTATAGTACTCGTCACTCTTTTCCCCACGAAATCAACAATGTGGAAAACACCTCATAAGTCGAGTTGCCGCGCTTCCTTCGTCTCGCCTGTACCGCGCGTAAATCTCGGTCAGTTGTGTACCTGGTACATCACAGCAGTCGCACGTCACTTGTTGCGTCTCTGTCTTTTTATTATGATGTGGTCGTATATAAAAGCGTTTGAGAAATACTGCTGATTTACGGAGAGATGTGTTTATGTTCGGTTTATTTTGGAATGGCATCTACGCTATATGATTATTACGCTATATTGTCAGAAGACAAGCAAAATAATAATAATAATAATAATAATAATAATAATAATAATAATAATAATAATAATAATAATAATAATAATAATAATAATAATAATAATAATAATAATAATAATAATAATTTCCGGAAAGTTAGGAGTGATCGATGTTGAAGATCATGCTGCCCGAAGGGAAATAATAATAATCATACCAGGTACCAGGTAATAATTAACCGTGGGACTGACTGTCAATTATGATATTTTGCGTATCATACTAATCTACGAATGCATGCGTGTTTAGGACTACAGCAAAATATTATTGATACGAGTATAATAGGGGTCATGATGTTTCGGCACGGGTGGCAACGTAGTATCTCTGTGGCGTAGCTTTGTCACCACAGAACTTGTATCTCTTCTAGGATTGGGGAATCGGCACGGACACTGGTTGTGCTGGATGTCGACGGGTAGAAAGAACTGTTTGATGTGAAGAACACACACACGGGTACTATAGATGTGAGCTTATTAATGGTATCTAACAACAACAATCGGCACGGACACTGGTTGTGTGTGTGTTCTTCACATTGAACCGTTCTTTCTACCCGTCGACATCCAGCACAACCAGTGTCCGTGCCGATTCTTCGATCCTGAAGAGATACAAGTTCTGTGGTCACAAAGCTACGCCACAGACATACTATGACCAGGTAGCCACGTATGCAGTAAGCACTGCAGTGGGATACGACATACACGATCTATACAATAGCAAAATAAAAAGAAAAAATCAAAAAGAAAACAAAAACAAGGTAGACAAATCGAAGGAGAAAAAAAAAGAAAAATCAAAGCAAAAAAAAAAAACTGTCGTGCGCCCCCCCCGCAGGCGAGGCGGCCAACACTTGAAAAAGAACGAGCCGGAAAAAGGAAAAAAGAAGAGAAACACCACTGCTTGTAAACAGAGGAAGACAAAGAACCAAGGATAATTAAACTAAAAAATAAAAACAAAGGAAAAATAACAGGCAGACCAAAGCCCAAATCACCCTCCTGGTGGCGGCAGCAGTTTGTGGTACGAGTAGTATAGCCAGGTTCCCCCTGCTAATCCGCTCCGCCCTGCGTTCGTTAACTATGCCCAGCCCCTTGGCGTCAGACAATACGAAACGAGCGGAGCAGGTTCGTCATCCAACCACGCCACACGGCTCCTTCAGTACGGCCTATCAATTAGAAAAGGAAGAGAAAAAATATAATGAAAATCACGGAGAGTCAGCGCAAGAAAGAAAAAAACAAAACAAGAAGAGAAGACAAGGGAAGACCACGTTCGAACCAGCTGCACCAGTTGGTAGCACTAGTAGTATGGTCATGTTCTACTTGCTAGTCGGCTTGGTGCCTTGCTACCCTGTCTGCCATCTCCTTCCTACTTTCGTCTACCGCCGTTTCCCTTCTACCCCTCCTGTTCCCCCCCCTCTCCGCATTCCCTTGGTCGGGCTTTCAGCCACTTCTCCCGTTGCCCCCTCCACCCCCGTTCCCTTGGGCACCATCCACGGCGGATGCGCGGCGCTGCCTACTCATCTCAGCCTCAGCCTCAGCCTCGTGCCACCTCACCATGAACCGTTCGGCTGCTTCAAGGATCCCCCGGTACCACTTCCCCGCCTTTTTGGCTGCAGTGGACCACAACCCGGTCTCAACTCCAAACACCAAGGGGGCAAATCCGTTGACCCTTCGGTGGCTCGGAACTCCCTAAGGTGTTCGACTATGCATCTCTGCCAAGTCTTACACTGTCCGCCTGGCCTTGGGTTCCCCCCACCAGCTATCGTCCCGAACATTACCCGACTGGGTAATCGCTCCTTGCTTTGCCGTGCCACGCCCCCCGCAAAGAAGAGCCGCCGTTTACGAATGGTCGTTTCGATGCTCTCGCAACGTGTCATCTTGAGGGCCTTCGCGTACGAGAGGGTGGCATGGACAGTACGAAGTCGGCGCTGGAAGCCTATGACTCGCAACAGGACTTGGTGGTGAGCGGTTCGAAGCTTGGCAAAGTGTTCCGCTCTGATGGTCCACACCCGTACAGCAGGGTCTCACTCACCTCGGCCCTCAGCATTCGGACTTTAAGGCTCAGGGGGGCGGTCGTCCTATCATACAACTCCGGGCCGAACCGTTTGAGGCATGCTCGCATGAGGCGGATCCGTCGGTCGATTTCGAGCGAGAGGGCAGCGGTTTCGTGGAAAATGCCGCCTAGGTATAAGAACTGGGTCGTATGCTGATACCTCTGGCCTGCCGCTTCGATGACGAGCGGTGGTGCGAGGGTTGTCTGGTCTGGTGTTTGTAGGAACATTGTCTCTGTCTTCTTTTCCGACACCGTGAGGCCTGCTGCTTCGAAGGCAGTCACGATGACTGTCATCATTTTCGCGAGCCCTTCAGCCGACTTCGAGACAATTCCTGCATCATCGGCGTACAACATGCCCCATACAGACCTTCGCACGCACGCCAATGGCTCCTGCTCCTCCGTTCGAACTACTCCAGCTTCACTGAGTTGGACCAAATCCCTTACGATGGTTTCGTCTTGGCTGAAGCGTACGACGTGTAACGCAGCAGCGAAGAACACGTTGAACAGTAACGGTGATAGTACACAGCCTTGCCGCAGCCCCTGCGTGACATCAAACCATTCCGAGTGCTCGCCGTCATCAGTACGCACGCGAGCCCGCATGCCATCGTGGAAATTACGGATAATTCTCAGCATCTTGGTTGGTACGCCAAAGCCTGTGAGTACCTTCCACAACAGCTCTCGGTTGACAGAGTCGTGCGCTTTTTGCAGATCGATGAAGCACACGTATAAGGGGATTTTCCTCTGTCGTCCGAGCTCTTGCAGCCGGCGCACGACGAACAACATATCAATCGTTGATCGTGCGGGGCGGAAGCCGCACTGTTCCTCAGGGAGTAGTTCCTCGGTCTCGCAGTAGTTGCTGAGGCGGGACGCGACGATTTTCAACAACACGTTGCCTGCGTGGGCAACAAGCGAAATCCCTCTGTAGTTGTTGCAGTCAGTTCGATCCTTCTTTTTGTGAAGGACCTCGATGATCGCATCTTTACATTGCTGAGGGACTTCTCCTGTTAACCAAACATTGACAAGGATGTTGTGAAAGCGCTGAGCGAATGCCGGGTGGTCGATTTGTAGGAGTTCGACCGGGAGACCATCTGGCCCGACAGCTTTCCAATTCGACATCCCCTTAAGTGCTTCTGTCATCTCGTCTATGGATGGTTCATCTTCAAGCGACAGTTTAGGCGGTCGCGGTGGCAAGAGGTCGATGATCGTGGGATCGAGTTCCAGCGACTTCGTGTTCAAGAGTTTGTGGTAAACCCCGCCCATCGTTCACGAATTCGCACCTTATCCCGTAGGATCGTGCCATCCTCGTCCCTAATGAACTGTTCGCTCCTCGCTTTAGTCCCTTCCAATCCTACCGTACTCTTAAGGTGCTTGTAAAAGCCTCTCTGGTCGTTGTTCGCTAGGAGTCGTTCGGTTTCGGCAAGGTACGCTTCGAAGTACGCATGCAGTCCTGCGGCAATCACCTTCTGCAGGTTCGCACACGCAGATCTCAGGGTCTTCCACGCGGTTCTGTCCCGGGGGTGGGCACGCAAGAGTTGTCGTGCATCCTCCCTCGCTGTCCATGCTGGCATAAATGCGGCCAAGGTTTCGGCAGACTCACACCATCCATGTCTGCGGTGGCGACGTGCAGGGGGTGGTACCTCTTTTTCGACCGCATCAATGACAGCCGTAGTGAAACACTCAACCATACCAGACGTATTACGGGGCTGGATAAGCCGGTTGAGAGTGGAGATGACCCTGGCGACTACTCGTTCACGACACTTTCCATCGGACATAAAAAGCTGCCTGTCGAACTCTCGGCGTTTTGTCGGTCTACGTATTTGTCTGTTGGGCGCAAAATGACCACCGAGTCGGACTTTGATATACAAAATGTTGTGGTCCTTGTCAGCCTTAGCTGGGGCAGGAGGCTGTGGGACGACCTTCGCATCATGTACTCTAGGTCGATGGACTTGACGGGTTAGGATGTAGTCGATCCGCTTACGGTCATTCGGGCTGGTGCCGTTGATTCTTTTTTTTCTCTATGGCGAAAGTGGCTCTCCGTTTCGTGGGGTGATGGAGATGAAACGGAGAGCCACTTTCGCCATAGAGAAAAAAAAAAATCAACGGCACCAGCCCGAATGACCGTAAGCGGATCAACTACATCCTAACCCGTCAAGTCCATCGACCTAGAGTACATGATGCGAAGGTCGTCCCACAGCCTCCTGCCCCAGCTAAGGCTGACTCAGACCACAACATTTTGAATATCAAAGTCCGACTCGGTGGTCATTTTGCGCCCAACAGACAAATACGTAGACCGACAAAACGCCGAGAGTTCGACAGGCAGCTTTTTATGTCCGATGGAAAGTGTCGTGAACGAGTAGTCGCCAGGGTCATCTCCACTCTCAACCGGCTTATCCAGCCCCGTAATACGTCTGGTATGGTTGAGTGTTTCACTACGGCTGTCATTGATGCGGTCGAAAAAGAGGTACCACCCCCTGCACGTCGCCACCGCAGACATGGATGGTGTGAGTCTGCCGAAACCTTGGCCGCATTTATGCCAGCATGGACAGCGAGGGAGGATGCACGACAACTCTTGCGTGCCCACCCCCGGGACAGAACCGCGTGGAAGACCCTGAGATCTGCGTGTGCGAACCTGCAGAAGGTGATTGCCGCAGGACTGCATGCGTACTTCGAAGCGTACCTTGCCGAAACCGAACGACTCCTAGCGAACAACGACCAGAGAGGCTTTTACAAGCACCTTAAGAGTACGGTAGGATTGGAAGGGACTAAAGCGAGGAGCGAACAGTTCATTAGGGACGAGGATGGCACGATCCTACGGGATAAGGTGCGAATTCGTGAACGATGGGCGGGGTTTACCACAAACTCTTGAACACGAAGTCGCTGGAACTCGATCCCACGATCATCGACCTCTTGCCACCGCGACCGCCTAAACTGTCGCTTGAAGATGAACCATCCATAGACGAGATGACAGAAGCACTTAAGGGGATGTCGAATTGGAAAGCCGTCGGGCCAGATGGTCTCCCGGTCGAACTCCTACAAATCGACCACCCGGCATTCGCTCAGTGCCTTCACAGCATCCTTGTCAATGTTTGGTTAACAGGAGAAGTCCCTCAGCAATGGAAAGATGCGATCATCGAGGTCCTTCACAAAAAGAAGGATCGAACTGACTGCAACAACTACAGAGGGATTTCGCTTGTTGCCCACGCAGGCAACGTGTTGTTGAAAATCGTCGCGTCCCGCCTCAGCAACTACTGCGAGACCGAGGAACTACTCCCTGAGGAACAGTGCGGCTTCCGCCCCGCACGATCAACGATTGATATGTTGTTCGTCGTGCGCCGGTTGCAAGAGCTCGGACGACAGAGGAAAATCCCCTTATACGTGTGCTTCATCGATCTGCAAAAAGCGCACGACTCTGTCAACCGAGAGCTGTTGTGGAAGGTACTCACACGCTTTGGCGTACCAACCAAGATGCTGAGAATTATCCGTAATTTCCGCGATGGCATGCGGGCTCGCGTGCGTACTGATGACGGCGAGCACTCGGAATGGTTTGATGTCACGCAGGGGCTGCGGCAAGGCTGTGTACTATCACCGTTACTGTTCAACGTGTTCTTCGCTGCTGCGTTACACGTCGTACCTTCAGCCAAGACGAAACCATCGTAAGGGATTTGGTCCAACTCAGTGAAGCTGGAGTAGTTCGAACGGAGGAGCAGGAGCCCTTGGCGTGCGTGCGAAGGTCTGTATGGGGCATGTTGTACGCCGATGATGCAGGAATTGTCTCGAAGTCGGCTGAAGGGCTCGCGAAAATGATGACAGTCATCGTGACTGCCTTCGAAACAGCAGGCCTCACGATGTCGGAAAAGAAGACAGAGACAATGTTCCTACAAACACCAGACCAGACAACCGTCGCACCACCGCTCGTCATCGAAGCGGCAGGCCAGAGGTATCAGCAGACGACCCAGTTCTTATACCTAGGCGGCATTTTCCACGAAACCGCTGCCCTCTCGCTCGAAATCGACCGACGGATCCGCCTCATGCGAGCGTGCCTCAAACGGTTCGGCCCGGAGTTGTATGATAGGACGACCGCCCCCCTTAGCCTTAAAGTCCGAATGCTGAAGGCCGAGGTGAGTGAGACCCTGCTATACGGGTGTGTGACGTGGACCCTCAGAGCGGAACACTTTGCCAAGCTTCGAACCGCTCACCACCAAGTCCTGTTGCGAGTCATTGGCTTCCAGGGCCGACTTCGTACTGTCCATGCCACCCTCTCGTACGCGAAGGCCCTCAAGATGACACGTTGAGAGAGCATCGAAACGACCATTCGTAAACGGCGGCTCTTCTTTGCGGGGGGCGTGGCACGGCAAAGCAAGGAGCGATTACCCAGTCGGGTAATGTTCGGGACGATAGCTGGTGGGGAGAACCCGAGACCAGGCGGACAGTGTAAGACTTGGCAGAGATGCATAGTCGAACACCTTAGGGAGTTCCGAGCCACCGAAGGGTCAACAGAAGTTGCCCCCTTGGTGTTTCGAGTTGAGACCGCGTTGTGGTCCACTGCAGCCAACCAGGCGGGGAAATGGTACCGGGGGATCCTTGAAGCAGCCGAACGGTTCATGGTGAGGTGGCACGAGGCTGAGGCTGAGGCTGAGATGAGTAGGCAGCGCCGCGCATCCGCCGTGGATGGTGCCCAAGGGAACGGGGGTGGAGGGGGCAACAGGAGAAGTGGCTGAAAGCCCGACCAAGGGAATGCGGAGAGGGGGGGGAACAGGAGGGGTAGAAGGGAAACGGCGGTAGACGAAAGTAGGAAGGAGATGGCAGAAAGGGTAGCAAGGCACCAAGCCGACTAGCAAGTAGAACATGACCATACTACTAGTGCTACCAACTGGTGCAGCTGGTTCGAACGTGGTCTTCCCTTGTCTTCTCTTCTTGTTTTGTTTTTTTCTTTCTTGCGCTGACTCTCCGTGATTTTCATTATATTTTTTCTCTTCCTTTTCTAATTGATGAGCCGTACTGAAGGAGCCGTGTGGCGTGGTTGGATGACGAACCTACTCTGCTCGTTTCGTATTGTCTGACGCCAAGGGGCTGGGCATAGTTGACGAACGCAGGGCGGAGCGGATTAGCAGGGGGAACCTGGCTATACTACTCGTACCACAAACTGCTGCCGCCACCAGGAGGGTGCTTTGGGCTTTGGTCTGCCTGTTATTTTTCCTTTGTGTTTTTTTCTTTCGTTCTTTGTCTTACTCTGTTTACAAGCAGCGGTGTTTTTTTTTTTTTTTTTCTTTTTTCCAGCTCGTTCTTTTTCAAGTGGTGGCCACCTCGCCTGCGGGGGGGGGGGGCACGACAGATTGTTTTTTCAGTCTTTGCTTTGATTTTTTTTTTTTTTTCTCCTTCGATTTGTCTACTTTGTTTTTTTTCTCTTTGGTATTTTCTTTTCGTTTCACTATTTCACAGATTGTGTATGTCGTGCCTGTCGTATCTATTAATAGTTTGATGACATGGCATTGCATTGCATTGCCCACTGCATTGCTTACTGCACACGTGGCTACGTAGTATGAGAGCGCCTTGCAGCGTGGGTAGGCACAATTCGATGCGAGTCGACGAGGGAAGAAAAGGCTGAAATCTTCTCGGGATAAAAAATGAAGCCACGTACCGTAGCGGGAAGGGGGGGGAAGTTCCTGCTAGGTGACCCCGGATCTGAGTTACGAGTGGGAAGGAGAGAGAGAAGATGTGCGAAGATAATGAATGGGATGAGAAAAAATATATATATATATATATATATTTATATCTGTGGAGTAGCTTTGTGACCACATAAGTTGTATCTCTTCTAGGATTGGAGAATCGGCACGGACACAGGTTGTGCTGGATGTCGACGGGTAGAAAGAACGGTTTAATGTGAAGAACACACACACGCGGTTCTTAAAGCGAGCAGGCCATCAGCCGGACCGCGCGAGGTTCCCTCCCTACCTAGTCCGAAGCTTGATGTTCGTGTGACTGTTGCTTGACCGCTGCAGGTCCTGGCGGACTTCCTCGGCCCACCCCAAGGACGGGCAGGCCGTCGGCCCACCCCAAGGACGGGGCAGGCCGAAGTGGAGAGACTAGTAGATCTCTGAGGCTGTGAAGAAACTTTTTAATGATTTCCTAGGATCAAGTCGCACGCGTATTCAAGTCTCAAGTTCTGGATGTCGACGGGTAGAAAGAACGGTTTATTTTTTTAGTTTCTATTGTTGCTCATCCCATTTATTATCTTCGCCCATCTTCTCTCTCTCTCCTTCCAACTCGTGACTCAGATTCGGGGTCACATAGCAGGCTCTTCTACCCCCTTCCCGCTACGGTACGTGCCTTCATTTTGTATCGCGAGAAAATTTCAGCCTTTTCTTCCCTCGTCGACTCGCATCGAGTCGTGCCTACCCACGCTGCAAGGCGCTCTGAACAACTGAATCCTTTTGATTTTTATTTTGTGCAAATAAAGTAAAAAATCCGACCCACCTAGGGCTCGAACCCAGGACTCAAACACGAGTAGAATTCGAGGGTTAACCACTTGAACCACCGGGGCGACCGATGTTGTGAAGAACACACAGACACACAACAGGGCATTTGGTTGTCTACAGACACACACCCTTGGACCGGAAAGGGCACAGCAGTGAGGCCGTGACTGGAGGTAGCTCACGACGACGAAAGAGAGCGTGCACACGAGATTCACGCGGGGTGGCGTCTTGAGGGGAGAGCTACTCTGGGCTCCTCCCTCTCTCTATTTCTTCGTTGTTCGGCACTTATTGACGACGGGGGACCATAGTTAATAGGACCTATGGTGTCAATAAAAACCTACATATTTATTTTGGTCCTATCAACTATCGTCCCCCGTAGTAGTATATTGCTGCAAGTCGTAGCATACTCGTCGCGACCCCGCCGTTTTAGGTTCGTTTTGAGCTTGTTCGTCAGTCGTCTTTTCCCGTGCCATATGGCATGGTGTGCTCGTGATGACTCGTGGCTCGCGAGGGCAGACTTGGGGACAGACTAAACATTTTTTTACGGCAGTCTGCGAGTGTACTTATTAATAGCTGTGTTTCGCACTGGAAAACTTCCCTCGAGTATGAATGTATATACTATTACGGGGGACCATAGTTAACAGGACCAAATATGTTTTGTAAAAATGGTTAAATATATACCAGGTATATGTTTTGATGTACTGTATACCATAGGTCCTATTAACTATGGTCCCCCGTAATAGTGTATATACCTGCTGCTACGAGTACGCTCACGACGAAAAATATATACCGGGTACTCGTTCTAACTTAAAAAGTCGTACAGCAGTATGTACGTGCAAGTAAATGATTGTGTGGGGAATGGTGGGGATTGGGAAACGGCTCGCAGAGAAGCGTATGAGGGAGACTGCGGATTTACGGAAGGATATTCGGTTTGTATCGTCGGGACAGCATATAATATACCAGGTACGCTTTATTGTCGAAAGGCACGCACTACAATCGGAGGAGCAAGGACAGCGAATGGAGTAGTAGACAAGCCGAAAGTTGGCACAGAACGGAGGTGGACGTTGGTGCATGGGTTTTCTTTTTGTTTCCGAGGTTTTCTTTTTTCGGAAAACTTATGAGTGATCAATGTTGAAGAGGATGCTGCAAAATTGTCGGGTGGCTAGAAAAATAATAATAATCCTAACGCATACCTGGTAGAGTTGAACGTGGATGTGCTCAGCACTTGCTGCGAAACCCAAACACCCGGTGCTGGCGGGGGGCGGCCTCTATCTTATGCGTGAGGCCATCCCGCAGTGGGCCCGCAACGACCGTCGTTGGTGTAAATAGGCACTATTAATATTATTATTATTATTATTTCTCTTGCCATCCGACAATGTGCAGCATGATCTTCAACATGGAGCACTTATAACTTTCCCGAAAGAAGAAAACCTCGGAAACAAAAGAAAACCCATGCACCAACGTCTACCTCCCTTCCATAAAAAATAGATACATAAAATTTGTTTTTCAGCCCAAAACAGGCACACTTCAAAACCACTTAAAACACACACGCCAGGAGCCCCACGATTGGCCAGTCTCACATCAAGCCTGTTTCTGGCTTGAAACTATTACGGGGGACGATAGTTAATAGGGACAAATATTCTTAGTAAAACCGTTTAAACATAGAGGTTTTTATGTACAACATAGGTCCTATTAACTATCCCCCCCCCCCCCCCCCCCCCCCCGTAATACCTGGATTTTCGTCCGTCTAACTTTGCCTCCCTCTCAACTGTTATCGCCTGATGATGATGATTGAGCCAACCAGAGGCCATCGCACTCTTTTGTGTAATTATCTTCGTCAGACGGCCCCTCGTGTTCGGTTGTAGTTAACACGTACAGCAATAAGGCCCTGTCCATATGTATATGGCGCACACATTCCCGTTTGGGAGACAAAACTACTTTAGGGTCGATCTTAACGATGAGTGTTTTCCAGTTTTTTTTTTTCAGTATTTTCCCGGTACTCAATACCGAGAAAAACCAAATTTCAGGGAAAATACTGAAAAAAAAAACACACACACACACACATACACACTCACTCAATTTTAGATCGACCCTTACAAATTGAGTGGTTTCTCTCACCCACGGGACTGCGGTTTGCCCTACGAGGGTCTAAGGCCTGAAGTGCCTCAACACTACCAAGGCTGCAGCCCCGTTTTGGGAACACTTCTCTCAAAAATCCCCCAAGTAAGGTTGTACCCCGAAACGAGACTGCGATCCTAACGACACAATCCTAAAAGGGGTAGATGTGTTTTGTTGAACGTGCCCATCTACTTGAGGGCTTTTGCCGAAAAACGGTGCCTGAGGCGTTGCCCGAAACCTTGTCTACCGCCGGACGAGTCTCGAGTGGTTTTTGTTTCGAGGGGTGGAATACCTGTGAACAAAACGAAAACAAAAACTAAAAAACAAAAAAGGACCCCGACGCTATGGGGAAACGACGCTATGGGGGAACAAACGCACAGTGTTTCGGTGAAACAAACGCACACGAGGATCATGCCCTTTCTTTTCTTGTTCCAAAAAAAAAACTTCCCCGACGCAGAAAAAAAATACCCGCTTTTTTTTTCCAAGACCCCTGAGCCTTTTAGGACTGCTGTCTCATTTTGGGGAAAAAAACTATTCAAATTTCGAGTAGAGTTTGTCTCCAAAACGGGACTGCGGTCCTAAAAGGACCGCCGCCGCCGCCGCCGCCAAGGAGTACTCGCCCCACAGACCACGGGTTTCGACTTGTACAACACTTAAGAGGGGGTGTATGTGGCCACACTGAGCAGAAATCGGTCGGTGGTAAGTGTGAGGGCGTTCCGAGTACAGGCGGTGTGCGTCTGGCGTTCTTGCGCGGGGCCTGTGAAGCTCCGTCCATCATGTATGTTCCAACGTTTTAGCTGGACAGTAGCAGTAGAACAGGAGCTCAGAAAAACTTGATCCAGAAACGGGTCGTGCTCCCACGTCCCAAGCGAGATGTCCACAGACGCAGGCCACCTATTTCACGGCCCCAAAAAAACTTGGCAGCGAGGACGTTCAGATTCGAAGGACCACATATCCTTCTACGTTTATAGCGTGAGATCCGTGCTCTGTGAGGGGAGGAATCGCGGCGGCGGTGTGGGTGGTACTGTGTGCGAAAGACATGTTTTTTTTTCGTAGGCTCTGTACAGAAATGACGAAATTACTCATGACTACTGGTACCGACGACACTGTTCGCGGGCTTCTGCACGATTGAGGGGGAAACCTGTTTTGTTTTCTGGTTTCGTCTCCCACAACAGTCGGCCTTATACCTGCCTGGACAAAATAGGCACGGAAACAGTGATTCAGGCACGCCGTTTCAGAAACGGTACGTAGTTCAGGCAATTTTTTCCAGGCATATATATGCACAGCAGACCCCGTATTTTGTATTATACGTCTCCCTCCTCCGGATTTCGGGAGTTCCGGATTAACGGCATTATGTTTTACGAGCAGTGCCTGCAAGTTCCGTCGGGCGCTGGGCGCGCCTGACGCGTTTTTGCCGCGGGCGAAGGATAGAGGTAAAAGACCGGCACGAAAACAATAGTTCGGTCACACGCCTGTTGATTCGGATAAGGTATTTTCAGGCACTTTTTCAGGAAGGCCTTGAAGGCTATGTATAGGGCCTATACGTGCAGCAGGATGGTCGAGAGGCTTCTTTCAGCGTTGGCAACGGGAGGGAGGGGGGGGGGGGGGGGGGCGCCAGAACACGTACTCCTGGAGCACCCGCCGTGGCGAAAAATCAAAGCCCGGTGAGCTCCGTCGTTCCGATTGGAGCCCATGGTGCCTACACGCCTACACGGTCACGGATATATATATATTTTTCAGATTTTTGACCCCGCGCGCTCACCATTACGGAGGACCATAGTAAATAGGACCTAAGGTACACACAAAAATCTATATATTTCGCTATTTTCACTAAACAAAAATGGTCCTGTTTGGTATGCCCCCCCCCCCCCCCCCCCCGCCCATAATAGCACTAATCAGGCGCAAAAAACGTGTTCATGGGTGAGTTATCACGGCCAAAACTAGACACCGCTCGTGGCGTGTGCTTTTAAATTAGTTTCAGGGTGTACCTTTTATTGGCTCAAATGTAGCGGGTGTACCTTGTTTTGGATTTTTTGTTCCATTCATGGTTGTAAGCGTGATCCCTCGGCCGACTGGATGATGCAACTATTTTACGGGGGACTTTAGCAAATAGGACCTGTGGTACACACAAAAAACACTCATATTTACCTTGTTGTACCGACAGCATTTGGTCCTATTCACTACGGCCCCCCGTAATATTAATGCATAAAATAGTGCAAAAGCAGTCCACACCACCTGCTTTTTTTTTTCAAAAACTCTCATGATACCATGATACGCACGCACATACACATGGCACCAGGCACGTACTATTATTTGTGTATTGTACACTGCTACTATTAATACTACTGGTGTCGTATTGCGTCTTGCTCTTTTAGTACCGCAGTGCCGTTTCGGGGACTAACCACTCAGAATTTGACTGGATTGTAGCCAAAACGGGACGCAGTTCCGAAAGGGTCAAGTCGTTACGTGTTGTACTACGTACTACACCCCAGTACCTGGTCGTCCGGAGGGAGATCTAGTCCGTATCATACATGTGGTGTATATATTGACTGGTTCAAGTGGCTACCCTCGATTTTTACGTGTTTGAGTCCTGGGTTCGAGCCCCAGGTGGGTCGGACTTTGACTTTATTTGCCAAAAAAAAAAAAAAAAAAAGGATTCAATTGTTGAGAGCGCCTTGCAGCGTGGGTAGGCACAGATCGATGCGAGTCGACGAGGGAAGAAAAAGGCTGAAATCTTCTCGCGATAAAAAATGAAAGGCACGTACCGTAGTGGGAAGGGTGTAGAAGAGCCCGCTATGTGACCCCGGATCTGAGTTACGAGTTGGAAGGAGAGAGAGAAGAAGATGGGCGAAGATAATAAATGGGATGAGCAAAATATGTTGTTGTTGTTGTTGTTGTTGTTGTTCTCACATTAACTCACAATACAATGCAGTCCGTGGTCGCAGGACAGGTTCCAATAACTCTGGAGTGGAAGAAATACCTCAAGTAAAACAGAGGCAAAAACAAAAAACAAGCATACGCACTCCACCACTGCGGACACCAGGGAAGCATAAAGGATAATATATGTATCGATGACTCGATATTCGCAAAAATCCGTGCATTTTTCATTTTTCCCCCCTCAGAATCAGAAGACGCCCGAGGAGACCGGTCTCTTCGGCTGTGTCACGGCTTCCCACGAGTTATCTGTTCTCTACCGCGACAGCTGTAGCCACTACTACGGGGGACCATAGTTAATAGGACCTATGGTATACATTAAAACCCATATATTCAACCATTTTTACAAACTATATTTGGTCCTATTAACTGTGGTCCTCCGTAATACTGCTTGGTGTAGCTTTCAGTACCAAATATTGTTACTAAAAATAGGTAAATACGTACCTGGTACCTGGTACCAGGGTAGGTTTTTGGGGCTACCGTATACCAGGTATCATTTTTTTTATTTTATTTGTTCTTATCCCATTCATTATCTTTGCAGCACATATTCTTCTCTCTCTCCTTCCCACTCGTAACTCAGATCCGGGGTCACATAGCAGGCTCTTCTCCCCCCTTCCCGCTACGGTACGTGCCTTCATGTTTTATCGCGAGAAGATTTCAGCCTTTTTCTTCCCTCGTCGACTCGCATCGAATTGTGCCTTACCCACGCTGCAAGGCGCTCTCAACAATTGAATCCTTTTTCTTTTTTTTTTGCAAATAAAGTCAAAGTCCGACCCACCTGGGGCTCGAACCCAGGACTCAAACACAACAAGTAGAATTCGAGGTTAACCCTTTTAGAACTGCAGTCTTATTTTGGGGACAATTGGGGATAAATTACTTGGAATTTGACTGCCTTGTCCCCAAAACGGGACTGGAGTTCTAAAGGGGTTAACCACTTGAACCACAGGGGCGACCGGTTATCATATTCAACATGGTCCCCCCTTTAGGACTGCAGTCTCCTTTTGGGGACAATTGGGGGCAAATTACTTGGAATTCGAGTGGTTTGTCCCCAAAACGGGAATGGAGTTCCAAGGGGGTTAACCCTCCCAGGGCAAGCAAGCTGCGGCGACGTTTTGGGGACAAACCACTCAACCTACAACTATTACGGGGGACCATAGTAAATACCAGTAGTACCAGGTAGGACCTATGGTACAAACAAAACCCCACATATTTTCCTATTTTCACTGACAATTTGGGGTCCTACCAAGTATTTGCTATGGTCCCCCGTAATCCCGTAATAGTTCGTCCACAAATCGGAGAAGTGCAGTCCTCCTGGTGAAAGGGTTCGTTCAATCAATCATGGTACATCTCCGGGATAATGAAAAAGTGTCCGTCTCCGCATTCATTTATACATCACATCTCCAAATCGTGCCAAGTTCCAAACCATGGTTCTTCTTTTCTTCGTGGGAAAACATGTTCGTTTTTTTACTTCTAACTACAGAGGAGCAGCAACAGCAGTAGTAGTGCAGTTGTTGTTGTTGTTGTTGTTGTTGTTGTCTTATCATTCAATCGTCCTGTCTACCCAGCTTCCCAGTGTCCTTCCTGATTCCCTATCCTAGAGAGATACTGATTCTGTGGTCACAGACTGTGAGGCAGAGGAAGACCAAAAACAAAAGTAAAATCGCAAATTCAAGTGTCAAGCCCGGTACGCTGACTGGGAAAAAAATAATAATATTAATCGTGCTGTTGTGCATTCAACATGTTGATGCTCGTGCATACAGTCAGTACTAACCCTTTTAGAACCGCAGTCCCGTTTTGGGGAAAAACTACTTGGAATTTGACTGGTTTGTCCCCAAAATGGGACTGCGGTTCTAAAAGGGTTAGTACCAGGTACCTGGTATTAATAGTAGTTTTGGTTCATGTTTTGTGCAGAACGAAAACATGTGTTGCGCAAAAAGACGGTCAATTCGTGCAACATATATAGCTGGTACTACAGAACCAAAAAACAAACATTTTGTTTGGCTGACGTTTCACGCTGCGTTGTGACAGTGAGCTACTATGGTACTGTCTGTCTGTACTGTGTCTGGAGTTGTCATATCAATGTTTCTTATAATAGACACAAGACAGACAAAAAATTGGCATTTCCACAGGTCAACAAAAATGTGGTGAATTCCTCCCCCCCCCCTTTCATATACCAAGGTACTTGGTAGGTAAAGGTTGGGCTGGCGTCGGTGCGCGACGACGCTGTAAAACACGCCTCTCACTACGTGAGCTAGACAGCCATGGTACCGTTTTTTGTTTTTGTTTTCATGTTTGGAGAGCTCCACGGCTGGCGGTCGAGTTATAAATCATATGCGTGCGGGTAGAACCTTCCCTCCGCACAAGGGGGATGATCGTATCCCGTAGTGTGTACCTGGTATACCGAAAGGCACCCACGAGGCCGGTATACGTAGTAAACCCACTGCTGTCCGTGGAACTGGCCACATCAGAACTTGAGTCAAGTCATTGACGCTGTCACCCACATGCGAGCGGAAAATCCGCCTCACAAAGCGGTTCATGGCAGGATGCGGCTCACCCTTTATGCGACTCGCCCAACACCTCAAGGCGCGTAGCGCTTTGTGCAAGCAATGTCTGCCTAGTCGGTGAAAACCCGGCCTGCTCCGTCCCGGCATTGTTGTCGGAATGCGAGGGTCTATGGTCATGCGACTGCGCCCATGCATGATAAGAATACACCCCCCACACACACTCCTGCTCCAACAGGGAGACCTCGAATAGGCCATTCGGCTGAAACGATGCCCAACGGTAGTCCGCCATAATCTTCGGGGCCTCAAAAATACTCATATCTTTTTCGGCACGAAACACTTGAAGGAACTATATATACAAGTACACTGCTGTAGGAAATACCTAAGAGTTCTAAACGCCCCCCCCTCCCCTCCTCCACCATGACAAGGCTCGTACGCCCACTTGCCTTACCTTGTAGTGCTCCCCCCCCCCCCCCCCCCCCCCCTTCTATGGTCATACGACTACGGCCATGCATGAGATCGAGTGTATATCTCCTATCGAGTACAACCCCCCCCCCCCCCCCCCTCCCCCGCGCCGATCAGAGATGCCTCGTATCAGATATCACGAAAAGACGGCGCCAACGTACTAGTCAAACTCCCTGATTTTTCTGCTATTATACTGCGTACGTTGTGACCGCAGAGCTTGCATCTCTGTGGGACTGAAGTATCGGCACGGACACTCTTTGGGCTGGGTGTCGGCGGGTAGATACATATATATATACTTCCAAGTATAGAAAGAGCGGTGTAATGTTAAGAACCCACAATTTCCTGCAGCACATACATGCCCATGAATTCCGTTTCTAAATCTTCGATTCGTCAACCCACAGCTCTACCGCCTCTGCTACCTGTTGACCTCGTTCCCGTTTCCCTCCGTTACGCCCCCCCCCCCCCTGGTCATACGACTACGGCCATGCATGAGATCAAGTACATCTCTCCTATCGAGTACACACCCCCCCCCGGCACAGAAAAAGACGTCGTGATTATTTTTTTTACGGACGCGTGCTATTAGGATAGGCATAGGGCATGCCTTATACTGATACCACTCTGACTGCCAATATAATCGTCGTTTAGACTCTTGAATTACCACCAAACGGGGCTAACACTCCCGGTCATGAGAGTGATCCCGGTCACTGGGACTGGCGGGGGGCTCTTGGACGGAGGAACTACTCAGCAAGACATGCATTATTAATATGACCTTTTTTTCGTTTATTTTTTGTCCTCCGGCGGATTGGTAAAAATAAAGCTTAACCCTTTCAGGACCGCAGTCCCGTTTAGGGGACAAATTACTAACAATTTGAGTGGTTTGTCCCCCAAAACGGGACTGCGGTCCTAAAAGGGTTAAGCTCGCCACACTTCCACGTTCTCGTGTCGTGTCGTGCCGTGTGTCCAATTTAACCTACAGCTCCAGTTGCGACGTCAGCACAGGCTGCTGTTCCTACCGTCGCTTGGGCACGTTGACCCGACCTGACGGACCCCCGAGAGGGGCTGGTGCGGTGGAGATAGCCATTAAGGGAGGAGAGTCATCTCTCCCGGGTAGCGTGGGACTTGCGCGAGCTCACCCACTAACGAAAACCGAGGCTATGAGGCCTTCCCGCCGGACTTGGTCCAGTTACGGTCCACCCTACGTACCCATCGGGGCGTTGGTTATTGTTCCCGGTCCGACTACGACTACAACCCTTTAAGGATCGCAGTCTCGTTTTGGGGACTAACTGCCTAGTTATGCTGGTTTGTACCCAAAAGGGGACTGCGGTTCTAAAAGGGGTAAGCTCGATTCAGCTTTGTATATAGGAGAAAAATGAAAGATAGACAACGCCTACGATGAAGACGTGAGCTCGAGCCCATCCATAATCACCTGTTTGCTTTTTTTTCAGCACTTTTCGTTTTTTTTACGTATATTTTTTCTCGCTGCTTGTATGCTTGGTCTACTCTACAAGTACGTCGTAGCACTCGGGAGCTAATTGTATGAGTTCGCCGGTTGGAGACCTTGCAGTACTGCAGCCATCTCAAACTCCAGTTCTTCATATATAGCTGAAAGTACGAAAAGCACAATGTCGTCGGATGGCAAGCCTAATAATAATATTAAAACCAATGAAAAGAAATCTCGACTGTTCAGGCTGTACGACGAGCTCAGTAAAAACAAACAAAATTCCTCCCGAAAAAATTGCGCGAAATGTCGAGAATCCCGGGAAGGGGTGGGGGGGGGGGTAAAAAATATTCACCCCCGGGTAAAAAAATGGATCAACCAATGGATTGTTCAACACTTTTGTGCTGGGTGAGGGCAAAAACGAACTGGAATATGACTGCTAATATACATGCACCCCTTTCGCGAATAGAATCGTTGTCGGACTGGTATTCATTATTATCTTACCCAGTAAGGCATGCCTCCTTATGGTCGTGCCTACTAAGCAATGCCTGATGTATCGTACCCAAACAGGCATGCCTTATGTATCGTACCCAACAAGGCATGCCTTATTTATCGTACCCGATCAGGCATGCCTTACATTATATATCACCGTCGGTTCTGTTTTTGCTTGAACAGCGGTTACCGTGAACTGGCTTCGAAGAATGCCCACGACAGACCGATCTTAACCCTCATAAGACTGCAGTCCCGTTTTGGAGACAAAAAAACTACCAGGTACTTGGTAATTTAAGCGATTTGTCCCCAAAAAACTGGACACTGTTGCGGTTCTAAAACACTTTTTTTTTTAAATCAAATACCCGTTCTTTGGGGTGTCGTACTGAGAGCTTCTTAAGCGACAGAGCATCGGAAAAAGAAGGTATGTTAGACGCTTCGTACCCAAAATATATATCGTAGCAGCCTGCACACACGCTGTTTATTTTTTTCTGCCTACGTATATACGTGAATCATAAAATTTAAAGGCCGCTTCTGAGCCATGTTTTCTGTCCACACCGCCGCCGCCGCCGCCGCCGCCCCCCCCCCCCCCCCCCTCTTCCCTTCCCTTCCCCGTGTGCAGAGGAGCCGCGAATAACTTCGTACGAAGCGACTACGCCCCTAGCGAAAACAATCCAAAAGGCTGCTGCCGCTGCAGCGGCGGCAGCAACAGCATCAGGATCACCGACAGCAACAGCGGTAAAGGGGGATGAGACATCGACGAGCGCGATAAGCTTCACCTCCACCAATGAGTACGATCCCGTGATAGGGTCCGCTTGGGCGCATCTGGCCGAGCCCCACAAGGTCTCTCGCCTGGCGGCCACCTCCACCGTCGGCGACCAGGAGAAGGACGTCTTCACGTGGAGCTTCAAGGACGGGACGGTTCTGGAGGGAAGGTGAGGGGAGGTCGTGCAATGTACGTTGAATGTGCGAGGGGAACAGAGGAGTGTACGAGCACCTTCTTTTTTTTCATCCGAAAGTGTTTTCTTCTGACTGACCGCGGGGGGGGTCCCTTAGCCCAGGAGTATCGTTGCAATAATGATGTATTATGATACGGGGGGGGCATAGTAAATAGGACCTACGGTAGACCCAAAAGGCTATATATATATTTCCCTATTTTTATTGACGGTATTTGGTCCTGTTTACTATGGTCCCCCGTAGTATTGTCTTCCAACAATTTTGGCGATGTTTGCCTGACAGTATACCGGGAACGGGCAATTGTGTGTTTTGACCCGTTCTACGATAGAGGTAGCAAATTTCCGCTATTTTGTTTCTGAAAGACGGGGTTCCTTGCCCCCAGATCGTCGGAACGTCAATCTTGATTTCGAAAAAAAAAAGGTTTTGTAGACGTGGGCCATGGGATTATTCGCCGCGATGCATTTTGATTTTTGCTGTAGAGTCAGTTTTCGGGCGAGGGTATGGAGCAGCTCCTCAAGTGAGGAGCCTCAAGAAAAATTAGGGTGAACCTCTATGGTGGAACGCCTCTGGCTGTTTGCCCAGCTTCATCAGTTACACCCAGTATACCGTCCTCAATATTTTACCTGGTATACTGTTCGTAGAGAGGCACTGGTTCTGTGGTGGTCGTACACTTCTGCTGTAGGAGACAGAGAAACAGGAATTTTATAATATATATACATATATATATATATATATATACCTGGTGGATAGTTTTCCGTACGATAGTGACAACAAGAATATCAACGATAATACAACAGAGTAGTAACAATCGCAAATAAATGGAGGGAGCAAGTGAAAGGCCAACGTACCGGGTACGAGAACACAATGTATGCGACTTTTTCTCGGGATGATGATGATGATGATGATCACAATAATAACGATAGTAGTCACAATCGCAAAAAAAAATCGGGAAAGCAAGTGAGAGGCCGACGAACCGGGTACGAGATCACAATGCATGGGATTGTTGCTCGGGCTTTTCCTACAAAAAACAGTTTTTTCGGGTAGGGAATGGAGGTCCTTCGCGAGAGCCTCATGGTGGCCTGGCGCGGACGCGTTCTACGTTATAGATATAGCAAATTTCCGCTAACTTTTTTTTCGCAATGACGGGTCTTCTTAACCCAAAGTCGTCGGAATGCCCAATCTTGTTTCGAAAAATGACGGATTTGTATTATTCGGGGCCATTGAAATTTTCACCCGGGATGCACTCTGATTTTTGCTGAAGTCATTTTTCGAGTGAGTTGTGGACCTCTTCGTATGAGTGTTGCACCTCTGAAAAAAAATAGAGCGAACCCCTATCGTCGAACGCCTCCGAGAGGGGGAGGGGTACTCCATATCTGGGGTGGGGGTTGGGGGGGGTAGTGTACTCGATATCATGCATGGCCGTAGTCGTATGATCATAGACCCTCGTATCCCTACAATGCCGGAGCGGAGCACGTCGGGTTTTCACCGATCAGGCAGGCATTGCTTCCGGGGGGGGGGGCAGGGGGGGGCAGGGGGGGGGTTGCTTATTCGTTGCTTGCCTTCGTCATTCGACCAATAGACCACGCATCCCTTTCGAGGCTAAGAACCGTTCCTACTCCTGGTAGAGAGACACCCTCCAACATTCGGGCGCTCAATAGATTGTTTCCATGTATTACATAGACATGTTTCGCTAATCTTATCCCCTTCCTGTTTGGCCGCCTGTGCCCACCATCTATCACCTAGAATACCGGTGGGAGGTAGGGGGGGGGGGGGGGGTTAGAGAGAGGAGGCGGGTGTACCGGTAATAATGGCGTGTGCGTGGTCATAGTCGTACGTATGATCATAGACCTCGCATTCCTACAATACCGGAACGGAGTACGTCGGGTTTTCACCGACCAAGCAGGCGAGTGGGGGGGGGGGGGGGTAGCCAACACGGGAGTGAATTTCATCCATCTGGGCATGACCAGCGAAGGTAGTAAGAGACAGAAAGTGATACGAACGACGACGCTCGCCTTGTTTGCGTCTTTCCAGGGAGGTGGCGCACACTTTCACCCAGCTCGGCCGGCAAGAGACTTCGGTGACCCAGATCATTTCGGCCACCGGGGAGACGGTCACCCTTACGAGCTTCGTCATGGTGAAGGTAACGCAACGCACGCTGTGCGCGACCGCCAACCCCTCTCGACACGCACCGCCCCTCCTCCCGTCTCGGGCACGAAACGTTTCACACAGCTCTCGGACTGACAGATCATGATCTGATCTCTACAGATCATATAGATCTTCTATCAGCAGTTGCTTCCTCATATGCCGTTGTGAAGGGTTGAGCAGGATCTGCCTTACAGGGAAGATCCAACCCAGGACACAGGTTCTACTACTGTAGATCGTGCAGCTTACACGGGCTCCACCCTGGGGACATGCTTGGGCTATTACGGGGGGTCCTAGTAGACAAGACCTACGATACGCACAAAAACCTACCAGGGTATACGTTTCCCTATTTTTACTGATAATAGCTGGTCCTGTTTACTATGGTCCCCCGTATATAGATCCATGTGTACAAGATCGGGAATATAAGATCTATCTGTCTTGGAATATCATGATCATGAACTGTGGGAAGATGATATTTGTAGCCGAGGTGTGAAACGTTTTTTTTTTTTCGAGTTTTGGGGTAGGAACACACTTGGGAAACAATACTAGGGCCGATTGGCGTTCCTAACAAACACGCGGTCCCCGTAAACTCAAGAAAGTGTTTGTGTACCCATTATATCGAGCACGCGACAGTCAGGAAACGTTTTTGTTTTTTTTTGGCAGAGCTGGTAAAAATACTATCAGTAGCATTAGCACCGGTAAAGTGTCCGTCCGGTTACGCCTCACCAAAAGGTATCGTTGATCTGCCGGCTACTTAGGGGTTTGTTCCAAAGGCGAGGAGGAGGGGGGGGGGGCGGCTACACACGGTAGGAGAGATGCACATGACCTCATGCATGGCCGTAGTCGTATGACCATAGACCCTCGCACCCCTACAATGCCGGGACGGAACGTGTTGGATTTTCACCGACCAAGCAGACATTGCTCGCACCAAGCGCGCGCGGGCGCGGGGGGGGGGGGGTAGGCAGGGATGGTATGTCATACGTGAGTAAAAACCGGGCGTCGGTTCGAAAAAAAAATGATGAATCGACCCCGGGCGGGTAAAAAAAAAAACTGCGGCAATTTTATGGAGTCATCCTGTTTCTTGCATATAAGTATTGTACGCTTGCACTGGTTACAACCTTTTTGGGGTAAACTTTAGTCCCGTTTGGATGGGACAAGCTCCTTAGAATTTGTGGTGGCGTATCCCCCAAAACCGGGCATGCACTCCTGAAGGGGTTTTAGTGGGATCGTGTATCGGGTTTAGCATGCTAGTGTTTCTCAAAGTCGGTTATTGGGCGAGGTTTCGAGCCTCGACACTCCAATCAGAAAGTGAGGAGCCCTACAAAGCAAAAACACGCCTCGTTTCCGGTATATACGTTGGTGTCGGGTCTGGGTCGCCAAGGGGTTGGGTTGTAACAACCGCTGGCTCTTCCGCCGGGTGTATTTAGTTGATCGTCAATGCCCATTGCTGATGAAAAGCTACAGTCATGAGGAGCAGAAGAACGCTCGACGAGGGAGTCAAACGTGGAAGTTGCTCCCCCCCCCCCTCCCCCATCGCCCCCCCACCCCGCCTCCTTCAATTTATGGGCTGAGCCTCCTCCCTCCCTCCCTCCCTCCCTCCCTCCCTCCTTCCCTCCGTCCCTCCCTCCTTCCCTCCCTCCCTCCCTCCCCCCCTCTCTCCCCCCCTCCCTCCCTCCCTCCCTCCCTGCCTCCCTGCCTCCCTCCCGCTCCCCTCCTTTCTTCCTCCCTGCCTTTCTCCTTCCTTCCCTCCCTCCCTCCCTACCTCCCTACCTCCCTCCCTCCCTTCCCCCTCCCCCCCTTTCTCCCTCCCTGCCTCTCTCCTTCCTTCCCTCCCTCCCTCCCTCCCTCCCTTCGATTTTGTCTTGTCACCTGTGTTGGCAACTGAACAAAACCTCAACGCGCACGCGAATGCAAAATACCACGACTTGCAGTATGTCCGGCGGGAGATTCGACAGCTGACCGAGATGGACAGGGAGGCTTTTTTCGACACGATGGAAACGCTCTACCGGCTGCCGACCGCCGAGGGTCAACACCTCTACGGCGACGCGTACCAGGTTTGTCGCCCAAGCGAGACGCGCGGATGGGTAACACATCGAACACCCGGGTTGTATCATGCTAGTATGTCCCCTGTGTCCCCGGGGCAAGAACCCCTCTGTATTGTCCCCTGTGTCCCCGGGGCAAGAACCCCTCCGTATTGTCCCATGTGTCCCCGGGGCAAGAACCCCGCCGAACTCATTTGGAAACCCTTCTGCATAGAAACGGTGGGCATGAAATGGTATCGGGTACGTACAAAATACTGACCGGTTGAAAGCGTAGGACTATGGAGCGCTTTCCGCTGATAAATTTTTGTGTGCAAGAAAAAGTTCCTACGAGAATGCACTCTGTGAGACTCGAACCCACGAAATTGACGGGTATACAAGAACCATTCAGACATGAACGTGGACATGAAGAGCGAGCATTCCTTACATGTACGACAGCCCAGAGCGGAAAACTACCTTCCTCTCAGAGTTGGGTATGTGTGCGAGTCAACGGGACAGCACCACGGTGTTATCATTTTGACGGCGGTTTTACCGCCGCGTCGTTGTTCGGAATTCAGGCGGCAGGAAATTGTTGTGTGAGCAACCGATGTCGCGCCTTGTGCGCGTTGGTGCGGAAGATTTTTTTCTGGGGTTTCAGAACAAAAATATCGGAACTTTGATCGGCCCTCGTTCCGTTTGCCGTCGGACGTTGTGCGGCAGCGCTTTTTCCAGTAACACAATCCATGTGCTGAAACAAGGTGACTGAAATCCGGTCAATGACTTGAAACACGGAAAGGTGACTGAAATCAGCAGACCTGAATTCTTGACAAAAGTTTTGAAAACGTACATATTACGTACCAAATAGTTTATTCTGGTGTGGCTTTGCTTCCGATGACAGCATCGCCGAGAGCGAGCGAACAAACAAACAAACGAGCTAGCCAACAATGATGTTCGTTGTTTCTTGTTGAATATCGGTATTGGAATCGAGCTCGATACAACACCGATAAACAGTAAAACGAACCGATACGATCTCGAGTTTTTTTTTCGACTCAAAAAAGTTGGAAAAAACAAAAACACGGGGCTGCCAGGGGATGTTGTGGAGGGCAAAACATGTTCGATACTCCGATATAAATCGGAACCTTTCGATGCGATAGCCAACGCAATCCGCACTTGATTTACCAATGGAGGAAAGAGATTTTGATATATCAGGTAGCATTCGAGGTAGATACTCGTAGATAGGTTATAATATAACAGGAAGTAGGTAGACAAGGGCATTACATAGGCTACGTTCACACGAGTAGATATTTGCGTTTGGTTTCATTCTATTTTCTTTTTTCGGGGAATGTTTTTGAGTGATCAACGTTGAAGCTAGTACCTGATGTAGTCCAATAGTCTACGCTAGTCCTATAGTCTACTGCTGGCCAATAGGTTCTCTTTTTGCTTCGGTTTCCCTTGGCTTTCTTCTACACGGGTATATTTATGAGTGATCAATGTTGAAGCTCGTGCTGCACATCGTCTCCTATACCAAAACGAACGAAAATGATGATTCTAACCTTTTTAAAATCATCACTTTTGAGGGGGGGGTGGGTGGGACAATTTATTATTTCGTTCGTTTTGGGGGGCGGGGCAATATATCCTTTCGTTCGTTTTGGCATAGGAGACGATATGACAGCGTGTGTTTCGGGTGGTTGCCGTGTTTGCCCGGCTGTTTAGTTTCGCATGTTTTCCCGTCTGATTCGTACTACTGTGTATTGCATTTCCTGTTTTGGGTATTCACCCACGTGTTTCAGTACGCATCCACTGTTGATCACTGCTATAATATTTAGTGGTATTCAATGGGTATTTTTAGTGGTGTGTTAATAAGCAAGACATACGTAGCTTTGGTAAGCCGCCCTGATCACCGAGAGATTTCCCTGACATGGAGGAGTATGATATGTATATTTATTTGAGCTATTGGAATTTGAAGAGCGATGGGCACACAGCCGGGACGCGGTTGTGCGTGTGTGGTAGGTTTTGAACTGATTACCGTTCGGATACCACGGACCTTTTTCGTGAGGGTGTTAAGGGTGTTCTGTTTTTTACGTGTTCTGGTGAGCTGCCCTCCCCCCCCTGGCGTCACGTTGCTTTTTTCTGCAGATATTGGAGGAATTCTTCAATCCACCGGTGCCTGGTGGAAAAAAGTATCAAGATCGTATCGAGTACGAATTTTTCTTCTCGGTATCGTAGCGAACGAACGAACACTATTACTACAAGTAGATTGGTAGTGTATCCACCCGCGTCTGTGCCTATGATCTGTGTTGCTCACTCTGTTTCTGTGTGTTTACTTGTCTGCGACGTTTCGTGTGTGTGTTTGACTTTGTTTTCCGTGCCTAGACCCTGACCCCCCCCGCGCCCACTTCTATGGTCATACGACTACGGCCATGCATGAGATCGAGTACATCTCTCCTGTCGAGTATCCCCCCCCCCCCCCCGCCCACTTCGTTTCTGTTGGATTCCCGCCTGTTTCGCTCGTGTGTTTAGCTTTCGCTATAACGAAGATTTGTTTTCGTTTCGTGCTCCCCTTTTTTTTATTTTTTGCGTTTTTTTGCGTTTGTTATCGTTTTTGTTTCGACTCCAGGGCATCAACTTTTTCGTCCAGATGCACCTCGACGGGGCCGGAGTCAAGGACTGCGACCACTGGCACGACGACGCGGGTGAGGCGTTTTGCGACAGGGGTTCACCCTAGTTTTTCCGAGGCTCTTTCTTCACTTCATTAACCCCTTTAGCACCGCAGTCCCGATTTGGGGACAAGCCAGTCTAATTCCGAGTGATTTGTCCCCCAAAACGGGACTGCGGTTGTAAAGGGGTTAAGGAGCTCCATGCCTCACCGGAAAAAAACTGACTTTTGAGCGAAAGACAAAACTGCATCCCGTTGAAAAATCTCACCCCCCCCCCCCCCCCCCCCCCCCCCCCAAAGTATACAAAAAAAAGTAATCTTTTCGAAACAAGATTGGCATTCCGACGATTTTAGGTTGAGAAACCTCGTCATTCAGAGAACATTTTTATTGTAGCGGAAATGGGCTACCTCTATCGTACAGTAGTATAACGCGTCTCTTGACCCTGTTCAAGACCGCCCACCCCCGAATGCGGGAGCAAAGCACTCGGAAATTAGAGCGATATATATATATATATATGTCAAGTTTCTGTGTGTAACCGTGCACCTTGGGAGTATTTGTCCCCAAAAAACGAGACTGCAGTTTTGCCCTAACAGGTTTCAAAAATCCACCATGAATATCTAGAACTGTCCCTTCGTGGGGACAGAACCCCTAGAATTTATCCCAAGTGCGGTACTTTGAGCGGTTATAGACAGGGCCGTCTACGGGTCATGACCCGTCCCGCGGGTCTCGGGTCAGGGGGTCTTCAAACTCTCGCGGAACGGGTCGGGTCGGGTCCGGTCGAGTCAAAAGCGGTATCCGAAATACCAGGGGTCGGTTCGACTCGGGTCAGGTTATAGACCCCATCCGACCCGGCCCGCGAGTTTCGCAACCGTGAACAGCCCTGGGTGTAATTTATCGCGACCTTTTAGGACCGTACACTCCCGTTACAAGTAAAAGCACAAAAACGCTTGGAACGATAGAAATAGAGTTTGGGTCTCCTATCATAATTGCGGTACTGCAAGGGTTATATTGTAATCTGGTAAAGCCCTTCAGAACTGCATTGCCGTTGTGGCGACTGCATATGACAGTCAGATTTAGGTTTCTGTACATGAGAGTCAGATTTAGGTTTCTGTACATGAGAGTCAGATTTAGGTATTCGTGCATGAGAGTCATGGTTAGGTCTCTACACCGTAGTGCACCATGACGGGGGGCCATAGTAAATAGGACCAACTATTTGTCAGTAAAAATCGGTAAATATATACCTGGTAGGTTTTTGTGGGTACCATAGGTCCTATTTACTACGGTTCCCCCGCATTATTAGTATTACGGGGGACCATAGTTTTTAATAGGACCAAATATTGTTTGTAAAAATGGTCAAATATATTGATTTTTATGTGTACCATAGGTCCTGTAAACTATGGCCCTACGTAATAGTACGAACACGGGTTGTAACCATCGCACACCTCGGATAGACAGATCATCCACAGATCGTCTACCGAACATGATCTAGATCTTTCAAGGGATAGATGATATATTCCCGATCTTGAATGATCTGTATGTTTTAGCTCTTATTGCCGGGTGGGACCGGTATATAGTCCGCGTGATTTCCGGGTGGGACCCGCACAACCTGCATGGTCTATGTATGTCGCACCTTTTTCCTGGGTTAGATCTGCCCTACAAGGCAGATCCTGCACAACCTCTCGCAAAGGCAGGCCAGGCAGGAACTAGATCATCTACTGCAGATAGATCAGATAGATAGGTAGATAGAAAAGATGATAGATAGATCATGATGTATCTGACAGGTACATAATATATTCTGTCTTGTCTGTCCGACCAGTGAAACTACTGTGACGCGTGCTGCGGTGCACCTACCGCTCTGTCGCCGAAAATAAGGGGCGTGTTTTTGGTGCATGGAGATTCAATCGAAACGAACCTTCTACTAAAGAGACAGGGTGGTGCCTGGTGGCCAGGTACTACACCGCGAGGACCGCTTCGCCCTCTAGTTGAAAGTCTAAACGCCCCTCCTTGAGTTCACGCCCGGAGTGGTTGGTGTGCCGTGAAAAACCGCGTGGTAAGATGAAGCGCGCGCACACACACGCCCTTGGACGAGTGGATTTTTCAGAGCTGTTTTTGTATCCGACAGCGGGCAGGAGAGGAGAAAACCCCGGGCGAGAGCGCACAAGCACAGGTCTACATATTTGTGGAAACGCCTTGACGACCGGACAATGTTTTCCAAAGCCACCATTTTTTTTTTGCAGTTTTGTGTGTCCCCTACCGCAGGCCCCTATACATACCATAACCCTTTATTACGGGGGGCCATAGTTAATAGGACCTATGGTACACACAAAAACCTATATATTTCACCATTTTTACCAACAATATTTGGTCCCATTAACTGTGATCCCCCGTAACTAGGGCAAAACTCCAGTCAGTCCCGTTGTGGGGGAACAAACCAGTCGTAATTTTTACGCAGAGCGGTTTGTCTCCAAAACGAGACTGCAGTACAAAAAAAGGCTAAGACCTGTTTTTAGTTTCCCGGACCCTCTATAGCGCCGGTTTATGTGCGCCAGCCAACGATACCGGCACTATCTGTAGCGACAAACGGCACTATTTATTGTACCCCGCGCACTGCTACCAGATGGGTTAGTGAACAACATCGGTTGCCAAGCGATTTCACAAGGCACTCTATAGCGGGCAGCCGACGCTACTCAACCGGCACTATAATATCATTTAACCGGCACTATATAACTACTCAACCGGCAATGTAACACTACTCAAACGGCACTATATTACTACTCAACCGGCACTATATCACCACTCAACCCGCAATATATAACTGCTCCGCCATCAATATAACACTACTCAAACGGCACTATAACACTACTCAACCGGCACTATATTAATAACACTACTCAACCGGCACTCTATTAATATCACTACTCAAACGGCACTATAACACTACTCAACCGGCACTCTATTAATATCACTACTCAACCGGCACTATACCACTACTCAACCGGCAATATATAACTACTCCACCGGCAATATAACACCACTCAACCGGCCTTCTTATCGATGCGCCCCCGTCTGTCTGTCTGTCTGTCTGTCTGTCATGTCTGTCTGTCATGTCTGTCATGTCTGTCTGTCATGTCTGTCATGTCTGTCTGTCTGTCTGTCACGTCTGTCTTGTCATGTCTGTCATATCTGTCTGTCTGTCATGCCTGTATGTCTGTCTGTCTGTCTGTCTGTCTGTCTGTCTGTCTGTCTGTCTGTCTGTCTGTCTGTCTGTCTGTCTGTCTGTCTGTCACGTCTGTCTTGTCATGTCTGTCATATCTGTCTGTCTGTCATGCCTGTATGTCTGTCTGTCTGTCTGTCTGTCTGTCTGTCTGTCTGTCTGTCTGTCTGTCTGTCTGTCTGTCTGTCTGTCTGTCTGTCTGTCTGTCTGTCTGTCTGTCTGTCTGTCTGTCTGTCTGTCTGTCTGTCTGTCTGTCTGTCTGTCTGTCTGTCTGTTTGTCTTTCTGTCTGTCTGTCTGTCTGTCTGTCTGTCTGTCGTTCTGTCTTTCGGTCTATCTGTCGGTCTTGTTTGTCTGTCATGTCTGTCTCTCTGTTTTTCTGGCGGGCATATCTGTCTGTCGATGCTCCTTGCGCTATGCACTACCGCTAGGTATCATGACGCACCACATCGGCTACACCCTGCTCTTCGAGCAAGCCCTCCAGGTGGTCAACCCGGCCGTCTCCATTCCCTATTGGGAGTACACCATCGAAGGTACTACCACGGGGGACCATAGTAAATAGGACCAAATACTACTCGTAAAAACATATAAATTTTGGTAGGTCTTTGCGTGTAATGTAGGTCCTATTAACTATGCCCCCCCCGCAATAGGAGGCTCGAGTTGATGGGAGGCTCTGTTTTTCGGAGGCGACGGCGGGGCGGAGGGGAGGGGATAATAATTTCGGAGGGTGTGGTTGCCGGAGGCCGACCGAAGGCGGGAGGGGGAGCTGACAAAGGGTGCAGCCTTCTCCTGCCTTTCCAGTACGTACGTAGTGTTCTTACATGTTCGGAGGCGGGAGCGGGGGGGGGGGAGTTCGTCCGGGAAAATCGTGGCCGCCCGCATCAATCAATACAGCCGTATGCGAACGTATTTATAACTGTTAGGCTTGCCATCCGACAATGTGCAGCATGATATTCAACATTGATCACTCATAACTTTCATTGTTAGGCTTGTCATCCGATAATACGCAGGATGAGCCTCAACGTCGACCAATCAAAACATTCCTGAAGGAAGAAATACCCGGATACAAAAGGAAACCTACGGCTGTAGTATAATTATTTTATTTTATTTATTTATTTATTTGTTGCGAATTTCACAACCATTGCCGCGTGCGTGTGCGTGTGTGTGTTTTGTTCGGTTGATGATACCAGGTACCTTTAATTTTTCAGCCACTCAGGAGAACCATTCAGCCGAGATAGTCACCACTATACTACTCCCCCTACTACTATTAACACCCCCCCCACCCCACTCCCCCCCCCCCGCCCCTCCCCGCTTCGCTATCGGGGCAGCTGCCGCCGGGCTCGAGACCTACGGAGAATCAGAAATATTCGCGGACGACTGGTTTGGCGACGCCTCCCCCGACAACAAGATGCACACCGTCGAAAGAGGGCGCTGGGCGTACATCGCAATCAAGGAGGTGTGTGTGTATGTTTGTTTGTTTGTTTGTTTGTGTGTGTTTGTAACGGTAGGAATTCGTCTGTCGACGCTTGGCGTGGTGCGAGACCAGGGCCTGTGGGCGTACCTCCCTCCCAGTGAACGGGGTGGGTTGGTGGGTGTGTTTAGAAAGGGATGTTGGTACTTGCACACTTTTAGGTTTAAGGGTTGTGGGTGGAGCGGGTTGCTTGTTGCCCTCGGGATTGTTGGCATGAATGTTGTTACAGTACGTATTTACTACTAGTGTTGTAGTAGTTGTTATCGCTGTTAATGGTACTGTTATTTTACGATTGTGTAGCAGCTACATCCGTTTTCGATTTGTCGTACGATCCTGCCGCTATTTTTCATTTCGGGAGAGTTTTTCGCTTTCTGTTCCCTTGTCTCTTTTAGGACAAACACCATGCTGCAGTCGGATGGCAAGAATAGTGGTCACTGCTGGTGTGGTATCAGCCGTGGTGTCGCTGTTATTTCCAGTCTTATTTTTTTCACCAAAACTTATCGCTGCGTTCCATCCCATCGCAATGTGGAGCCCTAGCTTTCAACGTTGATAACTAACTCACCGTAAAACACTGCCTGTCGTCGACATCGTTGCCCCCTATATTATACCTGTCAAAAATCGCCTCGTCAGGACGCGTGGGACTACGTGCACAACTCGTACGGCCTCTTGCGCACCCCGTGGAACGTGGACCCGACGCCGTACGTCACCCGCCACAACATGACCAACAACGAGGTAAAAACGAAAAGAAGCACTCTTTAATACCGCGGTTCCGTTTCGGGGACAAACTAACCCAGGAAAACGAGGTAAAACAGGAGGATCCCTGTTGTTGATGATATTATTAATAGTACCGCAGTCCCGTTTTGGGAACAAAGTAACTCAGAATTCGACTGGTTTGTCCCCAGTAACGGCACTGCAATTCTGACAGGCCGAGGCTAAAAAAGAAATATATTATTAATAGTTGAGGGTGCATATTCGACGAATTATATCAGTTTTTTTTCCTTTTGAATGAATAACGCCCTCCGCATTGTGGGAAGGCATATAATTAAAAAATAAAAAATGTACGGGGGGGCATAGTAAATATAGGAGCAAAAGGTGTTGTGGTCTACGTTGAATAAAAAAACAAAAACGGCACTGGGGGAGTGCGTTACCCCTATAAGGACTGCAGTCCCGACTTGGGGGCACACCACTCATATTCCAAGTGGTTTGCCCCCAAAACGGGGCTGCGGTGCTAACGGGGTTAAGGCTTTAAAGGAAAGATAGTATATATGACAGACCCACACCGATGGCGTGGGGATGGAGCTTGGATGCAGCTTAGGATTTAAGAATAGAACGTAATGAGAAGGAAGGAGCAAATACAGCAAATAGAGTAGACAAGCCGAAAGTTGGCACGGAAGGGAGGTAGACGTTGGTGCATGGGTTTTCTTTTGTTTCCGAGGTTTTCTTCTTTCGGGAAAGTTATGAGTGCTCCATGTTGAAGATCATGCTGCACATTGTCGGATGGCAGGAGAAATAATAATATATTAATAGGATACTTCGAAATATGTAGATATATTTGTAACACTAAAACATCTATTAAGGGGGACCATACTAAATGGGACCAAATGTTGTTCGTAGAAATAGGGAAATGTATGGGTTTTCGTGCGTACCGAAGGTTCTGTTTACTGTGGTCCCCCGAAATAGGTAATACTTCAAGTATCCTACCAAGGAACAACAGTAGTTGCTGTTGACGCGTGTTACTATTAATACAGTAGGTAGAATAGCTGCACCACAAGGCCGGGCACTGGAACAGGATGTGCTGGCCGTATATATTAATAGCAATATACTGGCAGTAGCAATCTACTGATTGACCTGCTGGCCAGTATATTCGCCAGTAGTCCGCCAGTTTGTGTTCATCTTACTCATCACGTAAGACCAAGAAACACGCCATATTGGAGTAGGGAAACCCGCTGAACGCGCCTGGGGAGAAGAGTAGAGAGGAAAGTGGCTGTAGTACACTGCTGCAATCCAGTATACTGATCGGTTCTGACGACCGTAGAATCGTTTCTGACTGAGTCAGCCACTTCCCAGCCCTAACAAAAGCAGCTTTTTGAGCGTAAATACTGAATGGCTGACTATTTTTACGGGGCGCCATAGTTAATAGGACCAAATATTGTTAGTAAAAACAGCGAAATATATAGGTTTTTGTGTGTACCGTACGAGGTCCTATTTACCATGGTTCCCCGAAATAGTAAATAATCCTCAGCTGGAGAACGACCCAGTGCCCGATGTCACTGGAAATCCATTTTGTAAAATTGTTATCGAAGTCGCTGAATACCTCAAATTAATGTCAAGATTTCGTAGGCCGCTCTTAATTAAGACTTGCCGCTGTCCCAAATACAAGTTTCCTTTCAACTTTTTTTTTTTGTGGTGAAGGCCCTGGTAGTAAAAACGAACTCCCCTTCGCAATTTTCGAGACCAGAGTGGGTATATGCACCACCCCCAACGCCACGCATACAGCAACGCTTTGCGATGGTAGGAAGAAGGGAAGGAAGGAAGGAAGGAAGGGCGTGTATCACACGAAGCTTTCAAAAATATTATGTCTTGATCTCACAAGCCGAGGTGTTTTAACCCCTTTAGAACCGCAGTCCCGTTTGGGGGTCAAATAACTTGAAATTAGAGTGGTTTGCCCCCAACAACGGGACTGCGGTTCTGAAAGGGGTTGTGGCGTCTCCCTAAAAAATATCAGTCAGTGAACCACCTTTGTGTGGGAAACCTGTTGTGAGACCCCTGTACGGGCCGTGGTATCACTGCTGTACAAAAACTGTTGTACAAAGTTTTTTTGTCACAATCGCAAATGTGCAAGTCGTTTATGTTGCGAGTGGCGTCAACTGCGTTTTGCCGTCCGACAGCAGTGCGCAGCATGAGCTTCATTCGACGTTGATCACCCGTGGAACATCACCACCTGCTCATATTTATAAGATGTTCGCCGTCCTGCAGCCGATGTGCATGCAGCAGGCAGCACACGAGTGTGTGTGGCGAGCGCAAGAAGGAACGAAAAACAAAAACCACAACGAAAGAACACGCCATGCTAAGCGCCTCCCGCGCCTATACCATTGTTGTGTTAACGAACACCCCACCCCAACATACCCCAACCCAACCGACCGTCCCTCCGCAGATCGCCACGAGCGTGGTGAGCTGCGATGGGTACGAGTCCTGCTTCGAGTCGACGACCCTCTCCAAGATGAACAACTGCCTCAACGGGGGGACGCACGGGCCGGTGCACATCGCCGTCGGAGGGGAGTGGAACGACCCGGAGCAAGGATTCATCAGGAAGACAGGTATGTGTATGCCTAAGGTATGTATACCTGGGCACACACGCACGCTCGTCATCCTGTGTGTGTGTGTGTTTTTGTTTTTGCTCCGCGAGCGAATTCGTACGAGTTTCTTTTGTAGTTTTTGACGGCACCAGATAAAAAAACGAAGAAAAAAAATGACGGCGTCACGGATTGAAGAATATAAAAATAAAAATATATAAAAGACCACCAGTTGTCGATTTATTCGTGTAAGCCGTGCGTGGTAGCGCTCGTTTCCCATGAAAACGGAAGTTTCCCTACAGAATCAAGGCTCAACGGGGAAAGCTAAGTTGGTTCGATCGGGCTAGTAGACTATTACGGGGGACCCTATTAATAGTTAACAGGACCTATGGTGTGCTTAAAACCCTATATATTTAACCATTTTTACTAACAATATTTGGTCCTGTTAACTATGGCCCCCCGTAATAGTTTTCTCCAAGATAGGCACGCAACGCATCATCGAGGCATATTCTACGATAAGAGGTTCACCCGATATTTTCAGAGGCTCCTTCCTCCTTTGAGGAGTGCCATACCAGTAGTAAATCACCCGAGAACTAACTTCAGCAAATGTCAAATTGCCTCGCGATGGATAATCTCATGGCCCAAGCATGCAACGTTATTTTTCGAAATATTATTGGGCATTGCGACGATTTTGGGTTATATAAGGAGCGCTCCGTCATTCAGAAAAACATTTTACGAGCTGAATAAAATGAGCTACCTCTATATGGTAGAACGCGTCCAGTCCTGTGACCACTGCTTCTTCCGAGCGAATTTACTGCGCGTTCCGAATTCTGACGTTGTCAACAAAACACAAAAGTCTCCCCCTTCGGATGTTTGCCTGTACGTGGCGTCCCCCGTATAACCCCGTGTAGGGCTCCCTAAAATCAGACTTGAACCAAAAAAAAAAAAAAAACTGACGTGTTTGGGCTGATGGCGGCCTGCTTTCCTCCTTCAAGACAGGTATTATGTTCTTATCACCCTACGTTGATATCTACCGCGAGACTCATGATTTAAGCGGCGCCGGGTGAAAGGTGGACACCCCGTTCTTCATACCCCGTTTGTGCCTTTCCTGTGCCGCCGAGCATCGTGACGCAACGGAAGCATTTGACGATAGGGGTTCACCCTAACATTTCTGGAGCTCCTCACTTCAGGAGCTCCATGTACCTCACCCGCAAACTGACTTCAGCAAAAATCAAGTTGCATCCCGATGAATAATCAATCCCATGGCCCCTAGTAATAATTTAAAAAAAAAGTTTTTTCGAAACTAGATCGGCATTGCGACGATTTTGTGGGTTAAGAAGCCCCCCGTCATTCAGAAAACGTTTCAAGGAAATGTGATACCTCCCTCTATCGTAGAACGCGTCGGCCTGATTTCCTCCTTCAAGACAGGTAGGTTCCTATCACCCTACGTTCATTCCTACCGCGAGACTCATGATTCAAGCACCGCCGAATGACCGGGGGGCACCCCGTTGTTCACACCACACCCCGTTCGCACCTTTTCCTGTGCCGCCGAGCACCGTAAGGCAACGCAACTAAAACTCGAGGCTTAAAAAAAAGAAATCTAGTTCAGTTGGGTGGGGAAGTTGTTCTTTTTTTTTTCCAAGTCAGGCTGTACACCTTCCTGTGGGTGGTAGTAACATCAGGCTGCTGCGAGGGGCCTCTGGGGCCAGTTCTTAAAAAAAAATGCCGAGGCGTTACCGACGATGTAGTACATTTACAACCTCTGTTTTGGTGGATGTGTGTTGTTCTATATCGGCCTCGATAACCAGGAGCTATATCGGCCTCGACAACCAGGAGCGAGAGAGACTAATGAATCCTACAATTCGAAACTGTATAGGGGTAGCGCGCTGCCCATATAAGGTGGCGGCGGTATCATCGTATGTTGATCCTCACGAGAGAATTCATGCGGAGTAGTTTCATTGCTTTCGTGGACGTTTTGTTGTTTATTAGCTCTCCGGCCTGCCGCCCTTGCTCCTCCCTCCCTCTTTACCTGGTATTTACGTACTTGCGTTGAGGCGTTCTACGTTCGAGATTCACCATAATTTTTCCGAGGCTCCTCGATCCCCCCCCCCGCCCCCCCGCCTCACAAGCGGTTCTTAGTAGAGGATGCAGCTCACCCTTCATGCGACTCGCCGGACACCTCACGGCGCTTCGCAAAGCTTGGTGCAAGCAATGTCTACCTGGTCGGTGAAAACCCGACATGCTCTCCGTCCCAGCATTGTAGGGATGCGAGGGCCTATGGTCATGCGACTACAGCCATGCATGAGATCGAGTACATCTCTCCTATCGAGTACCCCCCCTCCCCCCCCCCCCCCCCCCCCCCAAGGAATAATGCGGAATTCGACGAGGACAAACATATGAATACGACGGACGCTGCGCGCATCTCGTACCGTGTACGTACGCTTTGAGCCTACGCAACAATGTAGAGCGCAAGTTACGCACTCATCCTTCAACTGCCGCCCGGTACGGACGCCGTGACACCCCTCTATCGTAAAACGCCTCCGTTGATTTTTGTTGTTGTTGTTGTTGTTGACGCGTTCTACGATAGAGGTAGCACATTTCCGCTAAAATGTTTTCTGGATGACGGGGTTCCTTAACCTAGAATCGTCGGACTGCCAATCTTGTTTCGAAAAAATGACATCTTCGTTTGCTTGGGCCATGGGACTATTCATCGGGATGCAACCTGATTTTTGCTGAAGTCAGTTTTCGGGTGAGGTACGGAGCTCCTAAAGTGAGGAGCCCCAGAAAATGTAGGGTGAACCTCTATCGTAGAACGCCTCTGTTGTTGTTGTAGACACACACCGTAGGGATGTCGGCTGCGGATCACGTTTTTTCAGCGCTCGTTTTTGTTTTTCAAGCAAACCGCAAAGTTACGAATACCGAGCAAAGAAAGGTGTTTTTTTTTTCCCCGAAAGAAAAAATCTGGACGAGAGTCGTCCGGAAAAAAAAAGTGTTGAGAATCATAGAATCAAATAATTCGTTTGTCGAGAAACCCGGCGCTGAAATAATTTAATTTTGTGCTCCTGCCGTGTTCTGGACCCGATCCCCTTCCCGTGATATTTACGGTTGTTCGTACTGCTCAACGCTCGATCGCGGGTTAGCGCGTGCCCTTCGACAGCAGAGTCTCTACGAACCCTCGCTCGCGCATACAGCCAGCAGGAAGAAACAAGGCTGAAGAAAAAATGGTGGCTAAATCAGGAAGCCCATTTACGCCAACGAAGTCGTGGCGAAACACCAACCTCGTTCTTTTTTAGTACTAATATCATCTTCCCCCCCTCATCTCCTTCCCCGCCCTCCCTGCCCCCCCCCCCCCCCCCCTCCCATCCCCACTCTCCCTGCCCTGCCCTCCCCTTCTTACCCCTCCCATCCCCGCTCCCCTCCAAATACGGCCCTTATACTCCCGACCTCCCGAAAATATCTTCCAGGGTACTCGAGCGATGTTCCCCTCACCGCGAAATACCTGTGGAGGAAGGGGTACATGAGGACGCCCCCGAGCTGTACCTCTTCGCTGTTGAATGGCGAGTACGATGGGGGAGACTGTAAGGCGAGCTGTCCTGCGGAGCTGTACGAGTCTCGGGGGATGACGCCCTACGACGTTCTGTTCGACACGGTCGCCTTGCACTGGCTGGCGCCTTTCACCGATGGCATCATCGTGAGTCGGAAACGAAATCGACCGAATATTCTCATGTTTTTTTACCGAATAGGTCTGTCTGTCTGCCTGTATACCGAATTGTATACCGAATTATCGTATTACCGAACATGAACGACTCGGTGACCAATGAGCAATTCGTATTCGGTATCGGCCCCCCTCGCGAAGAACGTGCAGTGCGGCTGTAGGTAGGATGTATGGTGGGTCGAAACGAAAACGACCGGATTTACTTACGTTTTACGGAATAGGTCTGTTTTCCGAATTACCGAATTACCGAACATTGTCGACTTAGTGGCCGCGAGCAATTTTTAAACAGTATACTTCGTATTCCACTCTCGTAAGAACCGTGAAGTACGTCTGTAGGACGTGGACTATAGGCTAGATCCCTAGCCTCGCTCGGGGAGAAGAGGGGAGATTTCCCACCGTGTTCCTATTCGTAGACAGCGAGTGCCTACTTAGGCTACATGCTTTCTGGTCTATTACGGGGGGCCATAGTTAACAGGACCAAATATTGTTAGTAAAAATGGTTAAATAGATAGGGTTTTATGTACACCATAGGTCCTGTCAACTATGGTCCCCCGTAATAGAAAAAAAAACTAGAACTATTAATAGGCTAGATTTCTTGAACCCTTTGAGAACAGCAGTCCCGCTTCGGGGACAAACCACTCAAAATCCAAGTAATTCGCCCTCCAATTGTCTCCAGAACGGGGCTGCAGTCCTAAACGAGTTGGGCGCTTGTTTCCGTGCGAGAGGGCCGATACCCGTTGTGTCTAATTGCGTTGGCTGGCGCGCCCTTCACCGGCAGCGTTGTGTTGATCAGCTGCAATCGACCGAATTTGAATACTCACCGATCGGTCTACCGAATTTTTCGAATTACCGACCGTGTTCGGTTCAGCTAGTTAGCCACCGGGGGGCTATAAGGGGGCTATAATATACATATATGTATATAATACATGATGTTCTGTTTTAACGTGGTGGTCTTACGTCGGCCGACGCCCTTCGCCGTCGAAATCAACCGAATGTTTTACCGAAGGGAATGCCGATCGGTCTATCAAATGGTTGATTCCCGAAGGATGGGTTGATTGTGTGACGCACGACGGGGGGAGACTGGCTGTAAGGCAAGCCTCCCTGCGGAGCTGTGCGAGTCTCGGGGGATGACGCCCTACGAGGTTCTGTCGGACACTCGGTGGTCTAGCGGTCGCTGAGCCCCTTTAGCGGCGGGCTTGTCGTGAGAGAGCAATCTGAAAAAACACATCTCGAACAAACACACGCACAAAAAAATGAAATATGAAGCAATGAAACACACGCACTTAAAACAAAAAACACAACCCGAGCTAACAAACCAACCAAAACGACACAGGGTCTTCAAATTTCTGACCACAGCGGTAGCCATGCGTACTGGTTCGGCCCGCTATTAATGGGTATGCTGTTTTTGTAAGGGAGAATGGTTCGGCTTGCTAGGCTCGTAGGGAGAATGGTTCGGCTTGCTAGTCTTGTAGTAGGAGGGGTGGTTCGGCTTGATATAGGCTTGTTGTAAGGGGAGGGTGTGTGTGGCGGCTCGCTATGATACACTTACCCGTCTACACACGATACCTCTCTTCCTCTTCCTCCCCCCCCCCCCCCCCCCCCACTTCTCCCTTTTTCTCGTATGATATTCCTGCTCCTGTTCTTGTTTCGGGACGAGCAGAAACACCTGCCAGACGAAGACAAGTTCGTCATCGCGGGACACGAGGAGGACGACGAGTTCACGAAGGCTTTCTGGAAGAAGATGCTCGATTCCCTCTGCGACGTCGGGTAGGCTGTACCTGGTGCATACCACACCAGTACGACTCGTTATTACGCGTATATTGGCATGACAATACATTTTCTCTATTTCATAGATTGTGTATATCGTGCCTGTCGTATCTAGTATGATATGGCATGGCTTTGCCCACTGCAGTGCTTACTGCATACGTGGCAACGTGGTATCTCTGTGGCGTAGCTTTGTGGCCACAGAACTGTGTATCTCTTCTAGGAGTGAAGAATGGGCACGGACACTGGTTGTGCTGGATGTCGACGGGTAGAAAAGAACGGTTTAATGTGAAGAACACACACACACATAGGAGCGAAAAAAAAACACCCACACACATTTTTTTGCTTTCGTGCGGGTTTTGTTTTTCGCCTACGAGCAGCTTTTTCTAGGCTTCATCCACGCCTGGGATGTTACGGGGGACCATAGTAAATTAGGACCAAATATTGTCAGTAGAAATAGTTGAATGAATACCTGGTAGGGTTTTTGTGTATACCATAGGCCCTACCTGGTATTAACTATGGTCCCCCGTAATAGTATGTGATGGAGTCCCGTTGTGGGGCCGAACTATTACGGGGGGCCATAGTAAATAGGACCTGCGGTACACACAAAAGCATACATATTTGCATATCTTTATGACCAATATTTGGTCCTGTTTACTCGGGCCCTCCGTACTACTCATAATTTGAGTGGATTGCCCCCGAAACGGGACGGCAGTTTTTCCCTGAAAAATAATGCATCTGCCAATGAATGATCCTCTACGTATGGCCTACGTATAGCAGTAGGTGAGGCAGAAAACAATTGCGCCCACATAAATGGGATCGTACAATATATGTATATATATATGTATGTATATATATATATATATATCGATTGAACTACAGCTAGCTGTGAGATGGAGGATTTTGGTCGAACCTCATATTTTGCCAAGCTGTGTGTCGTCCTTCGTTCTATGTCAGGTACGTAGTGCGATGCCTCAGTTTAGGGAGCTTCGCCAGTCAGAGGCAATAGAGGCGAAAATGAAAGGTGCTGCGTACGCACGATACCCCTCGACGGTGGCACGCGTAGTGAATATGGCATGGTCATCTCGTATACACACACCGGTGTATATTTTTTCGAAAATTTATACGACTCTGTCCCGGAAAGTAAGGACGGTTTGGATACAGCAACGGCATACAAATGGGCCTAAATATTTCGGGCCAGAGCGGTACATTCGGAAAAGGGTGGGATAAAAAGGTTGATAATATCGGTATTCCCGAGGACACGGTATCAAAAGCCGAAGTAGGGAGGCGTTCGCCGGCTAGACGATTCGCTATGACTTTTTGTTTCGTTTTACGACCCCCCCCCCCCCCCCTCTCCTCCTCACCCCAACGGTATACAGCCTGCCCGTTTATGGTACAACGTCTTCTCGTTTACAGTGTAACGTCTGCCCGTTTACGGTATGCCGTCTGTCCGTTTACAGTATACGGTGGTGCCCGTTTACGGTATACCTTCTGCCTGTTTACGGTATACCGTCTGCCCGTGTACGGTATACCTTCTGCCCGTTTGCGGTGTACCGTCTTCTCGCTTGCGATATACCGTCTGCCCGTTTATGATACACCGTCTGCCCGTTTACAGTATACGTTCTGCCAGTTTACGGTACACCGTCTGCCCCTTTACCGCACGTCGTGTGATAGTCACGTAGGCGAGCTCTACACATCGGCCGCCCCGTACGACCCCCTGTTCTGGGTCATCCACCCCACCGCCGAGCGCTTCTTCGGCTGGAGGAGGAAGCTGGCCAGGGAACAGCCCGAAAAGTAAGCAGGCGGTGGGGTGAGGGGGGGGGGCGGTGGATGGGTACTCATTATAATACATGGCCGCAGTCGTATGACCATAGACCCTCACACCCCTGCAATGCCCTTGATGGAGCACGCCGGGTGTTTACCGACCAGGCAGACATTGTTTGCACCAAGCTTTGCGAAGCGAAACCTGAGGGTTTCGGCGACTTGCATGGCGAGGCAAGTCGCATGAAGGGTGAGCCGCATTCTACCGAGAGCAGGTTGTGAGGCGAACTTGCGTATGGGATGACATCGTCAGCGAGCTTTTGAGTTTTCATGTTTTTGTGGTGTGAGCAATGCCAGAGACAGCACTGGATATACTATGGTATTTGACTACCTCGTGGGTGCCTTGCCATGAACACTGCGTGATGCGAACATCCCCCTTGTACCGAGCGAAGGTTTCACACCCCGCGCAAACGATCTACGGGAACTCGATCGATCGTCGGCTGTGACCGACCGCCCAAAAACGACAGCAAAACAAAAAGTCGTTTGTCCGACCGCCAAAACACACACAGGAAAACACGAAGACGGTGCCCTGACTGGTTGTCTAGCCCACGCAGAGAGAGGCGTGCCTTACGGCGGCGTCGCCAACCGACGCCAGCCTAATCTCTCTAAATATGTCACGATGGTGAAAAGAGAAATGGTAGGAGGGGGGGGGGAGGGTGAACTCATTGTCATGCATGGCCGCCGTAGTCGTATGAACAAACGAGGCGGGGGGGGGGGGGGGGGGGGGGGCGGGGGAGGATTGTCACTCTGCGGCTTGCCGACACACAATTTATGTGTATAGGGAGGAGGGGGGTGATCTTGCTGTTGGGTTCGTTTCGATGTTCGGTTCGGTTCGGTTGTGTATTCGCTTGTGTTTCGGGAGCTTGGTCTGGTCCATATGGGTTGGTTCCAGGCTTTGGTGAATGGAGTATGTAGGCAGGCGTTGGGGCGAGAGAGAGGGGGAGGGGGGGGGGGACTCTTGCTGAGTAACCAAGTTGGGCAGTAGGGACAGGGGGGGGGGAGGGAGGGAGAGTGTTGGTTTCGTGGTTGGTTTTGGTTTTGGTATTCGGCTCTGGTTTGATCGAAATCGTATTTTTCGTCTAGGTTTTGGTTCCCAACCCTATTTAGTCTTTCAGAGGTGAAAAAAGGACGACACGGCCACGGCTACGGCGTGCTTTGGGAGGGGGGGGGGAGGATACAATGGTTGATGTCCGAGTTACACCGCAAGGATTCGTTAGGCACGGGGGGTACCGAGATTATTATCCTATCGGTACTGCTGAGGGCGCCCAACACTATTTATACTCGTAGACGGGTGGTGACTGACACCTTCAGGCCCCGCGGGGGGTGAACTTTCAAGTTTTATCGGTGCCGGTGCTGGGTCTGGGTCTGGTTTCGTCTGTATTTGTTTTCACGGTTTGTGGTGTGGCTAGTGGTGTGTATTATGTTTTAGAGTTGCGCTTCCTGCTCTTGTTGTCAACGTTACGAATATCTCGTGGTTGTTTCTTGAGCTGCACCCCGTCCCTATGCTTCGCCTCCCACTGCGCTTGTCGCTCATAAACGAGACAGACACCTGCCGCTCTGCTTCGCTGCTACAACAGATGGAAACGTGATGCACAGACACAGCACTATTATTACTACTACTATTAATATTACGGGGGGCTATAGTTAACAGGATATATGGTGTACATAAAAACCTGTATATTTAACCGTTTTTACTATCAATATTTGGTCCTGTTAACTATGGCCCCCCGTAATAATAAATATTGTAGGTAAAAATGGTTAAATATATAGGTTTTTACGTGTACCATAGGTCCTGTTAACTATGGTCCCCCGTAATAGTACTAGATGGGCACTGAGCACTTACACAGCACTACTATTACGGGGGGCCATGCCATAGTAAATAGGACCTACGGTACACACAAAAAACTATCTATTTCCCTATTTTTCCCCACAATATTTGGCCCTGTTTACTATGGTCCCCCGTAACACTACCAATACTAGAAGGGAAATGACTACCGGGGTACGTAACACCCTGATGATATGCCTGCAGTACGAGCCACGTGTATCAAGCAGCGACTTTTCCCTTATCTTTCATCCCGTTTTTTTCATCTTTGCCCCTCTTGTTTTCTCTCTCCTTCCTGAAATAGTCCTGAACTCGGATCACAGGGGTCATAAGTTTGCCCCTGCCCCCCCCCCCCCCCCCGCCTCCTCGCCACTACGGTTTCACGCTTTTCGCCTTGGAAGGCATTTATATCGCGAGAGGGGTTCAACAATTGTATACCGCTGCAATAAAATGTCTTCTCTGATAGTGTTCTGTCTCTCAACTCTCTCGACCCCCCCCTACTTCCATACATGACCTGAGTATCCCCCCCCCCCCCCCCCCCCCCCCGAACCCCCACTCCCTAAAGGCACGCACGCCTTCTACGAACCCTGGGGCTACGACCATGGCTCAACCTCATCGGAGAAAGTCGAACTACTTGAATGTGTATGTGTGTGGGGGGGGGGGGGATTATTAAGGCATATGCTGAAACCCCGCGGCCTTTGTTTAGTGTTCGCCCCCACCACTCTCGAAATTATCGACACCCTCTACCTATAACCCACCTCTCTCGAAACGATCGAACCTCCTCTAACACACCTCTCTGAAATTGATTCGACCCTCAAACTCGCCAACACTCTCAAAATTATCGTCCCTCTATCTAACCCACCACTCACAAAATGATCTACCCTCTGATCCCCCCTCCCCCCCCCCACCCCCGCCCCCCCCGAAGGTACGCCTTCGACGAAACCTGGGGCTACGACCATGGAAGCGTTATCGGAGAGACGGGGACCATTTGCGACTGGTCAGATGTCAAACCCGACTCCCTCGACCTGCCGACGTGCGTGGTTGGGATCTGCGGCGGCCACGCAGCCGACGACATATTGCCTTTCCCCATCAAGGTGCGCCGCATACATTATTCTCCCTGTAACATACCAGGCGCACGAGTTAAGTACACCGCCTTACGTTGATATATATATATATATACAGGTCCTTTTAAACCGTGTCCGATTATTTTATCTTCTCGTTTTTTTGTTTTTTTTTTGTATTTACAACGTTCGGCGTTTTGTTTCTTGGGCGATATCGAACTATGCGGAAGCCACGCCGGCGGCGACCTGTCGTCCTTCGGGTTTAAGGCCGCGTGTTCACTATATGCATGAACTCTGGCTTACAGCAGTTCTTCGATCGGCCCATACACCCACTACTACGGGGGGCCATAGTTAACAGGACCTATGGTATACATAAAAACCTATATGTTTAACCATTTTTACTAACAATATTTGGTCCTGTTAACTACGGCCCCCCGTAATAGTACAGTTCTCGTGTGACCACGAACTCCTTGATTTGAGCGCTAATGTGAGATCAACAACAACAGCAGCAACAACAACAACAGCAGCAGCAGCAACAACAGTGACGCTTGCGTTCGGTTCGATCGTTTTGTGCGATATTAATGGCACCTGGCCATCTTTCCAGCACTAGGGTGCGTCTACCGACTAAGCTGAGGCATCGAGTTGCGCGTGCACTCAGCATGCGCTCACGCTTGGCCCTCGATCGTTTTGCAGAGAACGCTACGTCATCTTAATTGACTTTCGTCACGAAGGTGCGAGTATCGAATAAGCTTAGTCCGGCCGTTCTAAACACCGGGTTATGCGGTGGTCACGAGGGACGGACGACACCTTTCTCTTCGGCATGTTGGCGCGGGTCGACCGATATAAAAAACTCCTAATACGGGGGGCCGTACTAAACGGGACCTACGGTGCACACAAAACCCCGTGTATTCCCCTCTTTTTGCTAACAACATTTGGTCCTACTTACTATGATCCCCCGCAATGCCAGTACCCTTTTAACTCGATCGCAAGATGGCCTGTAAGACATGAGGGCTCCGCCCGGTATTGTCGCTGGGAGCGTGTACAGAACGCTTGCGGCCTGTTAGAATATCTAGCGGTGCAGCAGTACGTACCGATACGCTCGCGTAACGTAACTGCCCCCCCCCTCACTGCTTTTCATCCTTCGATGTTTTCGTTATTTCTTGACATCTCCACTGGTTTTAGGTTCCTTGCTTTTTTTTTTTTCACAGGTGTTTCTCCTCTGTTTGGAATGGTTTGTTGGAACGATGTGCCGCTGCTTTATATATCCTCACGAGGTGGACGTGGCAACGATTTTTCGAGATAAACGAACGTCAAAAACGGTTGGACTTCGCAACAAAAAAGTTGCATTCATTGTTTCAGAAACGCGTCCGTCGAAGCTATCTATCTATATGTAAAATCCCCCCCCCAAGGGTGCGCTCGACAAAGAGAGAAAACTGCCCACATTTCCTTCCCGGTGTCAAAATGAAGGAACGAACAGTGCCTTACGTACGATTTCAGGGCGAAAAATAGCGAAGAGTGACTTTTTTTTTTTTCATATCTGCATTTTGATTTGATTTTCGTATACCCTCCCCTGTCTGGGCCTCGAAAATGGGCAAAGAGTGGGGTGGGATATATTTTCCTTTTCGTGGGTCAATGCCTTTTTCCCCTCTCCGTGTTCTCGTTTGTTTCTGTTTTGATATCGTTTCTCGTCCTGTTTGATCTGCCTTTTTTTGTTTTTGTTGGGTGTCTTCCTTCACACCTCGGTTTTCTCGGTTTTCTTTCCGATCATATTTGTTAGGCCCCGTAACGTAGATTAAGTGCTATCCGAGTGTTACGTTATCCGAGGCGCGCAATGTTATCCAAATACTCTACGTACTACTATTACGGGGGGGCATAGTTAACAGGACCAAGTATTGTTAGTAAAAATGGTTAAACGTATAGGGGATTATGTGTACCATAGGTCCTGTTAACTATGGTCCCCCGTAATATTTATTTTCTGAATTCGGGGAGGCGAAATTGTTTACACTCCCGTGCTCTCTTTTTTTTTTCGTTACTTTTCGTCCGTACTTAAAAAAAACGGCGCTTGGCGGTGATGCCACACGTTTTTGTTTTTGTTTTTGTTGTTGTTGGTCCTCTTCACCCACTCAGGTGAACGGAGAGGTCGTCAAGATGACCAACACGGAATGGTTGAACTTCATCTACCCGGACAACGAGGACGTCCCCTACATGTACAACGAGTTTGCCTGGGACCACTGCACGTAAGTTTCGCCCTCCTACTATAATACTACGGGGGGCCATTAGTAAATAGGACCATTTTTGTTTAGTAAAAGGTGCTATATAATATGCCCCCCCCCCCCCCTCAATACAATTTATTGACCGTTCTACGCAGAATACGTGCGTACCGTGGAGCGGGGGTTGGGGGGGGGGGGGGGCGGGGGGAGGCGTACTCATTTGTTGCTTGCCTTAGTCACTTGACCATTGACCACGCATCCCGTTCGAGACGGAGCACTGGGGGGGTTACTCAAGTCATGCATGGGCGTAGTCGTACGACCAATAAAATAGACCCTCGCATCCCTACAATGCCGGGACGGAGCACGTCGGGTTTCCACCGATCAGAGGCGGTCGTAGGGGGGGGGGGGGGGCATCATCCCATTTTTCTTCACGGGATGTGAGACAATTTAGGCCGTATTCACCCCATAACACGAGCGATCTTTTTTTATTTTACGGGCAACCATGAATTACGACTATATTCTCGGATCTCAAATCCGGAGTGTTCTGTTTATTATTTTTGGGGATCTGTTGAACGAGATCGGAATATATGGATGCATACTTGGTGCATGGGTTTCCTTTTGTTTCCGAGGTTTTCTTCTTGCGGGAAAGTTATGAGTAATCCATGTTGAAGCATCATGCTGCACATTGTCGGATGGCAAGAGAAATAATAATATATATATGTGAGTTATTACAGGGGGACCATAGTAAATAGGACCGAATATTGTAGGGAAAAATATTAAAATATTTGGGTTTTTTGTGTGTACCACAGGTCCTATTAACTATGGTCCCCCCGTAATACTAGGTGTGTTGTGCGCAGATAGTTATACCGGTACACACAACGCAGCAAGAAAAGACGAGCAAGAGACAAGAGATGCCCATAACTACTGAATCTACTGAATATTCTGTACGAAAATGCGGAGACCAAAATGAAAATAAAAAACAGGGCAACGAACATTGGATCGGGGAACAAGGCAGAGGTATATATGTCAGACCAACCATCTACGCACCTTCTGACACCATCTATCGCCCCCCCCCCCCCCCCCCCCCCCCCCCAGTGCTTCGTCTCGAAAGAGATGCGTGGTAAATGGTCAAATGACTAAGGCAAGCAACAAATGAGTACGCCCCCCCCCCCCCCCCCCCCCCTCCCCCGCCACCGACCGCCTCGCCCCCCCTCCCCCCCGTTTCTGTGCTCTTTGTCGACCTGCAGTTCCGAGGGGTACGCAATGGGAGCTCCTCCCTGAGCAAGTGGTCTCTCCCGTTGTGCACACAGCGATAACACCAGCAGCGTACTGTATCAACTGCTTGGCTGCTTTTGAGCGTGAGGATAGTATCCATCAAGTCCGAGCGAGGATGGGTGGCGGCCGGAGTTGGCTCGGTTTATGGTAGGGTATGGGTCGGTATCTGTCCCGGTTCGGTTCGGTTCGGTTCGGTTCGGTTCGGTTCGTTTGTTTTTGTTCAGCTCCGGTTCTGGTTCGGTCTAGGTTCGGGTAATGTTCCGGTTCGGTTTCTTTTCGGTTCAGGTTCGGTGTCGGTTCCGGTTCGGTTTGGGGTCGCTTTCGTGTTCTGTTCCGTTCCGGTTCCCTTCTCGGTCCCTTCGAATCCGGTCCGGTTCGGTTCAGTTCGGTTCCCGGTTTTACCGAAATGTCTTCCGGGGCAAAAATTGGCGACGACAATCTCCCAAGCAACGACCACGAGGATGGTATTCTTCGCATATGCCGGAGACATCGGTTCGACGTCGGCTTGACCTCACTTGTTCACCGCTTCCCCCCCCCCTCCCCGGTACTTTAATGACAGAACAAAAAGGGCGGAGGTGGCCTTGACCCAGCCCCAAACAATTATCGATATCTAGTAAAATCTTTAACGCGGGGGTCCGCTGCAACACGTTATTTTATCTTCTCCTCGGTCAGATGCATGAATACTCGCGCACACGCAATAGGTTAAGGTCACTGCAGAATCATCAAAACGGCGCTTTCAGGTGCCAAAAACGTTTCTTTTTTTGTGTGTACATCGATGGCGGACCATATAGTCTAAACTTTCTCTTGCGTTGGAATTTGCCCGTACATGGTTACTATTGTCTTATGTGCCTGTTGGCACCAGTCCACGGATGGCGGAATGATCGCCTCGATGGTTTTGGAGGGGGTTTGTAGCTTCCAGGGTTTATGTGGGGGGGGGGGGGGTGGGGCGGGGGGGGGGACCGGCGTACTAAGTTTGTTGCGTGCCATAGTGATTTGACCATTGACCACCCATCCGAGTCGAGACGGAACATATGTCGGGGAAGAAAATAGCCTACGATTGACACTCTAAATGCCAGGTACTCTTCACATGGTTGTTTTTTTTTCGTGTGTGTGTCTCCCCTACTACGGTCATGCATGAGATCGAGGGCATACCTCCTATCGAGTACCCCCCCCCCCCCCCCCTTCCCTATCTATGTGTAGTTTGAAATGAATTGAAGCTCCAGGAGTACAGGGAGGGGAAACAGAGTTATACTCAAAATCTACAATCCTCTAGTAGTTGAATATCGACCCCCCCCCCCCCCCCCCCCCCGTGATTGTATTGGTAGTGTGGCAGTAGGTGGTTGTCCGCCGATATGGTGGACCCATGGCACCGATGGTCAAAAGAGAGCATGGAGTAATAAGGGCGTAACCAATCTAAAACCCTTCCGCTCTTATTGCCTCCGTGATTAAGTTCAAGTAAAGTTTCAGGGGTATATTTTTGCGCGGGAGGGGGGGGGGGGGGGGGGGGGGGCGTACTATTGGAATAAGCCTCCCATGGTTGAATCTTGCCTTTGAAATGGTTGAACGTTGGATTGAAGGTTTCAGGGGGTTCGGGGCGGGGCAGATTTGCGTGCGAGCCCATGTTCCTCACAGAGGGTGGAGTTGCGGGAACGCGTTCCGTCCGCCAGTCCGCAGATGGTGGACGGATGGTGCGCTGGTTGCCCCGCTGCTTGCATTGAAATCGAAGTTCCAGGCTTTCGGTGCGGGAAGCCATCGAAACTATGGACTTGTCGGGTAACTCCTCAACCGTTGAAATTCCGGCCCTACGCGCATGGTTGGAAGGGGCTGGAATTCCAGAAGGTTTGGGCGGCGTACATGGTTGGAAGGGGCTGGAGTTCCAGAAAGTTTGGGTGACGAAGCAAACGTTCTACAAAAGCGGACGTGTAGAATTCTCTCATACGGTTGATTTTTCCATCTCCCTCTCTCTCTCTCTCTCTCTCTCCCTCCCCATGGCTGAATTGAGGGGGTAGATCGTTTCCACCGATGCGGTGGACTGACCGCGTTCACTAGTGGAATGGTTGAATGGAAGTTCGAAAAATCTGGGGGGACAAAATAGCGTACAACCTAACAACTCTCTCATGGTTGGATTTTTTTCCCCCCCCCATGGTTGAACTTCGGGGGGCTATATCCTAATAGCCTGGCCTCGTCCATGGTTGAGTATTGGATTGTAGTTCAAGGGGCCGTGAGCGTGGAAATAGTGTACCATACGTAGTATACCCCTCCTTGGTTGGTTTTGCGGGAATAGCCCGAGGTCGCACATGGTTGAATGCTTCATTGAAATTCCCAAGAGTTCTGGGCGTAGAAATGGCGCACTGCATGTATGTATCACCTGTGTATTGTTGAATTTGTTTCAACCATGCTTTAGTTGTGGGAGCAGCCGGAATTTGTCCAGGCTGTTGAACGCTGGGCTAAAGTTCCAGGAGATTCGGGCCGCGAAACCAGCGTACTACTATACTAAATCATGGCCTATCATGGCACGGCTGAACTAATGTGGGAGTAGCCTGACGGCGGTCCATGGTTGAACACCGGCTTTCAGTTCGGAGCGTGTTCGGGTGGAGAAAAAACCCGAGTTTTCGTCTGGCGTTTCCCCTCCTCTGCGCCGACTGTTCGTGTACGTGCTTCCAATTCATCGTTGAGTTGTTCTCGCACGTGGTGGGCGCGTGTGTACCGCCGCGTGATGCAAAGACGCGCTGCAAGGTAGAGGTCGCACCTTTTCCGCCGAGTTGTTTTCTGGATGGCCGGGGCTCCTTGACCCAAGACCGTCGCAATGCCATATCTTGTTTCGACAAACGACGTTTTGGCATTCTTGGGGCCACCTGGGATTGTTCATCGGGATGCAACTCGATTTCTTGCTGGAGTCAGTTTTCGGGCGACTTACTATTAGTATGGGGTTTCCCAAGCGAGGAAGGATCCTCATAAAAAATAGGGTGAACCTCTACCGTAGAGCGCCTCCAAAGGTTACAGGTGTCCATTGTACGCTTGCATGAGAGGCCTCCATCCCGCCTCGGATAGGTCATCCGAGCACTCCCACCGGATGATCTTGGATCCTTCAAGGCAGATGGATCATCAGTTCCCGGCCGTGGCACGTAAATGATCTACTCACGAGTAAGCTCGTGTTGCCAGGTAGGACACGTACGATAATCTGCACGATCGGCACTACAGTAGCGCGCGCTCCCTGGTTTTGAATCTGCCCTCTTAGGGCAAATCCTGCAGAATCTCTATACCACGTAGTGAGGAGCCACAGATGATCTACAGGTAGATCATGACCTGCCAGAGAGGCGTGTAATCTTATCGGTTTTTTCTTCGCACCGGGGCTGGATAGGGAAACACGGGTCATATTCTTGACATTTGTGTGCCCCTCTCCCCCCCCCTCTCTCACCGCCACCGCCAGGTACTCTCCCCCGCCCGTTCCCAAAAGTTTGAAACGGTGGCATCCGCGTTCTTGTTCGGTTCCGCTCTGTTTCTTTTTTTTTTCTTCTGCTGCTGCTGCTGCTTGCATTTTCGTTGTTGTTTTTCTTGCGGTTTCGACGTTGAAAAATAGACAAGCTGAAAGTTGGCACGGAAGGGAGGTAGACGTTGGTGCATGGGTTTTCCTTTTGTTTCCGAGGTTTTCTTCTTTCGGGAAAGTTATGAGTGATCCATGTGGAAGATCATGCTGCACATCGTCGGATGGCAAGAGAAATAATAAAAATATAATTATGTGTGTAAGGATGAGGAGAAAGAGGGAGGGCTCTTGACGGGGGTGACACAGGATAGCGACAAAAAAAAAAAGCAAAGTTCCGAATATGCCTCGGGTGTGCGCAGAGTGCCGTGCACGTGTCTATCTGCGAAAGGGTGTGCATCCGTGTTTGTTGCGTGTCACCCTTGTTTTAGTTCTTAGATTTCCGTTCTCTTTTCTTTTTTTTCCGTGTGTTACTGCCTTTTTCAATTGATTCTCGACTGTTTGCTTGCACGCAATGGAACACACGTGTGAGATCAAGCGGGACATAGTTTTTTTTTCACGGGGGGCGAGACAGGCCAGGCGACGAAAACAAGATAGAAGAAGTCCACAGACGCTGTCTTTGGTGGTGTACTGTAGGGTGCCGTGTGTCTCCGTAGATAGGGTGCGGGACTTTCGACCCATTTTTTTTTTCTTACGCTTTCCGCGCGTTTGCACGCTGCGCCCCTCACCACAGTAGTATTGGCGAACCGACCTACTGCTGCAGAATTTTACCTGGAGATGCTATAATGAAACAAAACGTACCCAAATGACGTACGTACGTGACCATATACATACGAAGTCTATAATCGCTTCGCACGCGGACCCAATGGTACCAACCCATCGTAACGTTGAATCCAAGCGTTCAACGTCAGCTTTATATGGATTCAACGTCAGCTTCAAGTTTGTTTTAAATTCGCTCCGTAGTTGAGTTCAGCCTCGACTTGATTTTGACTACAACTCACTCAAATGTTGAGGGATGGCGCACATTTAGTTCCGAGATGTTATCAAATATATCGGCGATAATGTCCAACCCAGAGCTATACACTATCATTTGTTTTATGTTTCGAAATCTGTACGCACGTTATACACGAGCCGTTTCTTCTCGCCGCAGTCCCGCCTAGACGTCAAGACATCCGCCTGTCTTCGGCGTAAGAGATGAGAGTCGTAGGCACATCGTAACTCGGGAACCGGACTGCGAGAGAGCTTCGGACCACTGCTGAAAAACTACTGAAGGAACCAGCTCTCCTGCATCCACCACCTACAGCCTAGCGTGGAGCACACGACGCCGAATAACAGTACCATGATGATGATACCGGGGGGGGGTCGATACACATCGATACCGGCAGCGGTCGCCATTATTTCATTTCGGGGGTCAAAAACACAAAAATAAATAAAGAATACCTGGTAAAACAAAAGGGGGGGGGGGGGAAGGGCGTACCCGACACCGCGCTAAGCCCGGCGACTATGTTTGGAGATCACGCTGGGGAGATTCCCCATCTGAGTTCATCAAGCTCGTTCGTGAGCACACGACTCTTCTGTATTTTTGCGGAATCTCCCCGAGACACACCTCACCTGTGACCTCACCCACACCCCCATTCATTCCACGCCCCGCCGCCGCCCGGCCCGTGTCATCAACCCGATGGGAAAAGCTTACACAAAACAAACTTTTTGGGTCTTGTTTTTGTTATGGATGTACAGGCGTTTCACCAGTTTTTTTTCTGAGGACGCTTCGTCGGTACACAGTAGTCAACCTTCGTTCGTTCAACGCAAGCAATTGCTTGGTGGTGTGTTTGTGATTCACTGAGTGTTTTCGACTCGTTCGTGTCAACCACGCGCGCGCTCGCTCGTTCGGTGTAATGTGCCGTGTGTCGGAAGAAAACGGCAAACTGAAAAAAAAAAGATGGGTGACAACGCTGCTGCTGTTACCGCTTCTCCCTACCCCAAGCTACGACGAGCAGTGACCCACCGCTTTACGGTCGGACAGCCCACCACAGAGCAGTGGGACGCCTTTTAGTTAGGATGGTCAAGTAAGGCGAAGTGAGAATATCGCGCAGGCATAGTATACCGGATGGCGGGGGGCTAGGGATCGTGCGCCACCCGACCGTTAGAAACGAAAACGAGAGATCAAATGTATAACAGAGCAACCCGGATGCATGCACGTACACTGCTGTAGGGGAAACACCTGCGGTTGCGCCATCCATTGCATGCATGAGGGCCTCGTTGGATCCAACAAGAAGAAAAAACGGCGAACAAACCGTTATGCCTAAAACTCCTGAGCCGATATCCCGGTACAGAAATTCTTCACGAATATGCTGGAACTCCCTGGTGTTAGATGTTAGAGTCGAAGCCTGGTTTGTGTTTGATACGACACTGCTGCTGCATCGCGCTTGACCTCTCTGGGAGGGCCACGGAATCATACGTACGGAGGCAGCAGACGTTTCTTTTCGAAGGTGAGGTACCCAGCGAAAAATTGTGACGTCCGTGTTGTACGCGAGCGTCAGCTTGTAGCGTTGCTTGGCGTCTTTCCAGTCAAGGTGTTCGTCGAAAGCCTCAAATTTGCAGAGAACTTGAAATTCAAACTCTGGTTCCCCGGGGAGGAAAAGACGAAAAGGCAGCCACACCTCTCTCCCTCTGTCGCCTGGGGCACACTTTGAGAAGTTCATGGTCTACATTGCCTGTGCTGCGCTGCATACATGCCATTATACACCAACTCCAGCTGCCTGCCGATATCCCTTGTGCTGCTGTGTCGAGGGTGTTTCACTGAAACTGACGCTCACGAAGCAGAAGCAGTGCTGTACCTGGTATGTCGTACCGTACGAGAGCCCTCGATTCAAAATTGAATTGTCATGTAGAAAGCAGGAGCGGCAGCAATAGCAGCAGAAACAGCGCTCGCTGCAGCAGCGGCGGCGGCAGCGGCAGCGGCAGCAGTGGCAGCAGGCGTATATCAGTGTGCCGGTATAGTGCAAGGGGGGATGGCAGCGTGTTGGGTACTACGGCAGGAGTAGTCTAATGCTTCAGCAGTATTGTACCACGGCTCCTGTACCAGTATACACTCCTGTAGCAGTACAGTAGGAATAGTACATACCCCTGGTAGACCTATTAAAATACTCTTAATATCATACTGCTCTGTACCAGGTAGCAGGTAACCAGTAGACCTACTAGCTAGTAATAATATTAATACAGTTCCAATAGTTATTAATAGTACGTAGGATAAGGAGCAGTAGATACCAGGTACATTGTTTTACTCTTCAAGGAGCGGCAGGAAGGATATCTATCTACAATTTGGATAAATAGGAGCAACACGTACGTACATCTTTCTTGTTCAGAGCAGCAGATGGAGTAGGGGCAGCATGATATACTGGTACAGAGCTCTTGTCCAATAGCATCAGAAGCATCAGGAACGGCAATATTATTAGTACGTCGACAAGTTGCTTTTCAGAGCAATTCGTGGGAGCAGCAGGTCTACCGTTGACCATTTTAGGACCGCTATCCCGTTTTGGGGACAAATTACTTGGCGTTTGACTGGTTTATGAGCGAAACGGGACCGCAGTTCTAAATGATTGAACAACCAGATTGGGAGCAGTATGTATGTACACCACTCTGAGCTACGAGCATGTATCATACGACAGCGCGTAAGCTCTGTTGGTCTACTCCGCAGCACACTCTGGGCAATGGACCCAACAATAGTCCATTGCTTCAACAATAGATGAGGGGGGGGATATATCGACAGATATTGTCGGCGTCAATAGACTGGTGACACTGTCGATCGATAGACATTGTCGAACACAATGGATGGTGAACCGCGTCGATCGATGGCCATTACCCTCCACAATAGATTGTGCGAGATGCCTATCGATAGCCATCGGTCGCCACAATAGATTGTGCGAGATGTCTATCGACGGCCATTGCCGGCCGCAATAGATTGTGTAAGATGTCTATCGATGGCCATTGCAGGCCGCAAAAGATTGTGCGAGATGTCGATCGATGGCCATTGCCAGCCACAAGAGATTGTGCGAGATGTCGATCGATGGCCATTGCCGGCCACAAGAGATTGTGCGAGATGCCTATCGATAGCCATCGGTCGCCACAATAGATTGTGCTAGTGGTCTATCGACGGCCATTGCCAGCCACAATAGATTGTACAAGCTATCCATTGATAGCCATCTCGCGATATACGTGAGCTAATCGTCTATTTTGGATTCTCGTCCAAACATCCATCGTGGATGGCGGTGGATACTGTTGGACACAACCGTGTACCCGATTTTCCTATTTAATAATTGCCTTTCCGATGATAATGAGATTTTATCTTTTGGAACACACCAGGTTGCCAAATATGTACCAGGTATCAGGTATAATATGTTGTGTACGTTTGTGGTAATGTGAACCGACGTTATCATGTTGTGAAGGCCTTACGCTCCCACACTCATTTGAAAAATGCATGGTATATAGACGTCGCTAGGCCACCAGGATATTGATATCAATCGTCAACTTGTGTGCGCTGGTAGTTTCGGAGATTGATTCGACTGGATAGCCTTCCTTTGTCCTATATTACCTCCACTTACTTTGAAAAAAACGTGGATCATTAAACTAAAATCACCTTAAGGGTCAATCTTAACGAGGAGTGTTTTTCAGTTTTTTTCAGTATTTTACCGAAATTTCGGTATTTTCCTACAGGAAAAAACCGACAAATACCGAAATTTCGTGAAAATACTGAAATAAACCTAAAAAACAGCCCCTCGTTAAGATCGACCCTTATCCTGAAAATTATCATTTTTCCGTTTCTCATCTCGAGAGTTTTTTGTCCCATACTGAAATCAATTAAGTCAGATTTTTTTCGGGTGCTCGTCAATTTTTCAAGAAACTCCTCAACTTTCCGTTTCTTAGTTTGATTGTTCATGCGCCTCAAATGAAGTAAGTCAGATTCATGTTTTTCGGGGCCCGGCCAACAATATATTGTGGGTGGCGATGGCTATTGTTGGACACAAACGCGTCCCTATTGTTGGCGGCACGACAAGCTTCGGTGGTCGTCAAGAATGGCCATCGATATATGGATCAGGCTTAGGCAAATAGTATATTGCGAAATCACGCCCAACAGTCTATTGTGGGTGACGATGGCTATTGATAGATGCAATTACGTGTATATTGTTGGCGGCAATAGCGATCGATAGACAAACGTTTTGGTCTATTGTTCAAACAATATATATCGCGGTTGTTTTCCCCAACATCTTTTGTTCAGGACAATGGCCATCTATGAACAACCTTGTGACTCCATTGTTAGGGCAAAGGCATATTGTGTCCATTGCCGAAAATATATGGTTCCCTGACAATATCTATCGATCTACAGCGTTGCCAGTCTTTTGTCGTTAACAACATCTATCGAAAGACAGCGTGGCCTGTCCATTGTGGTTAACAGTGTATATCGATAGACCGTGCTGCTAGTCTATTGTGGTTCACAATGGCCATCGTGAGCCAGCGTTGCCAGTCTGTTGTCGTTAACAATATCCATTGATACACGCTTTTTCGGGGCTACTGTAGTGGCAATGTTCTATTTCCTTTCTATTGTCCAGGGTATATGCACATTACTACCTCATCTATCCCAAAGAATCACCATTCATAACATCGAGTACCAACCACAGCACAACAGCCGACAATGCAACAAACTTAACCCCCATGATGCCCACTGCCTTGTTGAGACACACAACGTTGCTGCCCTCCTTCACGCTCAGTCATGCACCCACATTGCTGCCCATCACCATACACCATGCGGTCATTCCATACTGGTGGTGATCACAAGATGAAATTATGGCATTGCTGCGGCACAAAATATTGCAGTTCTTAATAAATCAGAGTGCATTGTAGGTGTGGAGATAGGCGGGTGATGGTGTCCATCGATAGACATTGCCCACCACAACAGGTTCTCATCGGTGTTCGCCGATAGCAATTGCCGGTCACAATAGATTATAAATGTATCTATCGATAGCCAGTGCTGGTCACAATAGATTCAGAAACATATATATATCGATAGCCATTGCCGTCACAATGGATTAAGAAATTCATCTATCGATAGCCATTGCCGGCAACAATAGATCAAGAAGTGTTTTTTTCGATAGCCACTGTCGACCGCAATAGCTTCTGCAAGCTATCCGTCGATAGCCATTGCCGGTGACAATAGCTTTCAGCCCAGGTACTTCAGCACACTCCTGCCTGAACAATATGTTGGGACGTAACCTATCGATAGACATTACCGACGACAATGGATCGAGGAACGTGCCAATCGATAGACTTTGCCGACGACAATAGACCCGCCCATTGCACCATATTCTATTGCTATTGCAGGGGGCATTGTCTCTATTATCCAGGGTGTGCTGCCGCAGCAATATGTGCCCGTATATTTGTGTTTACCTGGTATGTTGTTACTGCACTCACATCAATGCGCGTACTCACTTGCACCGTATACAGATACGACAAAGTAGTATTAGTGCTGTTGCTGTGTGGTGCAGGTGCTGTTCCGGTAAGATGCTGTCCGAACTACTGCATGACGGCAGAGCACAGCAGCAGTAGCATGCAGTACAGCAGCAGTACAGGAGTAGTACAGCAGTAGTACAGTAGTAGAAGTAGCAGCAGCAGTAGCATGCAGTACAGGAGTAGTACAGGAGCAGTACAGCAGTAGTACAGTGGTAGAAGTAGCAGCGCTGGCTTCCTTCGCTACGGTACGACTAATCACTTGGAGTTAGGGGACCAATCACTTGGAATTAGGGTTAGATACCTGTTTCTGTGCAGTGCCGTAGCAAAAAGGTTGATCCGAGTAGAGTGTCCCCCACAACATGGGTGTGCAGACTTTCGAGGCAAAGATGTCAGGAGACATGCCAAGCAAGGCAAATCGTGTGCCGTCATGGGTGCAGGGCCGAGTGTTTCGCACTCCAACCTAGTAGTTTGGTGTCAGTCAGGGCATGCCAAGGGCAAACCTGCTGTCTGTCTGCCAAGGGGCGAAAATGCTGTCTCCGGACGGGGGATAATACTTTCCTGAAAACTGAAAAACCCCAATTCTTTCCATTCATTATGTTCGCCCTTCTTTAAATCTCTCTCCCTCCTACTGTTAATATTACGGGGGGCCATAGTAAATAGGACCTACGGTACGCACGAAAACCTCTACATTTCGCTATTTTGACTAACATTATTTGGTCCTATCTACTATGGTCCCCCGTAATATAATAATAGTCGTATATCAGATCCGGGGTCACACAGCAGGCTCCCCTCCCCCCCCCCCCCCCGTCACTACGCTTCGGGCCCTCGTTTTCATCTCGAGGTCAAGACTATCACGGGTGACCATAGTTGATAGGACCAAATATTGTTAGCAAAAATGGTTAAATATATAGTTTTTTATGTATGCCATAGGTCCTATTAACTACGACCCCCCGTAATAGAGCCATTTTCTTCCCTCGACTGTCGTCGTATATCGTGCCCCAAGGGGTGACAGTGAAACAGTGAAACAGTAGCATACAGCAGCAGCAGCAGTACGGCGATATATATATTCCAAGGTTACAGCGGTATACGAGTAGAGCCATGAGGACCTGGAGGAGAGACGTCTCGCCCGAGCCGCAGGTACCAGGTACCAGGTGCCACTTTCATCCCTATTGTTGTTGTTGTTGGGCTTGCCGTCCGACGATGTGCAGCACGAGCTTCAACGTTGGTCGCTCACAACACTCTTAAACACAGGAAACCTACAGTACCTTCTATGTCTACTTCCTTCTACAAGTATTTGAATGCAAAATGTCCCGATATTTGGGGACAGAGTAGTATACCTACAGTAAGTCTCGCTCTGCGTCGGTGCCAGGTATACCAGGTACGTAATTGGTTTTTTCTTTATTTTACCAGATTTGAACGTATTTATATCTAGGCATTGTCGTCGTTGTTAATACCTGGTATCACAAGTAGACCTATGACAATGGGGAAGCGAATCAATAACAGTTTGAATTTTCAAAAAGATGCCCTCCAGAATGTTTTAGAGCACGCTTTCCTATGGGCACTTTTAGAACAACAACAACAACAACAACAACAACAACAACAAAAAATCCAAACTTTTGGGAAAAGCCCGAAAAAGAAAACAAATCTGCGGCCGATGTTGGGCCAACATCGGCTTGAGAAAAGCTCAGCCCCATCTTTGGTTCGGAGCCGCGAGATTCCGAGTCCTTGATAGACATCGATTGACAAAACCAACGACTGCGTCATGAATTCTGAACGGGTGCGCTCGTTAGGGGCTCCGACCCACCCGAGGGTCACCGTCTTCACGCCATGGCCGGTGTCATGTGGCGGGAGCTGACCCGGCGTACGACAAAAAAAAATATTGGCCTCTGTTGTGCACAAAGCAGAAGAAAAAACTTCTCCATCCGTCTCGAATGGCCAAAATATACATCTTTCAGTTTTTGAAGGATACCGTACGACGTCGCCGGCAAGCTCTCGCCCCCTAGACCATGGATCCACCCGATATCTTCGAGGCCGTCATCTATATTCGTTGGCCTTGCCGGGCACCGAGCGGGTTGGCCGTGGGCTGAGTCTATGTTGAGATCGAGCGTCGATCGTCGCACGAGCTGGTTTCTATCAGCGTGTTGACAATTTGCGACCAGAAAAAACAAATTGCGCCGCCCGCAGCCGTTGGGGGGGAAAAAAAAAAGAAAAAATCAAACATGTTTTTTTTCTCTTTTTTCCCACAGCTGTGGCGGCACGAGGAAATGATCGGCTGTTCTTTGAAAGCAATATGTTTGAAAACATATATTTTGGCCTGGAAATATCTTTGGTCGAGTGAGAGGGAGAGAGAGAGGGAGAGGGAGAGAGAGAGAGAGAGGGAGAGGGAGAGATCTCTGGTCGAGACGTCTGAAAAAAAAAAAAAAAAAAAACGTTTTTTGTTATTGTGTTTTTTTCGTAGCCGGGGCTGCTCCGTAGGATCACGGCGTCGCAATCGCCGTTTTTTTCTTTGTACTGCTGTTTTGGTCCCCGTTGGAAACCCCTCGAGCGTTATTTTTCTCGGTCGCGTACTGCTGCTGTACACACAGTTTCGCCGTTCAGTGCTAACGTGGAAAAAAGGGAGGGGGCGGGGGGGGGGGGCGTTGTGGCAATTTTTGAGCGACACGGGACAGCTTTCGCGGGCTTCAGTTGCCTGCCGCGCATGGTATATAAAGCCCCTGTTCTGTCTCGGCAGGCTCTGGAGACTAGAGCAAAAACTTTTTATGAGAATCGTCGGCAGACATCAATCGACAGAACCGACGACGCCGTCATGAAATCTGAACGGAACGGGCTGGTTAAGGTGTCCGACCCACCCTAGTGTCACAGCGCTCACACCTCGGTCGGTGGTTTGTGGCGCGGGCCGACCAGGCGTCTGATGAAAAAATGTTTCGACGCTGGTCTGCAGAAGACAGGCCGACGAAAATCTCGACAGATCACCTTTCAGGTTTGACATCCGATCGACAAACCCAACGACTGCGGCACGAACTCTGAACGAAGCGCGCTGGTTAGAGGCTCCGACCCACGCTAGTGTCACAGTGCGCACGCCTCGGTCGGCGGTATGTAGCGTGGGTGGGCCAGGCGTCCACTAAAAACATATTTGGCAGCTGGTGTGTAGAAAACAGACGACGAAAAACTCTCGACTCCTCTCCGTTGGCACAAAACAGAGTTTTTTTTTTTAATGTTTTGGCGAAGAGCGTAGGGCGCCGCGGCCAACCTCCCGCCTCCTAGACAACCGATTCCCTTCGAGGCCACCGTTTAAACTCATCGGCATTGCTCGGTAGGAAGCTTGTTGACCGTGGGTTGATCATATGTCGACATCGAAGGTCAATCGTCGCGTGACTCTGCGGGTGTGCGAGCTGCGAGCTGTATCTTGCCTCCTTCTTGTTCGTGTTCGGCGTCATTTCGCGTGGTTCGCGTCAACACAGCGGTTTGATTGGAAGATAGCTGGCGTCAACTGCCCCGTATTACTTCAGACTCGCCGCACAATGCCGCAAGCGACAAAAATGTGCAGCATGCCTCCGCTGTATGCTGAGGGCCCACCTGTGTGTGCGTGTGTGTTTTTTTGTTTTTTTTGCTTTTACGCAGAGGCTTGCAGCCGAAAGCAACCCCAGCGTCTGCGCTTCTGCTGATGCGATAGTACGGGAGACCGGCCCCCCGGACTCGTCCACAAGCTACAGTACCTACGTGGTGTACCGAAGTATACATCATGTATGACACTACGTGTACGGGGCATGATACGGTCTGCTCTATTTCGTGCGCACCTTTCAGCTCGAAAAAAAAAACCGTAACATGTTTCGTTGCAGGTGATCGTCATCGTTCTATGTACAAAGACGCTGTTTTTTTTTCTCGTTCCAGACCGAGCTATAGTACTGTAGTGTGCCCGCTCCCGCCCTGCTCTGGAAGTGGGCACACCAAAACACACACATTTACGCAATTTGGAGCTGTCCTTCGATGCGCAAGGCCATCTCCTTACAAGCGGTTCTTATTACGGGGGACCATAGTTAATAGGACCAAATTTCGTTTGTAGAAATGGTTAAATATATAGGTTTTTATGTACACCATAGGTCCTGTTAACTATGACCCCCCCGTAATAGTAGGGCAAGGCTCACCCCTCATGCGACTCGCCTATGCCTCACGTTGCGCTTCGCGCTTGACTGCAAGCAATGTTCTGTCTGGTCGGTGAAAACCCGACGCGCTCCGTCCCGGCATTGTAGGGATGCTTGGGTCTATGGTCATACGACTACGGCGATGCATGGCATGAGTACCCCCCCCCCCCACCCCCCTCCCATTTCTATGTGATATTTAGAAGCAGCGTAAATGAGCGCCCAAATGTTGGAGGTGTCTCTAGCAGGAGAAGGGACGGTGCTCCGTCTCGAAAGGGATGCGTGTTCAACGGTAAAATGACCAAGACAAGCAAACAATGAGTACCCCCCCCCCCCCCCCCCCCCGAGTAGGAACGGTCCTCCTTCTCGTAAGAGATGCGTGGTCAATGGTCTAATGACAAAGACAAGCAACATATGACTACCCCTCGAATACTCGTTTACCTAAGACAAGCGTTGGCTCTTGAGTCAGGCAAGGGTCACGAGCGCTCGTTCGCCGTACAACAGGCACGGTGCCATAGTATTCAGAAACCCCTATTGCGGGGGGCCGACAGTAAACAGGACCAAAAAATATGTCATTAAAAATATATTTATATATATAAATATATTTATATATATAAATATATTTATATATATATATATATATTTGTGTGTACCGTAGGTCCTATTTACTATGACCCCCCGTAGTAGCCTCACGCACCATAGTACCGCTGTATTATTACGGGAGATCGGCTGTAATCAGGACCAAATATTGTCATTAAAAATAGGTAAATATATAGGTTTTTGTGTCTACCGTAGGTCCTATTTACTATGACCCCCCGTAGTAGCCTTACCCACCATATTTGGTACCGCTGTATTATTACGGGGGGCCATAGTAAGTAGGACCAGATATTGTTAATAAAAATAGGAAAATATGTAGTTTTTTGTGTGTACCGTAGGTCCTATCCACTATGTCCCCCCCCTAATAGGGCAAAACTAACCCCTTTATTACGGGGGGCCATAGTAAATAGGACCAGATATTGTTAATAAAAATAGGAAAATATGTAGTTTTTTGTGTGTACCGTAGGTCCTATCCACTATGTCCCCCCCTAATAGGGCAAAACTAACCCCTTTATTACGGGGGGCCATAGTAAATAGGACCAGATATTGTTAATAAAAATAGGAAAATATGTAGTTTTTTGTGTGTACCGTAGGTCCTATCCACTATGTCCCCCCCTAATAGGGCAAAACTAACCCCTTTATTACGGGGGGCCATAGTAAATAGGACCAGATATTGTTAATAAAAATAGGAAAATATGTAGTTTTTTGTGTGTACCGTAGGTCCTATCCACTATGTCCCCCCCCTAATAGGGCAAAACTAACCCCTTTATTACGGGGGGCCATAGTAAATAGGACCAGATATTGTTAATAAAAATAGGAAAATATGTAGTTTTTTGTGTGTACCGTAGGTCCTATCCACTATGTCCCCCCCCTAATAGGGCAAAACTAACCCCTTTATTACGGGGGGCCATAGTAAATAGGACCAGATATTGTTAATAAAAATAGGAAAATATGCAGGTTTTTGTGTGTACCGTAGGTCCTATTCACTGTATGTTCCCACGTACGTATCCCCTCTCGGACGATTTTCGAGGCCGGTCTTCCTCGACAATCGTGAAGGGAGGTGGGAGTAAACGCCAAGCGATGAGTCTATCGTGTACGTATGGGAAAGGTACTGCCAGTGACATTTTCTTAAGGCCATCATTTTCGCTGTGTTGGGACGGATCCCCCCCCCCCCCCCCCCCCCCACTTGCTTCAGAAAAAGAAAATCTCGGTGCGGAAGCTCGTCTCTGGGCGGGGGGGGGGGGGGGGGGGGGGGGGGGGGGGAGGGTGTTATCTTGTCGCCCGTGGGGTACGGTAGTATGGGCGGTCGGTCGTTTGTTCTTGAACGGCCTGGCTCTTGAAACTGCCGCTAGAGTTTTGAGGCTATGAGCCTAAAATGAGAATGAACGGGGCTGGGGTTTGAACCCCGGAATTGTCGCGAACGAAGGCACTCGTTGACTCCTGCCCTGCACCCTACCCACCCACCTACCCACCTACCCACCTACCCACTTGCCCACCTACCCACCTACCCACCTGCCCACCTACCCACCTGCCCACCTACCCACCTACCCACCTACCCCTCTACCCCCCCCCTCTACCCGCCCCCTCAACTATATCTAGGTTCACGGTGGAGGAGCTGCTGGCTGCCGCCCCCCCCCCCCCCCCCCTCTCCTCCTTGGAGGAGGCTTTTTCCCGCAACCGCGGAAACGTCTGTTTGAGGGGAGAGGAGACGCCCCCCTTCCAAGGAGGCGTGCTTGTTGCCCAACTGCTGGAACGACAGTGTGGGGGGATAGGGGACGGTTGGTGGCCCCTCTGGGATGGTGATCAAGGCGCTGAATGTGGCCGAGAAGCCTTCGGTGGCGAGGGAGCTGGCGAACATCCTCGGCGGGGGCAACGCTGCGCGACGGCAGGGGCGTTCTCAGGTGCTGCTGCGCGCGACCGCAACCCCGCGCTTTTTGGTGGACGCTTGTTTGTTGCCGCTTTTGAAGGGAGGGGTGGTGGTTGGGGTGATAGCGGTGGTGTGTGGCGTGTGGTGGGCGTGGGGGTGCGGGTTTGGGTGGGGGATGGTGGTAGGAGTAGTTGTAGCCTCCCTTTCAGTCTCTACGTGTAGTGCATGTTCGGTATAACATACCGTACCGTATTCCATGCCATACCATGTGATACCATACCGTACCGTACCGAACCACACCGTACTGTACCATACCATACCCCATATCCCTTACGATACCGTACCGTATACCATACCATGCCAAACCATACCATACCATACCATACCTTACCATGCCAAACCCTACCGTACCACACCATACAATACCATACCATACCATACCGTGTCATACCATACCGTACCATACCGTATGTCATACCATGAAATGACATACTATACCATACCGTACCGTATACCATACCATGCCAAACCATACCAAAACATACCATGCCATACCATACCATGCCATACCATACCATGCCATACCATACCATACCATAATACCATACAATACCATACCGTACCGTATACCATGACCCACCCCACCACACCACACCACACCACGACATACCTTCCCTTCCCTCCCTCCCCCCCACGATACAGTACAACCAGATCTTCGAGTTCAACAACTGCCCCATGATGGGACAAAACGTGAGCATGAAGGTCACTTCCGTCACGGGACACCTCATGGAGCTGGAGTTCGCGGAGCCTTTCGGAAACCGCTGGGCGGCCTGCCAGCCGGTGGAGCTGTTCTCGGCACCGCTCATCCGCTACGTCAAAGATGTGAGACGGAGGAGGAGGAAGGGGGTCGGGGTAAGGATAAAACATAAGGAGAGGGCTGAGGGTGGCGGGTGGGCTTCGGGATAGGGAAGGGGCCAGAGATAAGATTATTACGGGGGGACCACAGTAAATGGGACCAAATACTGTTCGTATAAATACCGAAATGTGCAGGTTTTGGTGTGTACCGTAGGTCCTATTTAATAGGGCCCCCCCGTAATTGTACCGGTTCGCTTCCATACTGCCGGTATGTGCCAGCAGGCGAATACACCGGCATCAATAGCGGGAATGCCGGCACTATTCCGCACACCACTGCCACGCGTGGTTTAAATCCCATCTGCGCCAGTCGAGTTTTACCGGCATTATACCGGTATATTATCGGACAGGCACGATACCCCTACTGTTGCTAAGGGGAAAAAAAATAATCTGCGCAAGGGATTGGGGGTTGGGGATGGGGGTGGGGGGGCTTGGGCAGAAAGGAAGCCGGGAAGCGGGGGGGGGGGGGGGGAGGGGGGGGGAAAGGGGGGAGGGGTGTGTACTTGATAGGAAAGATCTACTCGATCTCATGCATGGCCGTAGTCGTGTGACCGTAGACCCTCGCATCCCTATACGATACCGGGACGGAGCACGCCGTTTTTTTCATGTAACAGGCTTGAACATCGCTTGTTGCACCAAGCGCGAAGCGAAACGTGAGAGTGCTTTGGCGAGTCGCGTGAAGGGTGAGCTGCTCCATCTTGTACAAAGACCCGCTTGTGAGGCGGGCGTGCACATGAAACGCCAGCGCCAATGATGGGTCGATTTATTACGGCGAGGGGTTTGCTAGAGGTATGCACCGGAGGGGGGTGGCAGGTATACGGGAGAGAACTGGCGACAAAAATACCGCTCATCCGCCCACACCCTGAAGAAGTGTGAAGAGACGTCCTACGATGGAGCTTCACCACCTATTTTTTCCAAGGCTGCTATGCCCCCCCCCAAGGCGTACCGCCGATGTCAACGGAGACAACATGAGAATACGACTGATGCTACGCGCATCTCTTCCGCGTCCGTTAGGATCGATATTAACCCTTTTAGGACTGCAGTCTTGTTTTGGGGGCAATTGGGGACAAACCACTTGGAGTTTGTCCGCAATTGTCCCCAAAACGGGACTGGAGTTCTAAAGGGGTTATAGCGAGAGCTGTTTTTTTTTTTTCAGAGGTTTTTCAGTATTTTCCCGAAACTTCGGTATTTCTTGGTTAGGAAAATACCGAATTTTCGGGAAAACTACCGAAAAAAAACTGAAAACACACACACTCCTCATTAAGATCGCGACCCGAAGCATCACGCCCGACAATGTGGAGCACGACTACATGCTCATATGCGGCCAGGATCTCTCGAGGTCTGAAACATGAGGCACCCGGTAAGGAACGCCGTGGCGGCTCTGATTTTTTTTTTCGTTTTTTCCCAAATGTGATACCTCTATCGTAGAACGCCTCGAGGGGGGGCGGGGGGGGGGGGGGGGGAGTCAGAAAGGAGACGGAGACATTCACGGACATTCACATCGTTGAAGGTCTGTGAAAAGGGCGAATATATGCGTACGGATGGTATGGAGTGAGGGGCCGGGGCCCGCGGAAGCAGTGGAGGAGGTAGGGGTGGGGCGGGCGGGGTATGTGGAGAGAAGAGTAGGAGAAGGGGGAGGGCACGGTATGTGGAGAGATACGTGAAGAGACGAGGGCAGAGGGGAGCGGGCGTAGGACGGCAGAGGACCCCCCCCCCCCCCCCCCCCGTAGCCGGCCGTTCAAGAAGAAGGGCCTCACTCGTGAGGCGCAAGGCATCTGAGACTCAGGAGACCATCCCTCTCTCTCTATCTCTCTCTCTCTATCTCTCTCTCTCTATCTCTCTCTCTATCTCTCTCTCTCTCTCTCTCTCTCGAGTAAATCTCCTCCTTCCTCCCCGTCTATAGTAGCCGGTCGCCCCGGTGGTTCAAGTGGTTAACCTCGAATTCTACTTGTTTGAGTCCTGGGTTCGAGCCCTGGGAGGGTCGGACTTTGACTTTATTTGCAATAATAAAAAAAGGGATTCAATTGTTGAGAGCGCCTTGCAGCGTGGGTAGGCACAATTCGATGCGAGTCGACGAGGGAAGAAAAGGCTGAAATCTTCTCGCGATAAAAATGAAGGCACGTACCGTAGCGAGAAGGGGGGAGAAGAGCCTGCTATGTGACCCCGGATCTGAGTTACGAGTTGGAAGGAGAGAGAGAAGAAGATGTGCGAAGATAATGAATGGGATGGAAAAAAAAAAAAAAATATATATATATACGTATGTATGCATCATGTATTTTTGTCATCCCCTCCCTCCCCTCCCTCCCTCCCCTCCCACCCTCCCTCCCCGTATCTGCCTACGTTCACGCGCGGTGTCGAAACCCTTGTTACAGGACAAGAAGGACTTGGAGAAACAGCTGGTGGAGGAGGCGGTCGGCTGTCAGTGGCTCGTGCTCTGGCTCGATTGCGACCGCGAGGGGGAGAACATCGCTTACGAAGTCATCGAGGTACGGTATGTATTACGGGGGACCGTAGTAAATAGGACCAATTTTTGTTTGTAGAAATAGGTACATATATTTGTTTTCGTGTAACGTAGGTCCTATTAACTATGCCCCCCCGTGATAGGGGTTTCCACAGTTTGTGTCGGTGCCCTCGGAAAGCGGGGAATGCCGGTTTGCGCCAATGGTTGGCCGTCTGGCTCTCGATTGCGACCGGGAGGGGGAAACTTTTCATACAAGAAACTCATCGGGATGGATGGGGGTTTTCACAGTTGCGTCGATGCCTCGGGAAGCGGGGGATGTGGGTTGGCGGAGAGAGGGGAGGGGGGGGGGGGGGGTCATTGGTTGGTTTTCTGGCTCGATTGTGACTGGGAGGAGGGAGAAAGAACATCCGCTTACGAACTCATGGAGTATGGTATTCAGGGGTTTCCACAGTTGTATTTAGTGCCTCAGAAAGCGGGGCACAAGGAGGTGGGGGGGGGGGGGCGGGAGAGGGGGACAATGGTTGGTTCTCCGGCCCGAGTTTGGTCGGGAAGGGGAAAGAGTACCGCTTAGGAACCCGTCGAGGTAAGGGGTTCAGACTGTTGTTTTTGCGCCCTCAGAAAGCCGGGACGTGGGGTGGGGGGGGTGTACTCGATAGGAAAGATGTACTCGATCTTATGCATGGCCGTAGTCGTATGACCATAGACTCTCCCATCCCTGCAATGCCGGAGCGGAGCACGTCGGATTTTCACCGACCAGGAAGACATTGCTCGCACCAAGCGCGAAGCGCCGTGAGGTGTCCGGCG
>JARUPZ010000015.1:7182769-7322769 GCA_031213475.1 Nereocystis luetkeana
GCCGCAACAGGAGGTATCCCATAACCTTAATGGTCCATTCTGCTTCTTTTGTTCTTAATTTTTACAATTTTTTCGTGGGAAAACATAACGAACAATACCAGGTATGCTAGCATGCTTTCGCTCAATAATGTTGCCTGTACTCGAAAAAAACAATTATACCAGTTTCTTTACCCTGTAACACTTGTACCCGCATACTGGGTATAAGCCTGCTTACCTCCCTGGGGTCTCTTGCGTGTATTGTTTACAATTTTTTGTCTGTCGTGTCTCCCTCTCTGGGGTTTCTCGCTTGTCTTTGGCGCTGTCCGCAGTACTGCATGAAGAACGACCAATCCCGCTTCTACCCTACTACCCTGGGGCTCGCCCTGGTCGATGGTTACGACAACATCGGTGAGATGGGATTTCCTTAAACGAGGCGTTTGTGTTCGTTTCTGTGTATGTTGTTGGTGTTGTTGTTGTTGTTCTTGTTGTTCTTGGTTGTTGTTGTTGGTGATGGTGGTGGTTTGCTGTTGTTGGTTGTGTTTTTGTTGCTCTTGGTGTTGTTGGTTGCTGTTGTAGTCGTCGTTGTTTTTGCTGTTGTTGGTTGTTGTATTTCTGCGATGTGTCGTTTTGTGACCTTCGTGTTGCTCTTCATCTGTAGCTCGATGGTTGGTTGGTTTTGTTTCTCAAGGTCGCGTTTGTTTTCGCCCGTACATTTGTTCTCGGCGCTGCTGGCTTTCTTGTTGTTCAATTTGAATTCTTTTTTCTTTCTTTTTTCTCTCCACATACACTTGGTATTTAGCATTGCTTTCTTTTACTGCTCAATTTGATGCATTTTTTCTTGCTCGACTTGAAGAGTTAATGGGTCGATTGGTTGCGCTCGAGCCCGCGAAAGAAGTGGAAAACATAAGAATACTGCAGTATTATTTCACGCTGCCAACGATCATTCAATGTAAGTATTGGATTGGATGAGACCTCCTGCTCCGGAGCAGAAGGGCCTCGCCCGGGATAAACCCCGCGGTGAATGTGCTCTCCGCGCGACGCCCATCCCTGGGAATGAAATAATCACGTTGAAAAAAATACTAAGCCTGTAGGGTCGGTGGGAAGGTCTGTATGTTTCCTGTGCTTATCAGCCTGCTCCCGTAGTGTGGGCTAGGCTTCGACAGGCCGATCGCTTCGTGCGTTTTAACTCTGAGCATGTCCAACAACTCCTGGATTCATATCGTTGTACCAAAGATTGGTTCCTTGGATTGAGTGACGATTCCCCCCCCCCCCCCCCCCCCCCCCCCGAGACAAAAAAAAAATCCTGAATGCTAAACTACGGCATGCTACAGCTGAAAAAATGGTGTCAAACAAGAAAAAACGAAGAGGAAGGGACCACGTGCCGCGGGGACGTGGGGGGGGTAAGCGGCTACTGTACATCACTACCCGAAGTATTCACCGGATATTCCGAGTCATATTTAGCCCTATCTGTCAAACTAATGACACGCTATAATTTCGGAGGCGTGCTACAATGCAGAAGCCGAAGCAATAAGCCGCCACAGCCTCTACACAAGGATCGACGCCAGCGACGCCGCCTGTTCTGGTTCCGCAGAGCGCAGGCTACTATTCGCAGTGGCTGGTGTGTCTTCTTCTGTCGTGCTTGCAGCCTTCCTTCCTTCCTTCCTTCCTTCCTTCCTCTCCATTTATTTATGCTGTTCTCTCTCCCCTTATGCGCACGCTTCGATGGGTTTCCGTCATATTTTTAGGCGTTTCAGCGGGACGTCGATACATTCCTAATACCGTGGAATACTGCCGGTAGATACTGGCCCAGTACCCGAGCCCTACGGGTTAGGGTTTAGAGTGGAGTAGATGGCCACGGCCACCGTTCCGACCCACTCCAAGTTTCCAGACGTGCGCGCCCCGCCTAGGAGCCGCCATGAAGATTTTAACAGAATCAAACAAACCCAAGAAGTGTTGGAAGGAAGCACGCAAACTTGAACAACTAGTTATGACCACAACCGAACAAACAAAATAAAAAAGTAGTACGGTCAAACGAATTAAACACATTCCAAACAGAAAACACACGAGATCGAATACTTTGTTTCAAAGTTTCTCGCGCTTTGACGAACGTTAGAAAAAAACAAATTTTACCACCATCACCGCCGCCGCCGCCGCCGCCGCCGCCACCGCCGCCACCGCCGCCGCCACCGCCACCGCCTCCTGTAGGTTTCCAGATGAGCGCGCCCCATCTTAGAGCAGCCATGGAGTTGGACTGCACGCGCATCTCGAGGGGGGAGGACACAAAGGAGGCCGTGGTCGAGCGGTGCATCAGCAAGATGAAGCAGTGCTTTCAGACCTGCCAAGCGGTGGGTTGGTGATGGTGGTGATGGTGGTGGTGGTGGTGGGAGTGGGGGGGGGTGCTGAGGATGCTGGTGTTGGTATTGGTGGGGGTGGGGGTGGTGGTGTATGGTGGTGGTGAGGGTGTAGTTAGTGTTGGCGGTGGTGTTGGTGGTGGGGTTGTTGTTGGTAAATGAAGTTCATGTCGGCTCTTACCCCGAGCGCCAACGCAACCTACCTGATATCTGCCAGGTACCCCCCGCTCCCGTTTCCCGATCCCCCCCCCCCCCCCCCCCTCCGTCTCTCTAGAACGCCCACAAGCTGGACAATGCCGTGGCGATGCACTTCCGCCCCCTTGGGTCGGCGGGGGGGGGCAGCAGGACTGTCAGAAACGGCCGGAATTTCAGCAAGTGCGGCGTCTGCGGTTCTGCCATGGACATGAAGAAGTCTTCTGCTGGAAGGTTTGAAAAACGAAGGAGGTGGAGGGGGGAAGAGGAAGGGGGGGGGGGGGGGGGGGCAGGCGGGAGGAGGGAGGAGAGTGGTGGAGGGGAGTAGCAGGGGGAGAGAAGAACGGAGGGGGAGGAAGAGGGAACGGGGGAAACGAGGGGCAGCGGTTTTGGAACAAGTTAGCCGTGGGGGGTGGGAGGAGAGAGCGGGGGGGGGATGGGCGGAGAAGTAGAAGGGGCGAAGAGGGGGGGGTCAGTCGGGTCGCCGGCGATTTGTGCCTATTACTATCCCTGTTTTTGATTTGTTCGCTTCGGTGTACTATTAATGGAGGGCAACGCGGTCGCCGTCCGGTTTACCGGCAGTTGATTTGCTGGAGAATTGGGAGGGGTAGTTTAGAAGGGGGGGGGCGAGGGGATATTGTTGTATCTGTCCTTGTTCTTCTGGTTTAAGTCCCTCCGTTTGATGCACATCGCGCATACACCGGGTTGTTGTTGTACCGCTTCCCCCATCACCCGTAAACTTTTTCCTCTCTCCACCTCCCCCATTCCACTCCCCCGTGACATGGAGGCGTTTGGTGCACTAGATAGCAGCCAGGAAACGATCGCTGTTCCGGGCGATTGATTGGTAGCCACAGGCGGCGAAACGGGAAGGAGATGAGATTAGCAAAACGCTCCTTTGTTATAGATGGGGAAACTGTAGTGAGCGCCAAAATGTTGCCTGTATTGGGAGTAGGCAACTATTCTTCGTCTCGAAAGGGAGGCGTGGCCAATGGTCAAATGACTGAGGCAAGCAACAAAATGAATTCGACCCCTCCCTCCCCTATAGTATACCTGGTATACATAGGTTGGGTTGGCGTCGGTTGACGACGACGCTGTATTGCACGCCTCTCACTGCGTGCGCTAGACAACCGGGGTGACCGTTTTTTTTTTTTTCGGCGGTCACCACGGCTGGCGGTCGAGTTAGATCATTTTCGTGCGGGGAAAACCTTTACTCGGCACAAGAGGGGTGGTCGTATCGCGTAGTTTGTACCTGGTATGTATTACGGGGGGCCATAGTTAACAGGACCAAATATTGTTAGTAAAAATGGTTAAACATATAGGTTTTTATGTGTACCATAGGTCCTGTTAACTATGGTCCCCCGTAATAGTGAGGCACCGACGTAGCAGTTACGTAGCACTCCCATTGCTGTCTTTGGAAGTGGCCACACCGAGAAAATAAATCTATTCATGACGCTGTCATCCACATGGAGGAAAATCCGCCTCAACAGCGGTTCTGAGTAGGAGGATGCGACCCGCCTTTCCTGCGACTCGCCCAAAAAAACACCTCACGGTGCTTCGCGCTAGGTTCAATCAATGTCTGTCTGGTCGGTGAAAAGACGACGTGCTCCGTCCCGGCATTATAAGGATGCAAGGGTCTATGGCCATTTCGAAGACGGCCATGCATGATAATGAGTGCACCCCTTCCCCCCTCTCCCCCCTACCGCCGTTTTCTCGTGATAGGCCGCTGCTGTTCTGCGGCACCTGCGAAAAGGGGTTTCCACTCCCACACAAGGGGAAGCTTGCCAAACAGGAGCCGGCATTCGATTGTCCCCTGTGTCATTTCCAGGTACTTCCTGCTGCGGTTCATGTGTTGATTGATGGAGTGATTGATTGATTGATTGATTGGTGTGTTGGTTCGTTGGCTGGTTGATGGATTGATTGGCTGATTTACTTCGTGGGTCGACTGAGTGATTGACGAATGTATTGATCGGTTGATTGGCTGATTGACTGACGGGATGGGTTGGTTGGTTGGTAGATTGATTGATTGATTGGTTTTGTTGATTTGGTTGATGGATTGGTTGGTTAGAGTACAAGAACGTCTGTGTGAAGCGCTCGGCGGGGCTCCATCGGTGCCCCGCTGCGATACACACCCAATCCGAAACAAACCTTGTTATAGATTTGTCTCCATAACGCCATAACGCACCTCCCTCCTTGTATCCATCCCTGGTTTCACGTTCGTCTATGTCCCTCCCTCTCTCTCTCTTCCTCCTACCCTCACCCCCACCCCCGCTCCCCGCCCCCCCATCTGCTGTCCTTCGCACCGTCCCCTGTCTCCCCCTCTAGTTTTTTCTCCTCCCTCCCCCCCCCTCCCCTCTTCATGGTTTTCGTTGTATCTCTCCATTGTGTATACCTCCCTCCCCCCTTCTCTCTGTGTGTTCCTGCTTCAACTTACCTTCACTGCGTCCGTCCCCCCCCCCCCCCCCCGTACTTTTCATATCTCGTTTATGCTCCCGTCTTTCCCCCCTTTCCTCCCTCTAGGTGCTGGCGGTGAGCCAGGGGAACGAGTACACCGGGGCCGGCTACACCGTCTGCCCCCACTGCTTCAACGACCCCCCTGCGGACCACGGGGGGCAGGGGCAGCTCAACTTCCGCTGCTTCATGTGCAGCGCCGCGTGCCCGCTCGCCCGCAAGGTTCAAGGTCGGTAGCTGCAACCCTACCCCCCACCATAATGTCGACCTTAACGCCAACCCCCTACCCTGTCGCCACGTATAGAGTTCGAGTTCGGTAGCGGCAGCGCTAGCCCGGACGATATCGCTCCAATCCCGACCTCACCCCCATTCCTGACCCTGACCCTAGCCCCAACCATATACCCGACCTTACCGCCAGCCTTCACCCCCCGTAACCTAGGATACCAAGTCAATGGTCGTAGTGCTCCACCAGCGCTTGCCCTCACCCTCGTGCGGACACTTACCGTGGGTTTGGAGATGGGCAACGGTGGCCCGGACTCCTAGCGCTCTCAGTAGGGTTCGAGATTGTGAACTGGTGGACTCCACTATTAACCGTATACCACTCTGACGGGGCAAGTATGAACTGTTCACGTAATAATATATACCGGGTACGAGGGATATATAATGTGTACCTGGTACGCCCGAAAGCTTTTGACGTTTCCGGACAGAGCGGGGGGGGGGTTCCCACTCTGAATTCTACTGGCGCATATTGCCTTGTAGTGGTGGAAGGCTGTCAAAGGCTGCTGGACCCCCCACCCTAATAATCAGGTCTACCCCCGCCGCTATATATTACCTGGTATGGATAGGTTGGGTTTGCGTCGGTTGACAGCCACACTGTAAATCACGCCCCTCTCAGCTGCCTGAGCTGGACAATCCGGGTACGTTTTTTATGATGTTTCTTTGTTTTGGTGGCCGATCACAGCTGGCGATCGAGTTATAAATCATTTATGCGGGGCGGAGACAACCTTTACTCCGCGCGAGTAGAATAATTGCATCACCTAGTACAGGGGGGGCATATTAAGTAGGACACGGTACGCGCCAAAACCTGCATACCAGGTACGTATTTGCTATATATTTTACTAACAATGTTTGGTCCTATTTACTACGGTCTCCCGTAATAGTGATTTGTGGTAAGGCACCAACGAGGTAGTGACATCCTGTAGCACCCCCCTGTGATGCTTCTGGAAGTGGCCACACCGGAAAATAAGTTGACTTTTTGAAGCTGTCGTCCGCACGCAAGTCCGCCTCACTGGCGGTTCTTAGTAGGATGTAGCTCATCCTCCATGCGACTCTCCGAACAACTCACAGCACTTCGCGCTTGGTGCAAGCAATGTTGTGCCTGGTCGGTGAAAACCCGACGTGCTCCGTCCCGACATTGTAGGGATGCGGGGGTCTATGGCCATACGACTACGGCCATGCGTGATATCGAGTACACCCACCCACCCACCCCCGCGGATAATAATCGTAAGCCTTTCCCCACGGCGAAAAGTACCCTACACTAATTCCGAGTAGTTTTGCACAAAATCGTGGACGAAGTTCTAAACATAGGCTGGGAAATGCGTGCTTGGCTTTATGTGGAGGTAGGTTTAGCGGTTCACCAATGTCTTTGTTTGTCGCTGACGTTGTGGGTTGCAGGCGGAGACACGCCTATTGCACGGTGTAGAAAACCTGGCTGCGACAAGCATCTCTATATCAGGAAGACGAAGAACGGGACGTATCATCTCGGTCAGTGGCTGTAGTGTTGCTGGTGCTGGTGTTGTTGTTGGCTGTGTTGTTGGTGGTGTTGTTGGTGGTACAGCAGTCGCGTTGTTGCGTTGTTGCTGTTGCTGTTTGTATTTTTGTTGGTGTTGTTGATGGCGGTGCTGATGTCGATGGTGTCGTTGTGGCAGTGATGTTGTTATGGGTGACGGTGGTGTTAGTGATGATGGTGTTGGTATTGATATCAGCCTTGGTGGTGATGGTTGGGGTTATGGTCGGTTTTGGTTGGTGGCGTTGGATGGTGGTGGTGTTGATACTGATGGTGGTGGTGGTGGGTCCGGTGGTTATAGGTGCTATTTGTAGTAGTGGCGGTGATGGTGGTTGTGTTGGCGATAGAGTTGGTGTGGCTGCTGTCGCTGTAGTATGTATTGTTGTTGTCGTCGTCGTCCCCGTTTGTTGTGTTGTTGCTGTTGTTGCGTGCTTGTTTCAATTCAATATATGTTGAATACTCGTACTCGTACTCGTACTCGTATTTTTTTATCTCTGAGGTTATGCGGGGGGCAACCCAAAGTATTCACAATGGTGTGTGTTTGGAGAACTGACTGAATGAGTGACTTGTTTCAGCGACGAACGGATCGATTGATGGAGCGACTGATGGACTGACTGACTGATTGCAAGGCTCACTTACTGGCTGGCTGACCGGTTTGAGTTTCCGACCGGCCGTGTTTGCAGGATGGAAACGGTGTGCCGAACTTTCGGGCGGAGTGGTTGACTTACCGACCAGCACTCCCCCCCGACCATCGCTCACCGACAAACGGGCTCAGTGATGGACTGACTGACTGACCGACTGACTGACTGCCGATTTGACTGACTGACTGACTGACTGACTGACTGACTGACACGCTTTCTCAACGGTGCAGGATGCAAGGGGTACCCCCAGTGCAGCGGGTCGACGGTGTGGCTCCCGAGCTGCGTTGTCACAGCAGTGGCGTCGGCTGGGGGGGGGACATGCGCGGCTTGCAGCGGGCCCACTGACGAGGATGCCGTGCGCTACCTGGACTTCACCTTCAAGTTTCAGAGGTAAGGGTGGTGGTAACGAGGGTGGGGGTGTCGGGGGAAGGGACGGGGGGGGGAGGTGCGCTCATTGTCATGCATGGCCGTAGTCGTATGACCATGGCGGGGTTGCTGTTGTGGTCGCGGGTGTTTGTGTTGGTGGAGTGCTGGTGGTGGGTGGTATTAGTGTTGGTATTGGGGCTAGTGCTACGGGGTTGTGGTGTGACGCGTTCGCGTTGTCGGCGGCCATGCGGTTGGTGCTGGTGTTGCGGTGTGATGTGTTGGCGTTGTGGGGTTGCTGTTCGTCGTGCTGCGGTGCTTTTGTTGTTCTGGGTTTTGTACTGTTTTGGGGTTGGTTTGTTCTTGCTGTTTATTGATGATATGTGGCCCTCTCTATTTGCTGTGCGATAGACACATACACATACATAAAATACAGCAGTACCTCTTTTGATCCCTTTTTGCCTTTGAGGAATCGCGCCCACAAAAATGAGAAGTACGGTCTCATCAACCATCTATGAATAGCAATCTTGCGATCGCACAGCAGTACGTACGAACACTAGTCGTATCATGTTGTGCGCGTGGCGTACAACTAGTTTCCTGGAGCTCGCCCACGAAACGTATCATCCTATGACGACGGATGCTGTAATAATATTTGTTGGATGCCGTAATCATCGCGTTTTTGCTGCTGTTTTCTTCCTGTACGTATTGCCGGGTATATATACACTTTTGGGAATCGTTTCGTAGGGGAACAGTGTCGTGTAAAGAAACGGACGAGTTCAGTACCGGCCACACGTAGCAGCACGGGTTGCTGGGGGTAGGGATGTGTCCGCTGCTGTAAGGAGCTGTACGGCACCCGCGCATCATGCTGCCTATATATATAGACTCTTTGCATAACCCTCTAAAACGGTTGCTGTCGGGGATGTGGGTGGGTCGCCTTGTTTTTTGTTTGCTTCAACAGTTTGTAAAGTGCTATCGCTGCCGCTGTTTTGTGGACTGCTTCGTGCGGCCGCGGCGGCTCCGTGCGGTTTCATGTTTTTGCTCTTTCTGCCGCTGGTGCTGCTGGTGCTGCTGGTGCTGCTGGCGCTGCTGGCACTGCTACCTTTCTGCTGCCGCTGCTTGGTAAATGTTGCTTTTTTTTTCTATATTTCTGCTTCTGCTATAACTCCTGCTGCTATTTGTGCTGATGTTGCCTATCTTGTGTCGCTGCTGCTGCGACAACGAGTACGACGTTTCAAGTCTCTGACGTTTTCCACCACCCGACACACAGGCTTGGAACGTTCGAGTAAAAACAAAACGCACAGCAACAACCTCGCGGGAACTCGAACCTCGAATATTTACGTACGTACGAAGTTTACCAGGTACACAGCAGCGTCGGAAATTGATGCGGTATATACTGATAGTCTACAGCAGTACGTACCAGGGTTCCTTCTAGGTGTTGCGCTGTTTGCGGCAGCGCGACAGTTCACGCGAAATCGCTCATACGCGCCGAAAGCGTGTCGCAGCATCGCGCACCACGCAGTTAAGAATTCGCGAGAGGATAAAAAAAATGTTGCAGAGCCTTTTGCGCTACAGGCGAAAATGCGTTGGGGGCATTTTTCTTCCGCCGCAGGCTCGAAACATTCTCTGTGCTGTTCTCGCCGTTAACCCCTTTAGAACCGCAGTCCCGTTTTGGGGACAAACTACTTGAAATTTGAGTGAATTGTCCCCAAAACGGGACTGCGGTTCTAAAAGGGTTAACAACTGCTGTACCTGTCGTTTTGTGGCAAACAACCTGGAAATAGTACGTACACCCACACACACATACCCGTATGGGATACGTTTTGGCTCTCTATTTATAACTCGGTTAAAGCGATTCGGCAAAATGCACACGAACGATATTTGAAAGGTATTTTCTGGCGTTTCCTCGCGAATATACCGCATTTTTTGCCCTCCGGGGTGCGCAATGCCTTCGGCTAGTGTTGTGTTACGCGTAACAAGCCCCGGCTGCCTACAAGGAGACCTAGTACGTACATAATTTTTCAGTACATACTCGTATGTACGTACCAGGTATTATATTGTACCTCCCCTGTGTGTGTGTGTTTTTTTGTTTTGTTTTTGGTTTTGTTTGGAAAAAATATGTTTGCGCTTTTTCTGTGTGTTTCCCTCCTTTCCCTCCCCGTGTTTTCGTTGTTTTTTGCGAAGGATGTTATGTATACGTCGCACGCACGTGTAGGATTTCCCCTCGCATATGTGGGTACGTAGCGAGGAGCAAACAGAAAAAATGCATGCGGACACGCAGGGGTGATCTTCTGGACGTTCTTTTTTTAACGAGTACTGGTGTACACGAAGTACATACCAGGTACTTAAAAACGAAAAAACGGTCCATTTAACCCCTTTAGAACCGCAGTTCCGTTTTTGGGGACAAACCAGTCAAGTAGTTTGTCCCCAAAACGGGACTGCGGTTCTAAAGGGGTTAAAAAGAACAAGGAAGAAAAGGAGCAACCAACCTCACGACGGGATCTTGAACCCCAAATCTTTAGGAGAACATATTGAGAAGTTGACGCCGTACATAATGACACGAGTCTACAGCAGTAGCACGTACTCTTTGAACATAAATACTCGTGTGTACAGCACGTACGCACGTACGCGTGCCTTTGTTTTTTTCTACTCAACCCTTTTAGAACCGCAGTCCCGTTTTTGGGGGCAAACCACTCAAACTTCAAGTAGTTTGTCCCCAAAACGGGACTGCGGTTCTTTTTTGCAATTTTGTTTTCAAGGTTTGGAAAAATGTGCGCTTTTTTCCGTGTGGTTTCCTTTGCCCCTCTACCCTTTTTTTCCCAGTTTTTTTTTTTTGTGAGAGATTTCATTTGCTGCTGTTTACGCCGCACGCATACGTACTGTAGGATTTTCCCTCGCGTATATTATACATATACGTGAAGAGAAGTGAAGAAAACAATACATCGGCCGAAATTACGGCAAAATTTAAATAAATGGCGAAGTTCTGAATGTATTTTTTTCAGCGAGTAGTACGTAAAAACCGGCTTTTTTTTTTAAAGAAGGAAAATCTCGTGGGAAGTCGAACCCCAAGTTTTTACGGGAAATTGGCGCGGTGCATGCTGATAGACGCTGCAGGCCGTACTCCCCTTTGAACATACTCGGATACGCACGTACTCGCACCCTGTATCTTCTATTAATTATCGTATTTTTGTTGAAAAATCTACCAGGTACCTGGTACGTATACGTTGACGAGTTTTCTCTTCCTTTTCCCCTCCCCTTTTTTTTCGACAGATTCGGCCTTTTTTCTGTGATGTTGTGTCGCACGTACATATTCACACATACCGGTACACACGTACTCGCAGCCTGTATCTTCTACCAGGTACCTGGTATAAATTATACCCGCAGTAGTATTTTTGTTGAAAAATATAGGGGAAAAAATGTTTTTTACGCGAAAAAAAAGAGGAGCAACCTCGCGGGGATTCGAACCCCGAATCTCCTGTGTCGGAAACAGGCGCCTTATCCATTAGGCCACGAGGTCTGCTTCTGTGTTTACGGAAGATCACTACTTGTATTACTGCTTCACCGGCCGACGATCCCCACCTACCTGGTACCACGTACCAGGTACCTGGTATATGATTTACCTGGTACTTTGCGTGTGCAGCGTGGTCGCAGACTCCAGACTCCCCCCTGTATGACTCGTATCATCCCCTCCTCGGGCACAGATACCGTCTGTTTGGTATGCCGCCCTTCCAGGCAAAACGCGTTTTTCCTGGACGTGATGACGAGGTGTAAAATCGTCCATTCAAACGAGGTGCTGTCGTCTGTCGGTAGTCGATCCTCTCTTCAATTTATTGTTCATGCGTTGGGTCGGAAAACCATGTTAATATTAATAGTAAGCGCGTAAGCGGCAGCCCCTCCAGGGAAAACGTCCGTTTCCCGGATCCAAACCATCAATGATAAGGTGTAATCTCGCCGCCTAAACGAGGGACATAAGTACCCTCTCTTATTTAGGGGTGCCTTGGAAGGGCAAGCGGCTTATCGCCCACCATCGCACCCGTTGGTATACAGGTTGCCGGCATATCCGAGTACGATATAGGTTGCCTGGGTGCCCTAAAACAGGTATATACCCTAGCAAACTTGTCTTGATTTCTAACCACGACCGACGACGCGTTTTAATAATTGTGAGGAACGCCTTTTCATTTTAGAAGGGCAGCGGCTTACCGTCCAGGGTATGATTTTTTTTATATAGATATAAGGTACCAGGGTATTGCATATGTACACATTAGCAGTAATAATGGGTAGTACAGTTTTGTATACTGCTGTAGCTAATGTGCACACACGTACGTACAAACGAACTTTATCGTTTCCTTTCTTTCGTCCGTTCCTGACCTGCGAACTCAATCGTAAACTTCAACCAAGCCTTACTTGAATACCAAGTATACCTGGTACATTATCGTGTCTCTTATCCCCTTTAGAACCGCAGTCCCGTTTTGGGGGCAAACTACTTGAAATTTGACTGGTTTTGTCCCCAAAGCGAGACTGCGGCTGTAAAAGGGTTAATACAGCAGGGTTCGGAGTCAACAAAAAAGGTGTGTTGATTGATTATTTAGTTTCTATGACATTTAGTGTGGTATGCTGAAACCCGTATAGACGGTACTTCAATATAGTGGTACTGTACTGCCTGTAGTATAGCGATACTCTCACCCATTCGATTTATTTGCGCACCAACACACATTCGGGTACTTTTTCCTCCAGATTTTATAGCAGCAGGCAATCTAAAACCCACACACTCATTTGTGGTGAATCTAGTATACTATACAAAAATCCATACAGCTAAAAAAAATAGATGATTGTATACTATTAATACCTACTACTTTAAAATCCATACGACTCGTACAGCTCAAATAATAGGATACTGCTGAAAACATGGCGGAGTTGATGTGCAAACGTTCACAATTAATTATGACTGAAAAACCAGGATTATTACGCACGATTTTTGGTTGTTGATCCCCAGCACTGCGCGTACTCGTGTCCCCAGCACTACGCATACTAATTATCTATATTTTTAGTACGGCACAACTGTGACGCACCTGTGTCAGCAATGTATCAACGGCCTGCAGCGGGAGAACGATCACCTGTATATCCGTAGCGGGAAGGGGGGAGAAGAGCCTAAGTGACCCCGGATCTGAGTTACGAGTTGGAAGGAGAGAGAGAAGAAGATGGGCGAAGATAATGAATGGGATGAGCAAAAAACAAAATATAGATATACCAGGTATATACAATGAATCTCGGCCGCTGTGAGCGAACCTTAAAATTCCGATTATATCTTCAACTTTTTCTGGGACTCCGGACGCCTTCGCTCCCCTGCCTTCGTGCTTGCTTTTTCGACCGCTTTCCTCGACGGTCGCGCGAGCCGGACTCCGACGGGTGTTCTCCCGTTCGCGCGTCTCGGAGTCTCGCGCCACCGACGAGCGCGGCGACCCCGAACTTGAGGGATATTTTCTGGAAAATGGAGACACGGACGTTCTATTTTCCGTGGTCCTGGAAATTTGTTTAGGTGTTGTTGCTCCGCGAAGAGCTTCTTGTGACAGGCTTCCTCTTACAGTATTTTAAATAGTAGCTTTTCACTCTCCGAGATTCGATCTCTCGGTCTTGCTGATGCTACCGCTTTCTACCGACTCTGCCTTGCTTTGCGGGCCGCCGCCATCGGCCTGTTCGAACCCCTCGGTCCTGCCTTTCTCGGTGGCTGCCTTCCCTTGCCCCTGTCTCTTCGACGGACGACTGCACGCGCCTTCTCGGGGTATCGCGCCGTTCTTGGTACGAGATCGTTGCATATCCCGGTGATTTTGCTTTGTTGGTTTCTTTTTTAGTAAAAAATTGGTAACTCGGCACGTCTTCTGTTTTCGCCGGTAGAATGGAATGAAGGTTGTTGGGGAGTATGATGAATTCGGCCGAGTGTTGTTAGTTCGAAAAGAAAAAACAACCGATCACATCGGAAGGTATCGTACAGGTGGCCGTACATGCTCGGACTTTTTCCACTACTACTGCAGAGTGAGGCGCGTTGGAATACCAGTACTAACAACCACAGCGGCAGCAGTACTGTAATATAGTAGTTCAAAGGTGTTCTACTTCGAATATGTACGTACAAGCTTTGTTTTCGCCGGTCGAATTGAATGAAGATTGTTGGCAAGTCGGCCGGGTGCTGTGAGTTCGATAAGAAAAATCGACCAATTGCATCGGAGGATATCGTGCACAGCAGAAGTTTTTCACTTTGAGAAAATAATCATATCCAGTCCAGATGCGAGGTATTTATTTAATACTTAAATGGGAGATACGGACTCGCTTAAAAGATACGATCCTTCGTTCCAGGAATTATATATGATGTTCGGCTGGGTACGATTCCCAGTTGAAAAACGCGCCCAGTGGTTTCGGCGAGCACTACTGGAGGTAATCAAGGGTTGGAGACTGCTTGCTCAGACTGCAAGTACTCGCAGTATGTCGGAGTTTTGTGCTGCTGTACGCATACTGCTGCGTGTGCTACACGTAATACTATATCCAACATGAATATTTCGGTATTCATGGTATGAGAAGACTGCCCATGTCGGCAGTACTTTGCGGTTGTTGTGTATTGCCGATCGATATCGGGTATCAGTTATCAGGTGTAGGATACTGCTCATACCCGCAGTATCTCGATCACTGCCTGTTCTCAGGGTTGAGTGCGATAATGCGCATACAGTACGCTTCCTCCCAGTTATTTCGGCGTATACTGCAAGTTGTTGTCTTCTGCGATGACGTACGTACAGCTGCTGCTGTTGTGCTGCTGCTGGTCTTGGGGCTGGGTCTGCACAGCAGCAGCTGCAGCAACCGACCGCAGTAGCAGCGATGTCTGCTACTACTCCTGCTGCTGCTGCTGCGGTTGCTGTCATTTAGCATGTTGTGCTGCTGCTGCTATCGCTTTCATGTGCGGGAGAGACCCTCTCTTCTGCACAAGCGTCGTTGGGAGTAGGTACTGCTCGCCGTAGAGAGGGGTGTGATATCGGCGTGGGTATTGGGTACTTGGCAATTGAGCAGAAAAAGGGCAGCAATACTACTATCGTAAACAACATCATCAAAGTAATCTCAGTTCTGAGAGTATAAGAGAGACCTCTCAAAACTGACCTGATTTCTGCCCCCGCCAGCAGCAACTGGGCTCCAAATTATCAATCATTTCCTGGGCCATAATTATAGACGGTTCTGATTTTCGGGCTTCAGAGTAGATGGCTGAAAAAGACAGCAAATACATAATAACGTCCCAAAAAAAGGCTGTAAAAGTTGGTCTATAATTCGAGTGAGACAGATACAAGAACTGAGAACTGACACTCGGCGTTGCCTTTTCCCTGCACCACTTGGCACTGCCCTGATCCCGTTCGCAACAAGATCGAATGGTGTACTTATGTCAACTTGCTTCAACAGAATCACACGAGTTTAGGCACTGAGGTATATTTTCCTATCCGGAGCATGGGTGTCGGCAGGCACCCATGCGGAGCCCTTGTATATATATATATATATATATCAACCACAACCACGACTCAGACATGCCAGCAATACCCCAACCTCGATCGGTGGGAAACGCGATCAGCGGTATATCAACCACAAATGTCCCAGTCATCTCAGAGTTAGATCAACCCCTACCAACCGGGAGGCTAGGGACCAGCGGCGTCGAGTGTTTTTTCTTCATGATTCTATGTCGGATCGAGACACTTTTACCTTTGCCCTCACCCTCTCTCTTACCCTTACCCTTAGCCCCGTAGCTACCCGTACCCTTGTCTCTACTCTCACCCTTACCCCATACCCTTACATTTACCCTTACCCTTACCCATACCCATACCTCTATCCTTAGCCCGTACTCTTACCCATACCCATACCTCTATCCTTAGCCCGTACTCTTACCCATACCCATACCTCTATCCTTAGCCCGTACTCTTACCCATACCCATACCTCTAACCTTACCCTTTACCCTCACCCTAAACCATACCCATGCCCATACCCATACCCTCATCCTTACACTCGCCCGTACCCTCGCCTCTTGTGTCCTTACGGTTACTCCTCACCCGTATACATACCCTTTCTCATATGCATACCGATACGCTTACCCATACCCTTACCCTTACCCTTACTCTCACCCTCACCCTTCCCTCTACCCTGACTTCCATCATTACCCATGCCCTTATCGTTACCCCTATCCTTACCCTTCACTCTCACCCTTACCCATACCCTTGCCCATACCCATACCCTCGTCCTTACCCCTGCCCATATCTTGACCCTTTGTACCCTCACGGTTACCCATACCCACACGCATACCCATACCCTTACCCTTACCCCAACCCTCACCTTTACCCTGACCCCCATCAACGTCCATATCCTTATCCTCACCTCTAACCTTACGCTCTACTCTTAACCTTACCCTTGCCCATACCTTGACCCTTTGTACCCTCACGGTTACCCTCTACCCATACCCTTGCCTCTGCCCTAATCCTTTGCCCCCATACCCTTGCCTTTGGAACGCCGGATCAGAAACCAAGTACCACCGGGGACGCCCACGACAAGCACCGCTTGTCCCCTGTGCGACTCCTTCCTCCAGGAACTTGGGGGGGATGGCGGCGGAGGCGGGGGAAGGGGGGGGGGGGAGGGGGAGGAGGAGGGGGGGGGGAGGGGGCGGAGCGGGGATGGGAGGAGGGAGAGGGAGAGGAGGCGGTGGGGGTGCGGGAGGGAGAGGGGCCGGGGGGAGAGGTGGGGGGGCGGGGGGGGGGAGCGGGTGTTCAAGGGGGGGTCGGGGGAAGAGGAAGAGGGGGGGTTGGGGGAAGTCTCAGCAACGGCTGGGGAGCTGGGGGAGGAAGAGGCGGCGGGGGGGGAGGGGGGGCGCGAGGGGCAGGCGCGAGAGGGAACCATAGGGAAATTGTGTTGGTGAGTTCAGTCGTTGTGTTCGGAGTTTTTCTGCCGCTGTCCCGCATTTTTGGTGGGGGGGTGGGGGGGGAGGGGGTAGGGTAGGGGAGGAGAGGAGGGGGGTCGTCGATGCTCCAGTGTTCGTAGTTTGTGTTGGTGTTGATGTGGGTGGTGTTAGCGTTGGTTTTCGAGTTGGTGCAGGCGTAGGTGTTGTCTGAGCTGCTGTTGTTTTGTAGTATTTAGGGGGACCATAGTAAATATGGACCTATGGTACACACAAAAGCCTACCCTGGTATGTATTTTCTTATCTCTACTGCCGATATTTGGTCCTATTCACTATGGTTTCTCGTAGTAGTTGCTTGTAGCGGTGGGGGCAGCGCTGTTGTTGCTGCTGCTGGCGGTTGTCGTAACACGGTTTGTTGTTGTTGTTGTTGTTGTTGTTGTTGTTGTTGTTGTTGTTGTTGTTGTTGCTGCTGGCGGTTGTCGCAACACGCTTTGTTGTTGTTGCTGCTGCTGTCGTGGTGCTGCTGCTGCTGCTGGTGGTGGTGGTGTCGGTGTGGCGGTATTGGTGGTGTTATTGTAATACTTCGCCCGGCTTTGTCTCTCGGTGCTGGTGCACACGGGCCGGCCGGGTCCAGTACAAGGGAACGCGTATTTGGCGCTGATGGTGCTGATGCCATTGCTAACGCCAGCGTTGATGCTAAAGCTGATGTATCGCCAATGGTCACCCCCGCCCCCCCCCCCCCCCCCCTCTCCTCTCACCACTGCACGGATGCCTCTTTTTTGGCACACCCAATTGCTGATGTCGATTCTCGACCCCTAAGCTTCGCGCTTGGTGCAAGCAATGTTTGCCTGGTTGGCGAAAACCCGACGTGCTCCTTGCCGGCATTGCAGGGGTGCAGGGGTCTATGGCCGTACGGCTACGGCCATGCATGCCACGAGTGCCCCCCCCCCCCCTCCCAAGCCGCCGCCTCCCCCTATATCGGTATATGTTATATTTATACCAGGTATAAGTTGGGTTAACGTTTTGGCGCCAGTTAGCAGCGACGCTGTAACACACGCCTCTCACTGCGCAGGCTTGACAACCAGGGTTACCGTTTGTGCTTGTTTTTGGCGGTCACCACGGCTGGCGGTCGAATGGGATCATGTGCGCGGGGTGGAGAACCCTACTTCCGTGCAAGGGGGATGATCGTATCGCGTAGTGTGTACGTGCTAGGTATGCCGTAAGACACTTATGAGACCGCTGTGTAGTATCCCCATTGCCGCCTCTCTGGACGTGGCAACACCCGGACACAAATCAGTTCATTCGAAGCTGACATCCGTCGCCGGCTCCTAGTGTTTTTTGCAAGGTGCCCACGAGGCAGTTACATAGTACCCTCCGTTGCTTCCCCTGCAAGTGGCCACACCGGGAAATATAGCAGCTCATTTTGATGCTGTCATCCATGTACACGTCGGCCTCACGAGCGGTTCTTAGTAGGATGCGGCCCACCCTTTCTGCAGCTCGCCCAACACCTCACGGCGCTTCGCGCTTGGTGCTAGCAATGTCCGCCCAGGCCTGTGAAGGCCGAACGTGCTCCGTACCGGCATAGTAGGGATGCGAGGGTCTATGGCCATACGACTACGGCCATGCATGGCATGAGTACAACCCCCTCCCCCCCGCTGCGCGTATGCCCCCTGACGCACACCCCTCGTGACGAACGGTGCCCGCTCCCCCCCCCCCCCCCTCTCCCCCCTCCCCCATCCACTCTGTATGTACGCCTCTTACTCTTCACGGCATCGTCACGGAAAAAAAAAACGACTAAACGAGGTCAGATTGACGAGGAAGATGAAGACGGTCGTGGAGCGAGACCGGGAGGAAGAGGAGGGGGGGGAGGAGGTGGGGGGGGAGAGGCGGATAACGCCTACAGCGATGCCATGAAAGGTATTGCCCCGAAGAGAGCCCGGGGTGCTAACGCCAAATCTCGTGCAACTCCCGACCGGAGCAAAAGGGCCAACACCAGCAGCGGGTCGGCGAGGGGGCGGGATGGTGGCGGTGGCGGTGGTGGTGGTGGTGGTGGTGGTGGTGGCGGAAGTGGCGGCTGGGGGGTCGTCCGCAGGAGGGCATAACGATCGAGAGCGCGAGGCGGGGAGTGGGGGGGGGTCGGGGGGGAGGAGGTGGGGGGGAGGGGCCGTATTGCCCCGGGCATAACGAGGAGTGCGTGCTGCGTACGGTGCGAAAAGAGGTGAGGTGTTGTTGTGCGTTGTTTTCTGTTTGTCGTCGTTTTCGTTTTTTTCTTTTGTTGGTTTTGTTTTTGTGCGTTTTGGTTTTGGGTAGGGCCTCGTTATACGAGGACCTAGCCCTTACCCCCACCTCCTACACGCTCCGTCCCACTCCAATCGCAGCCCAACTTCGATACGTAGAAGCGTACTGCTCAACTCGCCGCCAAGAGTCACGGAGTTCACAACGTCACACGCTGAGAACCGCTCGTACACATTCGACACCCTACACACACCCCTGCCAAGTTACGAAGTACGCTATTAATAAAATACACGCTGAGTACGCACTAAATACATGGACTGACGAGCGTTAACCATTCGGCACCCCCCCCCTGCTGCGTGTAGGATGCATGTCACCCTTCATGCGACTCGCCAGACACCTCACGGCGCAAGCAATGTCTGCCTGGTCGGTGAAAAACCGACATGCTCTCCGTCCCGGCATTGTAGGGATGCGAGGGTCTATGGTCACACGACTACTACGGCCATGCATGAGATCGAGTACATATCTCCCGTCGAGTACATACCCCCCCCCCCCCCCGCCCCCTCTACTGCGCTCGCCACTCACGTCTTAATCGTGCATCCTGTGAACCGCTGGCTATTTATTAACGGCATGCCACGAGGTGTCTTCCCCCCCATCGTGTTCTCCATCCTAATCGCAACCAGCTATGAAAACACGTTGCCGAGACAGATGTTAAGCTCACCCCCCCCCCCCCCCCCCCCCCCCCCGAGCCACATCGCCAATAATATGTAACAGGCAACATATGCGTTGAAGCCAACGAATCAGCTGTAAACAAGTACACGAGTCCGGCCGATAATAAAAAAACATTAATATGACTATAAAGCGGTCCTCATATTGAAAGACACCCAGAGTAGTGTGATTTACTGCAGTAGTAGGAGAGAGGGCGGTTCGATCCCTTGACTGACCTTACCCTTACACTAAAACCAGTATAATACGGTCAAAAGAACCCTCGACCCACCCAAAATGACAGACCTCTTATTGATGCCATCTATGGGCCCGTCTTGAACGAGAAACATTTTTCTCATGATGACCGAATAGGGAAAAATGAATTCGATTTGATTTGAATAGAATTTCGTCAAAAAGATGCCTTCGGGTCCTATCGAGGAATGGCGTGTTTGAAAAAAATCGAATAACGCACAAGGGTCAACGAACACCCGAGGGCAACCAACGAGGCGAGCGACGGCCCGCGTCCTCCCCGGGGCTCCGCGGTCAACGGCCGATTGTTTCTGCCGGCACCGCCGAAGATGCTATCGCTCTTGGGATATCTTGGGCGGCTGGCGCAGCCCAGAAGCCCCACGCAGGCAGAGGCGACGGGGATAAAGCGATCGAACGTCTGACCGAAGTCGTGACCTGGTCGGTGCTCGTTTGGTTTGTGACAGCGTTGTAAATGTTTGAGGCGCCGCGGATGGTCTACTCTGTGCTAGGGGGCGTCGGACCTCGCGCTGCGGCTGCTCCGGTGGCCGTGTCTCTCGGGAATGGTGGATTTCACCTGTGAAGCAGTCGACGACACGGCTCAAGTGTGCGTGGCTTGCTTCGGTTTCAGAAACATGCCACGTCGAGTTGGACAACCCCACCCCAAATTGAATAACACGAAGAGTAAAACAAGTCCCAAAAAAGGCTTCTTGTCGAATTGTTTTTTTTTCGTATTTTTCGAATCAAACGTCAAAATGCCTGCTTGGTCATTCACTTTTCGACGAATAAGACCCAACTTTAATCAAACGAAAAAAATATTGGCGGAATATCATAAAAAAAAGGCCAAGATGGGCCCTTGTAGATATTTTGTTGTACGACAACGGCCACGCATAACATGAGTGCCCCTCCCCCCCCCCCCCCCCCCGGCGCATACCCGCAAGGTGCCGAAACCCGCCTCACAAGCTGTTCTTGGTAGGATGCAGCTCACCCTTCATGCGACTCGCCGAACACCCTCACGTTTCGTTTCTCGCTTATTGCAAGCAGTGTCGGCCTGGCCGGCGAAAACCCGGCGTGCTCCGTCCCGGCATTGTAGGGATGCGAGGGTCTATTTTCTTGGTCGTACGACTACGGCCGTGCGCGACAATGAGTAGGACTCCCCTTGTGCCCTCCTCTCATATCGCCACGAACTCGAGATGTGGCATTGCTAAAAACATGTTCGAAATAGCTCCATCTCCTTCCCATGCCATGTTGGGTGGGGACAAACGATGCTGGTGGGGCATCACTAACTGCTCACCACTGCTTTTACACGAACCCCGTGGGCACACCTTGTGCCCTGTTCCATCTCGAACAATTTGTTTTTTGTATGACATTTTGTTGGGTATATATATGTGCACCATACCCATCGAGGCTCTCCCTTCAGCGCTGACTTATGGGGAAGTGATTTTTGATGCACAGGTAACAAAACGACAATCCGCGTTCGTACGTCCCCGTGACCCCTCTTTTCCGTTTTTTTTTGCAAACATGCCATCAGCTATGACTTGAACATCCTAAAGGTGAGTACAGACACCATAATACATCCAGGGTGCCGTTTTTTTAAAAAATCTATGCAGTACCATCGTACTTGGGATACCGTATGCCCCATTCCGTCACAAACATTTTTTTCGGGCTTCGTTTTTTTTTATTTTTTTTTATTTTTTTTTATACAGGGGGCGAATCAGGGTCGACAGTTTTACTGCTGTTCTCGCGTCGATCGGAGCGAGCAGTGCAACATGTTCGCTTGGTTAGACGGAGATGACGGAGGCGGGGGCGGGGGTGGCGGAGGGGGGGGGGGTGAGGGGGGGGATGGGAGGGTTTGCAATGATCACAACGAGCCGTGTGCTCTGCGCACTGTCCGGAAGGAGGTGAGTCGGCGGTGTTGGTGTTGGTGTTGGTGACGGTGATGGTCGTTATTATGTTGGTCGTTATGATGTTGGTGGTGGTCGTTGTGATGTTGGTAGTTGTTGTTGTTTGTGGTGGATGTGGTGCTGTTGACGTTGGTGATTGTCGCCGTTGGTGGTCGTGGTGGTCGGTGTTGTTGGTTGAGCTGGGGCTGTGTCCTGTCGGTAGTGCTGTTTTCGTCGGCGATGTTGTTCGGTCGTCGCTCTTGCTGTTTTTTTTTTTTTCTTTGTCTGTTCTGGTCACACGTGGTCGCTTCTTGCTGTTGGCTGTGGGTGTGATCGTTGCCGCCACTTGTTCCTGTTGTTCTACATGTTTTCCCCCCCCCCCCCCTCCTCGTTCATTCTTGGGTTTAATCAGAAGCCTTTTCTTGTTTTTTCTGCACCTCTGTCCGCTGTGTCTGCTTGCGACTGCCGCTGCCGCGAAACGCCCTCGATCAGAATGATTCTCGCTGTAATTAATCTCCCACGAGTCCAACGCTTCACACCCCTGACGACTGTACGCGAATATCCCCGACCCCTGCTCTTGTGTACCGGCGTTTTCGTCCCAGGGGCCTAACCGTGGGCGAAAGTTCTATTGCTGCGCACGGCAAGAAAGCGACCAGTGCTCGTCTTTCAGTTGGGCGGACGAGGACCCGTCCTCGGCGAGAGGAGGGGGAGGAGGGGGAGGGGGCGGGGGCGGGGGCGGGGGAGGAGGAGGGGGGGGGGGGGAGCGGGTCCGGGGAAGGAGACGGGCGCTTGTGCCAAGGCCACCAGGAGACGTGTAGCCTGCGAACAACTCGGAAAGAGGCGAGTGGGAGAGGCTAATGGTGGCCGTCGGTGGCCGTCGCTATTCGTCCGGGGCCATATCGGTATCTGCCGGTATCATTCGATAGTTACCTATTCATCTCGAACCAGCCCGCCACGCACACGCGAAAGCGGTCGGTTCTGACACATCGATTTAGCGCTGGTGTCTGTCGGTACTCGCTGGCATACCCGCGTGTCGGTATGCGTCCTTATCTGTCGTTTTCTGTCGGTATGTTTCGGTAGCTCTCGTTGTGTTGGTATAGGTATCGGTCGGTCTCTGTCGGCGTCCGTCGGTATATGCTGGTATGTGTCGGTTTATGTCGGTATGCGTCGGTACATGTCAGTTTCCGTAGGTGAATGTTGGTTTTCCGTGATTTCGGTCAGTGTCTGTTGGTTTCGATTGGTATCTGGTGGTACTTGTTTGTGTCCGTCAGCATCGGTCGGTTAATGGGTAGGACGGCATCTGTCGGGGTTCGTCGGTATCAGTCGACGTCGGTCGGTGTTCATCTGTTGGATGCCCGTACACAGCAGTGTTTTCTGTTCTCTTGCGTTTTTTTGTTGCTGTGCTCTGGTCCTTTCTTTTTGCGATGTTACGTTATGTTCTGTTTTGATACGTCCTGTCCCGTTCCGTGTGGTCAACCTTTCCCTCTGCTTTGTTGTTGTTGTTGTTGCCTTTTTTTCCTTTTTTTTTTTTCTCGTTTTCTGCCGTTTTCCCCCCCCACCGTTTCGTCACGCACCAAACCGAAAACAAAACAAAACAGGGCGCCAACTACGGGCGACAATTCTACACCTGCCCGAGGCCCCAAGGAGAGCAGTGCGGCCACTTCGATTGGGTGGGCGAAGCAAGGCAGGACGCCGGCCCATCCGGTAGCAGCAGCACCAACAACAGAGGCAGTTGGGGGAGCCCAGGCAGCTACGGCGGTAGCGGTGGCGGTAGCGGAAGTGGTAGTGGCAACAGCCGCCAAGGTGGCGGAAGGGGGAGGGGGCGAGGGGGTAGGGGAGGAGGAAGAGGAGGAACGGGTGGAGGGGGAGGTTTGTTCGGTAGCACTGCTGGAGGGGGAGGGGGAAGAGGGAGGGGGAGGGGGGGTGGGAGGGGGTGGGGGAATTGAGAGCTGTTTTCGAGTGTGAAAATTTGGCAATGTGCCTGGGGTTCGGCTGGTTGCGGATACAGCTGACGTGGCCGTGGTGTGTCGTGTGCTGTACATTAAAGCCGCTGCCGTTTCAGACCTTGAAAACGATGTTTTGTAAAACACAGTCGTTCGGACTGGGGGGCGGCCGCGCGCAAGATTTTTACACACGCGTTTACGTTTGCGCGTGTCGTTTTGTTCCGTTTTTTTTTTCGTTTTTATTGCGGTGTGCGTCACTCGTTGGTTTCGTTTACGAAGGTGCTCGTATTGTGCTGTTTGTTTCGTCTGTCGGAATTTTCGTCTGTGTGTCCGTCTGTCCGTCTGTCGTCCGTCTCTGTAGGTATTCTCGTCTGCCCGTCGGTCGGTATATTCTTTTGGCCTCCTTGTGTGCTTCTCGTAGTCGTTTTGCTATTCCTTCTGTGTGTCTGTCGAGGATGATTCGCGGTGGTCTTTCCCGCAGCTTAGTTTCTTCCGGATATTTGGTAGACCCCCCCCCTCCCTCGCTGTGAGAGACGAGACGGCAGTTTGTGATACCATTAGCCTCTGGTCGTTGCCTCTACGGCAAAGGCCGTGGGCCTGCCTGAGGTCTGCCTGACCACGGGGTTGTGACGTTTTTGACCGACCGTTGAGGGAGATGACCCTCGCCGCGTCATGGCTGCTGATCACTGATGATGATGAATGGACACTTCGAAGTATGATTGGTGATGAATGGGAACACCTGAAGATGAATGATAACTGAGGACTGAGAATATCTGATTTGATGATGGATGGTTGTGGCTGATGGCGATGGTTGTTTTCCGATGGCAGATGGATCTGAGGGATGAGATTGCTCATCTTTTGGAGATAGAGGATTATGATTGCTGGTGAATTGTTGTGACTAGTGATGATTAATATGTATAGCTGATAGTGATGAATGCTTACGACGGATGATGATAAATTATTACGATTGGTGATCAGTGGTTTGATTACTTTGAACAATCGTGACCGATGCTTGATTATTGATTGTGACTGGTTCTGACGACCGATGGTTTCTGGGGATGACTGTGATCATGGCATGCTGCCTCATGATGGTTGGTGACGCAAACTTGATTCTGCCTGATGGCGGCTGATAATGACACACTGATTGTTGATGTTTTGGGACTGTGGTGAGCGACGTTTGTTTTTGATCATCACTTCCTTTTTCGGGCTTAACTCGTACCAGGAAGGAGGTTTTACCCTTACTTAGCGATCTTCTGCACAAGCCATGGTCACAGTTGTCGTCCTTCTCCCCCCCGGTACGTGCCTTCCCCTCTGCTCGGCGAAAGTCATCGAGTGTGTTGCTAACTATACGCTCTCACACTTTCCGCTGATCATTTTTTCTGGAAGAATATGTCCTTCACAGTACGAGCATGCACTCGGTGATACTTGAAGCCCGCGAAATTGTCTTCACTAGGCACGCGGACCACCTATACAACAAGCGAACGGGACAGGGGGACGCTGTGACTCATTAAATACCCGGTGGAAGGTGGGAGTGACTAAACTGGCTGTGAGGAGACTGATTTACAGGCGGCACATACAACAGCAGTGCCGCGTGTTTCCTCTTCTCGCGGTGCGTTGTATTCGGTCACCACGCCTGGCTGGGCGGGTACAGACCCAGTGCAGGCTATCCCCCATCCCGACAGATATATCTCTTTCACGGACTGCAGCCACCCTTCTCTGCGTTTCCAACAGCTTCAAAAGACAATCCGTCAGGGACAATGACCGCGCCTCGTAGGATTGGCACCTTAAACTGCCTGCTGTCTGCCTATATTTCTTTTTCTGTTCGCTTCGGTCGGAAAAATCGCGGACGTTCTTCGACGTTCACATGAGACTCGCAAAAAAAATGATGGGGTGCCTGCCTGGGCCAAACACCAACAGCGATAGTCTCAAGTTCGAGTACGTACGTATCCGGTCTTGCTACACGGCCATGCGCCGCGCAACCAAGAAGCAAACGAGAGTTATTACTACTACTGTATTGTACGCACGTCATATTACGGCGGGCCATATTAAACAGAACCTACGGTATAAACAAAAACCTATATACCTGGTATTTCGCTATTTTTACCAACAATATTTGGTCCTATTTATTACTATGGTCTACCGTAATAGAGGAAATAGCGTCTTTGTCCGCCTCTTTGGCGCCGCCAATCAACCCACACAGAGCAAAAAACGGGGAAGCTTGTTTCTCGAGCCATCCGGAGCGCGCGGGGGCAGGGGAACGGGGGGGGTAGGGGGGGCATCGGGGTGGTTCGGTGTTTGACAACTGGTACACTTTTTGTAGATTCGCGCGCGCCCCCGCAGGCTGCGGCCTGGCTGAAACGGAAACAAAACCGTTTCAGTACGTATACACTGCCGGTATCTGAGATGTTCGGATCGTATACGCCGCCCATTCATGCTGAATACGAGTAGTGCGCCTTTTGTCCACACTGGACATCGGCTGGGCTGGTGCTGGCCACGAATGCAGCCACGGCCAGTTGTATCGAAGGCGGATCCAGTTTGTGTTTTCGTGCTGCCCGTTTTTTTTATTGCCGGTTTCTCGATGCTTGCTTTCTCGATGCTTGCTTTCTCGATCCTCGATCCTCGATTCTGGACGAAAACCAAAAGCGGCGAGATAAGCCGCCCAATCATGCGAACGAAAAAATCTCCAGCCGTTGGGTTATTGTTTTTTTTTTCGGTGGGGCTGCTATGTCCGGAAATGTAGAGATACATTTACCATTTATATTAATATTAAAACGTTCATTACATTTGCGGACAGAGTTGTCTGAACTACCGCTAAATACGCCGCGTGTGTAGCCGAGCCCCAGAGCGTGCACCAAACACGAGGGACCAGACACCAGACACAGCAGTAGTAGCGACGCCCAGTGCAATTGGCGTGCCTCGCAGCGTAGGGTTTAAGGTGCTCTGCCTGAGACTCTTCATTTCGGCGGAGAGCTGAGTCAGCGCGGCTTCAGGGCTTCGGGGGGGCGTACAGCTTGCCTCCGATAGGGCCTCCCGCCAGAAGCAGGTTTGAAGGTTGGCTGCTTGGCGCAAAGAGAGTGTTGCCTGCGACACGCTGCAGCAGCAATGGCGGTAAACAGAGGGGGAGACCTCGACCCGACGTTCGAGCGGCTGAGGTTCCACGTTGAGCACGGCATCGAGATCCGCACCGAAGAAGGGGGGATTCTTCTCGGCGATGACTTGGTGCCTAAGGTGGGCATGGGTGGGTAGGCTTGCGGGCATCGTTGCGTCATGTGCCCCTTTTTCCATTTGGTTTGGTTTGAAGTTCAAAGTGTTTGATATGTCGCGGCCCCGGACAGCCTCCTGTGATGTGTGGTGACATGCAGTGCTTCACGCGGAGCAAATCCGCACTGAACTCTTGACTGGACTGTCTCGCACAGCCTTTTCTCACCTCTGCGGCAGAGCTCGCTCCTTGGGGTCAGAGGATTGGGGGGGGGTCGAGGACAGGTGAGAATAGTACAACTTTAAAACTCTGTTGCTTTTTATGCTGGAATTTGAACCACGGGTCCGGGATCTGCGGTACTATTACGGGGGACCATAGTTAATAGGACCAAATATTGTTAGTAAAAATGGTTAAATATATAGGTTTTTATCTACACCATAGGTCCTATTAACTATGGTCCCCCGTAATATTACTATTATAGGCAGGTACTACGTACTGTTGTAAAATGTAAATGTTGGTTCATACGCGTATAGATGCGGTCATGCGGACACATATTTTTCAGACCAGCAGCAGCAGCAGCAGCAGAAGCAGAAGCGGAAGCGGGCGTCGCAAAGCAGCAGCAGCAGCAGAAGCGGGCGTCGCAACAGCATGGACCTACCATTTGTTATTACACGCCACACGTGCGCGCTTCAAGCTATGGTCGCAGAAACGTTGCGGGCAGAAAATCGTCCGCGTGGCCAAGTACGTACGACGGCAACGGCAGCAGTAGCGCCGTCTATCAGTACTCAGTACGCACAGCACAGAAGCAGTACCTGGTACCGGTAGACCGTAACAGCACGTACTGCTTGTAGAGCTACAGTACTATAAAACTACCCACTGCAGCTGTAACAGCCGCAGTCTACTACCTACTTGTAATACAGCAGTATACACCTATGGCGGCTTTACGTCGGCACTACTGCTGTACGAGTACTACTCTGTATGTCTGCAGCGGTAGCTCCCTGCAATGCTGTACTGATAAATGACACTACTTCATGCACTTTTTATACGTACTACGTACGGTTGGGCATACGAGCGGAAACTGCTGGCAATACCAGGTATCAAGAGTTTTTTAGTACTGCAGTCCCGTTGTGTGGACAAACTACTTGGAATTAGACTGGTTTTTACCCATAACGGGACTGCAGTACTAAAAGGGTTTTAACGAACTGGTATTAATACTCTCGGTTAGACGGCACTACTCTCATATACGTTGTTTGTTTGTTGTTGTTCTCACATTAACTCTCTGACGAAGGAGTCCGTGGTCACACAAAGGTGCTGGAGCCCTAGGAAGATCCGAAAAACCAAAAAAAAATCGAAAATTCGGCTGCCTCAAAATACACGAGACGAAAAAAGCGCACACAAGATAAAACCAATGTGCAAAACTGAACTAACATGGCCGCGGGTATATCCTCTCAACTATAACATAGAAGAGTACCCCCGTTCCCACCACTAACCAACTCGTGGCTGCTGACTACAGCGGATGCTGTCTGAAGTGCTGCCTGCACCGTACGAAACGCACGGTAGTCGTGAAAACGAAAGAGGAACACACCTGCCTGCTATCTGGGGTGCTGTCAGAGTGAAGACTCGCGGATATGCAGTCAAAAGAGGAGCAATCGAACCTTACTACCACACGAATATCAACGATCGCCATAATCTCTTCCTGGACTGTCTGACACAAAAAAGTGCAGCACAGTTATGATACCACGTCTAGAACTACAGTATGTACTATGAACTCTACGCACGTACTATTAATACTTACTGCACGTTGATAGACGGGGGGTACGGCGGTTGCGGCAGAAGGTCTGCGTGATCTGGATGCACGTCACTACTGCTACTGCTGAACAACACTGCAGCTACCGTGTTACGGTTGACGGCACTACCGCTTTGCGTGTGTACTGCAGTAGCACTGCAGTACAACATTAACCTTCATATTTTATTTAAATGTCAACTGTTGTTGTACTGGAGCTTTAGGTACTGCTGTACTGGTAGACGAATCTCCAACAGAGTAGCTCAAAATACTGATACATAGACGGCTAGGGCTGTGCATAGTCGGCACGGCTTGAGTCGCCGATTACTCAATACCTGGTAGTCGGACAAGCAGTCAGTCGTGAAACGGAGGTGCCGACTATCCGACTAGTTAGGTTTCCTCCATTTCAGGAATGCGTTTTTACTGGGGGATACAGCTTCAAAATTTGAGTCGCTGTGGGCTGCGGATTGCGGATACCCCTTATGCCTGTGGCACTGGAGCGCGCGGCGGGAGATCCACACGGGTGCAGCAGCCGCACGCATGGCAGGACAGCCCATCTCTCTCGACGGTGCCGACGGCATAACGCGGTGTCTTTCGTACATATGATATTGTCTACTACGAAGTAGATGGTGTACGACTTGCTAAAGCTTGGGAGAGACACTGACCCCCGCGGGTGCTGCAGGTGGCGACCTAAGCATTGATAACGTTCGGCGCTATCAATCGTCCACGACCAGCACGCGCCCCAGCAGTACCCAGGTAGATCCTCTTCCGACCGTGCCATACGACTCCTTGCGTTGTAACCAGGACACCAATTTATATCGCGCCCCCTAAGCACGCAGTGACTGACGGGGATTGCTGCAACCGCCACTTTTTACCGTCCATTTCTCCCTCTGAAGCCCCGACTGTTGGCACTGCAGTCCCGTTTTGGGGACAATCCACTCAATTTCCAAGTATTTTGTCCCCAAGACGGGACTGCAGTCTTGAAAAAAGGTTACCATTACGGGGGACCAAAGTTAATAGGACCAAATGTTGTTAATAAAAATAGTTAAATATATAGTTTTTTTAGTGTATCGTAGGTCCTATTTACTATGGTCCCCGGTAATACAAGAATATCATTAGGAGGGATTCACGCCCCGGTGGTCCATTTCATACCTGGCGTCACGGCGGGGGTCCCCCTAATAAACAGGCCCAGAACGGGGGGGGGGGGGAAAGAGGCTTCCCAAGGCATTTCCGAAGAATACAAACGTAGGATCGACGGGGAAGCCTATCGTGCAGGAGTACTGCCGTCTATCAGTACACATACCTAAAGCGCTGCAGCTGTTGCGCCGGTTATGAGTACCCACAGCTACTGTCCCGATTTGTGAGGTGCTTCCGCGGTCTCTTCGAAACACCACCACCGCCACCCACAATATTCTGTCACCAGGCTACGCCTAGATCACCAGGCTGCGTCCAGGAACTAGAGTGACCAATCCCCTCCTTCTGCCCCTCTCTCCACACACCAGCGCCTGCCGGAGCGGGCGGCGTCGTCGTGCTCGCCGTCTTTCACGCCGCGCGGCGGGGCTCCCTGTGTGCTCCCGCAGCACAGCACGGCCCACCCCAGCCCAGCCCGCCCCTCTAATTCGAAGCGAAGGGTTTACTCGCCGCATCCGGCCTCCCGCGGGGCGACGGGCGCAGGCGGCCGCGGCGCGAGACGGCCGGTTTCCCCGTGTCCGCGCCCATGCCTCCCTACTCACAGCGGGAGTCGGGACCGAAACGCCCCAGGGCGGCGCGACCGGGAGTTAGTTCTACACTAATCCGAAGCGATGAGGAAATCGGTCTACAACAATAACAATAGCAGCAAAGTTACGTGGTATTTACGTAACCCTCCTGGGTACCGCAGTAGACTGATGGCATACGTCTTTATATGTACACAGCACGTCTTACACTACCGTAGTAACGCCACCCGCCAGTGTTTGAGCCTACCGCTGCAGTACCGTTTGGCCAGGTATATGGCAGCGGACAGTACTCTGCAGAGCTACCGCCCATAACAGTGCCGTCTATTGATGCTATTGACCAATTCAAAGACTCGAGAATGCTTCACCCATCCACCCAAGCACCCATTCGTCCGATCATCCGTTCGTCCGAGCATCCGTCCATGAACCCAAACACCCACCTACGCATCCATCCCTCGTTGCGTGCTTCGCTTGATTTTTTTTTTTTTTCGGATTTTCTGGACAAGCCGTGCTCACGGGTGTCCCCCCTTCCCACGATACACGTATACTGTACGTATACAGCATACATGTAGCATACATGTCCTTGGGTTTTTGCGTTTTGATCGCATTACCACGTTCTCATAAATTCCCGGCGATTTTTTGCCAACTCTCGCTGCCTTCGCGCTATACCACCTGCAACATATGGCCTGAAACCCGGGGACAGGGGACAGCTTCTAAATATCCCGGTGGCCGTGATGTGAATCTCGCGTACGCACTCGTGACTACCCGGTATTGTCTTCCTTTGGCGACGAGAAGGCACAATACGTAATAATACTGTGTAGACGCCACTTTAGCTTAACCGGGGTGTCGTTTGCCTCCTCCCCCCCCCCCCCTCCCCTCCCCTTCATCCGAAACGCGGACATCCATATGCAACAAAGTACGCGCAAGGTGCCGAAGTCCGCTTCGCAAGCGGTTCCTAGTAGGATGCAGCTCACCGTTCGTGCGACTCGTCGGGCACCTCTCGGCGCTTCGCGTTTTCGTGCAAGCGATGTCGGCCTGGTCTGTGAAAGCCCGAAGTGCTCCGTCCCGGCGTTGTAGAGATGCAAGCGTCTATGGGCATACGAATATACGACCATGCATGACAATCGGTAAGCCGCTCCCCCCCTCCCCCCCCCCCGCCCACCGACCGCGCCGAACTCGTGCGGCAGAACACACCATGCGAGTGCCCCTGGGTAGTAAAAGACGCTGAGACGAAGGAGATGGTGTTGGAGCGGACGACCCTCGGTACGCTTGTACTTCTGGTACAAAGCCCACCTCAGTGAGTTGTTGTTGTTGTTGTTGTTGTTGTTGTTGTTGTTGTTGTCGTTGTTGTTGTTGTTGTTGTTGTTGTTGTTGTTGTTGTTGCTGTTGCTGTTGTAGCTGTAGCTGTCACTGTTGTTGTCACTACAGTACTGCTGTTGCCTCATATAGACTCCGTACAATGCAAAACAGTGTACGAGGATTGCCAGTTCCCATACATCTACCCCCCCCCCCCCGCCCCCCACGCTCCACCCTTCCCCCCCGTACCCCGCTCTCCTCCCCCCTTCCCTCCTCCCGAACCCCCGCCCGTTTCTTTACTTGACAGGTGGACATGGTCGCAGTACATGCAGGCGTCAAAGAGAGCTAGAGTGCCGGCGCTGTCCCTGTGGTCGTTCAAGAGCGCTCAGGTGATGGAACTCATGCGACGTCATCACATAAGGCGCTTGCCACAAAAGGCGCTTGTTGTTACGATAGGGGTGGCAATGTTGTGTTTGGACAACACGTTTCTTACTGTTGGCGCGGGGTTCCTGAGCCTTTTTAGTGCTTCGGTCCCGTTGTTGGGGACAATCCACTCAATTTCTAGGTAGTTTGTCTCCCAAACGGGACTGCAGTACTACTGTAAAAGGATTGTCGACACGGAGGGAATAGCCAATTTAGGCATGGCTTTTCACTGGACTCCTGTTTTTATTTGCGTTTTGTCGGTTTGCAATCGCTATAAACTTGCCTTTGGTCGTGGGACTGTTCGTTGGGTTTGATTTTTAGCGCATCATTTTGGTCTCCCTCTTTTTTTTGTTTTGTTTTCCTTTGACGGATTAAGGTTGTAGAGCTGTTCGGGTGAAGAATCTTGGAATAGTTCGTGCACCCCTGCACTGATAGCATGCGAACCACCACAGCATGGCAGTCTAGGGCCTGCCAGCGGGAAAACAACTAGATTGAGCTTCCGCAGGCTTGATTGAAACTTTATCGTGACATCAACTTTGAGCAGCCTCGCGCACAGGCTATTGTGCACCGATAGGGTTTAGTGTTGCGCAGGCCCGCTGGGCATGGTTTCTGAGTGCATATTTCTGTAGCATTCCCCCCAAAAGCTGGCCTGGCGTTCTTATTAAGTTGCTTTTTTTTCGTGGGTTTGTACTGTTCGTTGTAGCAACGTTGCTCGCACGGCCGTAGACACACGTTTTCACCTGCGATAAAGTCCAGCCGACGGCGAAAGGCCCATCATAAGTTGGAACGCTCGGTAGGTGTATCTTTTATCTCTCTTTTTTTCCCCTCGGTCTCTCTATCTGTGGTCCGTCTTGCAAGCGGTTCTTGGTAGGATGCGGCTCACCCTTCGTGCGACTCGATGAACAAGACCTCACGGTGCTTTGCGGTTGGTGCAAGCAATGCCTGCCTGGTCGGTGAAAACCCGACGTGCTCTGTCCCGGCATTGTCGGGGTGCAAGGGTCTATGGCCATACGACTACGGCCATGCATGAGATCGAGTACATCTCTCCTATCGAGTACACCCTCCCCCCTCTCGGTCTCTTTCTATCGTCGTTTCTAACCGTTACTTTCAGAGCTGTTAATCGCAGCTGGTTCATCGGTTTCAATCGTACGATGCATTGGACATTATAATCGGGAGATGGTTGCCCATCGTTTTACTCGTTGTTCACGGCGTTTTTTCCCCGGCGATCTGGACCCCCTTGCCAGCTGAGGGAGCCGATTGGGGCTGGCTTCGCTCGTCCGGCTCGAATTGCTGAATCGATTTAACTTGAACTTCAAGCGAGCCGATTTATTTCACGAATATTTGACAAATTAATGTGCGACTCAGCCTAAATCGATTAAATTCAATCGAACTTTCTCCGATACACATCACGGCTCCGCTCGTTTTTTACTTTTCTTCCTGCGTTTCTTCCTTCCGCCCGTTGTCTGTTCTTTCCTCTTTTTTTTTCGCGAACGGATAGCGCTTTTTCGCATTGAACAGCAGCGGCGCTGCCCCCGCCAGAGCCACCGGGAGCGGTCGACGCAAGCGCCGAACCTCTGTCTCGCTCTCCCCCGCGGGTATCTCCCCCAGGCGGCTCGATCGCACTGCTGGAGACAGCCCTGCTCGTAGCCGCGGCGGCGGGGGCTGCGGCGGCGGGAGCGGCGTCGGCGATAGTGGTAGCGGCAGCGGCGGTGGCGGTGGTGGTGGTAGTGGTGGTGGTGGCGGCGGCGGCAGTGGTGATGGCGGGGGGGGTGGTGGCGGCGGGCGTCGCTTGTTTGATGCATCTCCGGGGGTAGGGGGAGGCGGCCTGGGCGTTGGAGGAGTCCAGGAAGGGGAGAGTGGTTTCGAAGTCACAGATGTCGGTGTTGACGGCATTGATACCGTTTTTGGTGCCAGTGGCGATAATGGTGGTGCTGTGGGTGGTGGTGTTGGTAACGGTGGTTCTAGCGCTGCTGGTGCTGCGGGTGCCTCTGGTGCTGCGGGCGCCTCTGGTGGTGGCGGTGGTGGTGGCGGGGGTGGGACGGCGGTGAGCCCTGCCGAAACTGCCACCGTCGGCGCGGCGCCCACCGATCCTTGCACCTCCCATCCCGACGGTGAAGCGGTCAGTGCGGAGCTGAACTCGCCTTCGCCGTCGCCGCCGCCGCCACCGTCTGTCGCCACGCCGCTAGCTGGCCCAACTCTGCTGTCGGCCGGCCCTGTACCGGGTAACGGCTCCAGCTCAGTCGTACCTGGCCTGCGCTCGACCACCTCCCCGGCAACCTCGGGAGGTTCCGACGATTCGGCGCTGGCGGCGGTAGCCACGTCGGTGGCGACGGCAGCCATCAAGTCACCGGACGTGGTAACGCCTGCCAATAGGGTGGGTGGGGGAGCGGGGGCGGCAGTTACGGAGACGGGAGCGGTGGCGGCGGGGGTGGTAGAGGGGGAACGGGAGGGGTTTGTTACAGACGGAGGAGATTTTGGTGCCGGGCGGAGGGAGTGGTCTGCACCTAGAGGGGGTGGGCTTGGAAGGGAAGAGTTGTGGGCGCTTGGCGTGGAGGAGTCGGAGCCTTTCGAGCAGCAGGCTGTGGACGATGCTGGTGATGCTGAGGCGTTTCTGTGTGCATCGCGTGGGATTGACGGCGGCGGCAGCGGCGGCGACGACATGCGCCATGGTCATGATGGCAGTGGTGGTGGCGGCGGTGATGGCTTCGATGGAGAATCAGGATTGCAGGGAGGGATGGCGTCGAGACCATCGAGCGCACCGGTCCGGTCTGTTTCTGTCCTTCCTTCGTCCGAAGCGCAGTCCGATTCGACGGACGCTGCCGCTAGCAGTCCCTCCGGGCTTTCCACAAAGGGAGTAGCAGCGGCGGCGGCGGCGGTGACAGCAGCCCCCACGGCATGTTCTTTTCCGATGACGACGGCAACCACTGCAAGCGCGACGGGGGTTAACTGTGAGGAACCTACCCGCCATCATGACGATCACGACGACCGTGAAAAGGGTCAGGGTTTCCTTGGGAAAACGGCGGCGGTATCGGCGGACGCGGAAGCGGTGGTGGAGGCGGTGCAGGAGCCGGCGCAGGAAGCGGTGGCTGCGCGGGGTGTGGGGGGCCGCGGGGGCGCTGGAGAGTCGTCTTGGAGAGAGGAGGTGGCTGTGGCGAAGCAGGGGGCCATGAGGATCGGCGCTGTCGTGAGGACGAAGGCGGGGGACGTGGGGACGGTAAGCACCAGATGCTGCTATATCTTGGTTCGCGGGCAAATTATGCGCGATATTGTTTTTCAGCCCAAGCTCCGATAGAACGCCACCCACTTTTTTTTCAACAGTTTCTTGGTGCGGGAGCTATTCAAACGTAGATAGAGCAGCAGCAAGAGGGTTACAGCCACTCTATAGTGTCGCCCACTTTTCGGCGACAAAGCGCATACCAGGTACCTTGTACCTGGTAGTCCATTGGTCTATACGTACATACTAGGAAATAAAAGTGGACCATTTTGGCAGTGGTTGGAGTGTTATCAAATACCTGGTTTTCTGTTTTTTTCCTGTTTTTTATGTGTTCTTGTCTCTTCATCTTTGTACCTTTTTATCATTTTTGTGATTGTGGTTTTGTCTTGTCATCTTTTTGCCTATGTAACATTTTTCGTGTTGTTGTCTTTTCATCTTTTGTGCCTTTTTTGCCTTTCTTCGTCATTTTTTTAGTTTGTTTTTTTCGCTGACGCAAAAGTTTATTCTTTCATTTTTTCCCGTCTCTGCCTTCAAGGTCACCTGGTATTCTGTTGCCTATGCATCATTTTTCGTGTTGTTGTCTTTTCATTTTTTTGTGCCTTTTTTTGCCTTTCTTCGTCATTTTTTAAGTTTTTGTTTTTGTTTTTCGCTGACGCAAAAGTTTATTGTTTCATTTTTTCCCGTCTCTGCCTTCAAGATCACCTGGCATTCTGTTTTTTATTGTTGTTGCTGTTGCTGTTGTTGTCTCTCGTCTTTTTGTTTTTTTTTGTTTCTTGTTTGGGAGTGTTCTATGGACTTTTCTAGTTTTTCGTATTTTTGTCGGTTTGTCTTCGCGTCTTGCCAATGTGCGCCTTTTTTTTTTTCGTCGTTGCTATGTTGCTATTTTGCTAATTGGTCGACTTGCATTTTTTTATTTATCGTATTGTACAATAGGTGCGATATTGCGGGTTCACCGAGTTTGCCACCGGTCTGTGGCTGGGGCTGGAGCTGGATGAGCCGGACGGGAAAAATGACGGCTCGAACCAGAGCACGAGGTGAGGCGCGGGCTGTATTGAAAATGGCGCCGCTGGTCGATCTTCTGCCGCTGTTACGATTGGCGCGGCCTTTGGTATCTGGTATTTTTGCTGCTGCTGTTACGATTGGCGTGGCCTTTGGTATCTGGTATTTTTGCTGCTGCTGCTGCTGCTGCTGTTGGCTGCTGCTGTTGGCTGCTGCTGTTGGCTGCTGCTGTTGGCTGCTGCTGTTGGCTGCTGCTGCTGCTGCTGCTGCTCTGTTGCTGTTGATTTTTCTTCTACTGCTTATGCTGCTGCCGTTTCTGCTACTGCCACCGCTCATACCCTTCCTTCCCTCATCCCCCCCTCCCCCCCCCCTCCCTCGCTCGACGCTTACGATAGGTACTTCTGTTGCCCCCCGCTGCATGGGCTCTTCGTGCGCCCGGCAAACGTAAGCCTTGTTTCGGCCGCCCCGTCCCCTACCCCCGCCGACGTCCCCGCCACCGCCGAGAGCCTGGAGGGGTTCGGTGGAGGCGTTTCCGACGCGGGGTGCAGGGAGGGCAACGGCCTGAGTGGGAGGGGCGGGAGATTGTCAGTGGACGGGTGAGTTGCGTGAAATGTTGTTTTGCCGGCACCGCTGTTGGGGCGTTTTGCGCTTGGGTTTTGTTAAAGGCTGTGTGTTTCGTTGGTGTTTGCTGAGTTTATGGTATTTGGAAGGCTGATGGTGACGATGGTGGTGGTGGTGTTGGTGGGGGTCGGGTTGTTGGTGCTGTCTGTGTCGGTGATGTGTGGGTGTGGGTGTTGTGTTCTTGCTGTCGTTGGAGGCTTGGTGGTCGTGGTGTAGTTGCTAAGGTTGCTGCTGTTTTTTTTTTGTCGTCCGTCATGTTGTTGTTTTCTTTTTTTTTTTGCTTGCGAGGCACTTCACATGATTCGGCGCTGCGACGAGATCTGCCGCTTCTTTATCGCCCTCCCTCCTTCCCTCCCTCTCCGCCTCTTCCCCTCCGGGGGGCGGCGGGGCGGCGGGGTTCCGAGATCTCGCTCCCCTACCTCGAGGCGATAAACATGGGGGGGGAAGAAGCAAGGGTGCTGCTGCAGCAGACCACGACCTTGGGTCTCTGTCGGGACACGACCGTGGGTGCCGATAGTCGGGCGGGTCCGCCGGACCCCCACCTTTTGACTTGATCATGTTTTACCTCCCACCTAACCCTTACCCTTTCTACGACTGTTAGGACGGCAGCCCCGTTTTGGGGACAAACCAGTCAAATTCTCAGTACTTTGCCCCAAAACGAGACTGCAGTCCTAAAAAGGCTAATTTAACCCGCTTTACCTTGGAAAAATAATCCCGTACAAATTTCCAAGGAGTTTCCCCCCCGGAAACGTGCCTGCAGTTCCAAGGCGGCTAACAATTTTACCACTGCACCCGCTTCTTGAGGGCATATTATTAGACAGGGATCATCTTGGGCTTTTGGGGAGAAGAGTTGGCCCGTAACCCATGTTTCATAGGCCTTGTATTTAGTGGTGTTTTCGTCTTGGTACAGCTTCGACAAAAGTGGCAGAGATCAATAGTCCACACTTCACTTCTTGTTATGTACCAGGTATTTTTTTCCGATAAAATTCCCAGGTGGTGCACTAGTTCCATGTGATATTTTTGTTTCCGAGAATTTTCCCAGGCTGTCGGATTCAGGGGTTATCGGGTGTGTAGCCAAGTATGTTTTTTTTTTTTTTTCTATTTTGACGAAGAAGCTCTACCAAGGACGATGCACTCCCTCCATATGCTCGGGTCAGGATGAAATTTTAGCTAGTGCACGATCAGTAGGAAGGAGGCTAGCTTAAGCCAGGGCCGTTTACGGGTCGGGTCAAACATCACGGATCTGGTCGGATCTGATCGGGCTAAGGGTGGCCCGACGACCCGACCCGTGAGACTTTGGAAACTTCCCGACCCGAGACGACCCGACTCGACCGGACCTGTGATATGTAAAAAAAAAACCTGACCCGTGAAGATTCCTGATTCAAACCCCTTGTTATTTTCCCAACTAACACCACCATCTCTGTCTTGCTCGCTCGCTCTCTCTCTCGCTCGCTCGCTCGCTCTGCGCGTATGCTTTGTGCTTGTGTCTTTCCGATTCGTTTTTCTTCGTTTTTTGTCTCAGGCCTAAGACGACGCCAACCACCCCACCTAAGCTGCTCCACCCTTGCACCCTACCTGCGGCGGCGGCAGTAGTTCGATCCCCTCTCACGGAGGGGCGAAGAAACTCGTCCAATAGCAACCCCGATATGGAGCCCGGTCGACCCGTCGTTGTTTCGGCCGCTAACGATAAGTTGTCGCCACCTCACCGGGTTTCTGATAAATTTGATGGCGGTAGTGGAGGGGAGGGAAGGGGAGGGCGGGCAGGAGGTGATGGGGAGGAAGGAGGAGCAGGAAGAGGAGGAGCAGGAGGAGGGGGAGGTGACGCATCCAATGCGGAAATCGAAAACGTTGATGTATCGGTTGGGGCCGCGGCGGTTACATCTTCGGGGAGTTCCGCCGCTCCGGTTTTGCCTGCTGTGGAAAGGCGGCCTGGTGGGGAAAACGTGGGTCCAGTGTCTCCTTTTGTGGGTGGTGGCGGCGGCGGCGGCGGCAGGAAACCGGCGACGCTGGAAGCCCTGCCGCGCGACGAGATTGGGGAAGGGAAGGGGGACGAGGACGGGCGGCGGGAGGACCAGGGGAAGGAAGGGGAGGGGGATGGGGGACGGGCAGAGCGGGAGGAGGGGGGTGGCGGGCAGGAAGTGAAGGAGGAGGGCGGAGAAGTTGAGAAGGGAGAGGGGAAAGAGGAGAAGGGAGAGGGGCAGGAGAAGAAGGCTACTGAGAGGGCGGCAGCAGTGGCGACGACGGCGGTGCAGGCGGCGGCAGCGGGGGATGGTATGGTTGGGGGAGATGGCGGCGAGGCTGCAGCCTTGCCGCCGCCCGCTTTTGTCGTCCCGCGGCTTGGCGAGGGGGTGGTCGCGGATCGCGGGGGGTCCGGTTCGAGACGATCTGGAAGGAGGGGTCTCCGTAGAGTGAAGACCCTTGGAAAGGCGGGAGGATCGCGGCTTGTCCCGTCTCACGGCGTTTATGACGGCCAGGTGTCCGGGGGAGAGGAGGTGAGATGAGTTAGCGCGTTAAGCCCCCTTACGACGAAGAGCCATGCTGCTTGTTTTTTGCTACAGTAGTCCACCACTACCGCATGCCGTAGTATTATGAGGGTTCACAATCAACTGCGCTCACGATTCGGGGATATTTGTTTTGCTACTACAGCAGTACGGTACGTATCGCATTTTTTTTTTTTGCTGTATCGTGGTGTGTGTTGGATTTCGATATCGGAAACGAGTTTGATTCCGTATCCTACCGATAAACGAAAACATCTACATACTGGATACGATTTCGTTATTTGATACCTGGTCCGTCGAAGCTTCTTGCTCAGCATCTGCGTGAAAACACCGGGGGGTACCAGGGGATGGGGGACGGAACACGTTCGATGTGTACGATATATAAAAACTTCGAATCCGATATTTGGACTTTTCGAAAAATTCGAGACGATATTCAACACTAGTCATAGTATTATTACAGGGGACCAACCACAGTGAATAGGACCAAATATTGTTTGTAATAATAGGGAAATATATAGGTGTTTTGTGTGTACCGTAGGTCCTATTTACTATGGCCCCCCGTATAATAGTAGGAGGGTCAACCACCAGTGCACAACAGCGCTAGCGATTCGGGGACAGCGTATTGTACTTGAACTCGATATTTGATACGTTATGTTGTGTGATGCCACCCTGTGCGGATTACAAGGGCCGCTTGGCACCCATGTTAAGTGTCTAAGCTTTCCTTCGTATTTTCGACCAGAGTGGTATTACGGGGGACCATATTAAATAGGACCTACGATGGACACAAAAACCTATATATTCCACTATTTTGTACTAACAATATTTGGTCCTTTTAACTATGGTCCCCCGTGGTAGTAAAAGGGTGAACAACTTGCCTATTCGTACAACTACGCTCACGATTCCGAAGTAACTTTTTCAACGTCTGAGGCGCATACTTTCCTCTGAGTGTTTTTTTACGTAATCCATTGGTTGGCGCGTTGACGCCTCGTAACTCTTTCTTCCCTTCAAATTGTTCGCATGTGTTTTTTTCTTTTTGGCCTTCCAGTGGGAAAGCATCCGGCTCTTGTCACCGTCCACCTCTCCCCCCAAGCCGAGGAAAGAGGGGTCCGTCGGAACCCCTCCCCCCTCGGGGGCTAACGCCGCCTCGGCTGGGAACTCCCGCCTGGCCATGGCTGACGCGACCGCCCAGACAGCTCTCAACACTGCCGGTGGTGGTGGTGTTGATGGTGGTTGTGTTGGTGTTGGTGTTGGTGGTGTTGGTGGTGGTAGTGGCGATGGTGTAGGTGGTGGTGGTGGTGCTACCGCTGTCACCGCTGCCGCTTCTGCTGCTACCACTAGGTGTGAAGATGGAAACGCCGGTGGTGGGTGTTCCGTCACCGTCCGGGCCGCCGCAGCTGGCACCAAGACGCCCCTATCGACGAAGGCAGAGGGCAAGGAGGAGGTTCCAGAGGCCGCGGGGGCTGTTCAAGATGCCGCCGCCGCCACCTCCACCGCCGCCGCCGCCGTGACCACCGCCACTGCCGCGGCCCTTGCTGTCGACCCCGTAACAGCTTCGCAGAGACCGGCTGTAGTGGACGTGGTAGGAGCGCTCTCGGCTGCTGACGCGGCTGCTGACGTGGCTGTTGAGAACACTGCTGATTCTGCCTCTGATGCAGTTGCTACCGTGGCTGCTGCCGCGGCCACCTCCGCGGCTTGTGCGGCTGCGTCGGCTACGGCCGCGGCGACCGTGGCGACGAGTTTGTCGCAGAAGGATGGTGCCGCCGCAGGGGAGCGACGGAACAGTGGCGGTTCCGCCGCTTCGGAAGGTCTTGGGGACAATGGTATGCCCGCTCAGCGTCGCTCGTCCGGCCGCAGCGCTCAGCGACGCCGCAAGCGCGCGCAGCGGGCCAGCATGGGTAAGGGCGGTGGAGGTGGTGGTGGTGGTGGTGGTGGTGGTCGCGCACGCAGTGGGGGGGTTTCCGATGCCACCGCCGCCACCGCCGCTGATGCTTCGGGGACAGGTGCAGGAAGCGCCGGCCGCGGAAGTCGGGAAGGGGCGGGAGCGAGAGGTGTCAGGCGACCTTCATTGTGTTTGGGCGGGTTCGTGTCTCTAGGGCTCGTGTTGGCGGTGGGAGCGGTGGCGATGGCGGTGTTGGGAAGAGTGCCCGCGCTGGAGCGCGCTGTCGGGGCGGTCGGAGCGCTCAGCATTGCCGTGCTGCGGCTGGGCGAGAGGTCTGTGCTTCATGGCGCTCTGCGCGACGCGTACATGGCCGCCTTTTCTACACCGCCTTCGGGGGCTGGTCACTTGGGGGGCGAGGCGCAGGGTGATGTGAAGGGCGAGGGCGATGGGGATGGGTACCCCGAAAGCCTGAGGGGGTTTGAGGTCGTCGACGCTGATGGGCAGGGTGTTTATCAAGCGCAAGAGCAAGGTCATCCGGTCTCGACGGCGGTAGAGGCGGCAGCGGCAGCGGTGGCGGCGGCCGCGAGGATTTTTTGGGAGGTTGAATTCCCGGACCGCGTGCAGGGTGTTTCGGTTGGCGACGAGCGGGATAGGGGGGGTGAGATCGCAGAGATCGAAGGCGAGCTGTGGGAGAAGGATGGACGGGAAGGTCGGCGGGTCGAGGTGGGTAAGGAGGAGTCGAAGGAGGGCTTGGAAGTGCCGAAAGCGACGGCAATAGTGGCAAGGATGGCAAGAGCGAGGGAGGCGATGGTGGCCGCAAGAGCAGCCGGTTTGCCACCCTTTTCAGATCCCGTCGACGTCGATGGGTCGTCGTTGGCGCCCGCTGAAACATCGGCGTCGTCTGCGGAGCAGTTTGAGACAAGCGCAGAGCAGTCGAGGGAGCGCTCGGTGGTGGGGGCAAAGGCAGCGGCAGCGGTGGCAGCAGTGGAAGAAGCGGCGGCCGCGGGGGATGGCCGCACCCCCACAGAAGAATCTGAAACGCCGTCAGGATACGACGGAGACGACAATGTTGAGAACGCTGGTGGCGATGGTGGTGGCGGTGGGGGTGCTGGCGACGGTGATCAGCCGCGCGAGGTTGTGCAGTATCCTTCATCACCGCTTCTGTCGAAGGTGCTGTCGAAGGTGCTGTGGAAGTACTTCCGATTTACTCCAGGGCGGAATACACCTGGTCACGAGGAACGTCATGGCGAGGTGCCTGCGGAAGTTGAATTTTCTGATGGCGGCATATTCGGTAGCGGTAACAGTAAGGCCGGCGGCGTGGGGGCGGCTGCGGTGGGTTTTGTAGACGAGGAGGCGCTACCAGAGGAGGGTGTTGCTGCCGGGGATAGCGCGCGCTCGGCTGGGGAGGCTCTGCCGGTGCAGGCGCCGGTGCAGCTGCCGCCGCTACCGCTGCCGCTACTGCCGCTGCCGTTGCCTTTGTCCGATAGTGATCAGGATGGTGATGCCCCCGCGGAGGTATTGGAGGGTGGTGACCGGGAAGGCAGCTACGGTGACCCGGTGGGGGAAGACGCCGAAACGTCAGGGTTGTCAGAGGAGGAAAGGGACGAGAAGGAAGTGGTGGTCGTGGAGGGGAGGGAGGGGGAAGAGGAGGACGAGGGAGTGGGGCGGGTGGTGGTGATGGGGAAAGAGGAGGGGGTATCGAGGGAAGAGGAGGAGGTGTGGGTGGTGGAAGAAGGGGAGGAGGAGATGGAAGAGACGGAGGCGGTGAAGGGAGCCGCGACGGAAGAAAAAGAGGAGGAGGAGGAGGAAGAAGAGGAAAACACGACAGCGAGAACGACCCTTGGTCGACAGCAGCAGAAGTCGAGCTCTGCTTTGGGGGCGATGGGCGAAACGGCTCGCACGTCTGCACTCGACGACGTTGGGCTGCAGGCGAAGGACACGAGCACCGCGGAAGTGCGGGTTTCGATCGAAAAAGCCGAGGAGGCGGGGCAGGGGAAGGCGAACGCCGGGGTAACCCCCCCCGGAGCGCTGGTGGCGGCAGAGCCGAAGGTTAGTGCCACTTGGTTTTCTGTTTTTTCCATTTTTTTTTTCTTGGTTTTTGTCTTTTTCGAAGGCAGCGCGACGCGTCAGTGCGAATGTGTCATCTGGCCCGACCTTGTTTTTTTAAAGGAAGATTTGTCTCAATGAATTGTGACCCGCAGCTTTACAGAGAGGCTGCTCGGCTGCCCTCTAGAATCCCTTGAGGGGCGTTAGAGGGGGGAAACCGACGAACGGTAATGACGACTCCCATGAAATGCGTTGAGCGTTGAGGTAGCGCGCGGGTGCGATTGCCTTTTCACTGGGCACCTTTTTTTTTGCTCGGCAACGGTAACGATGCTGAAAACTGGATGTTATGTTTTCGGAAGGCTCTCGGCCGAAAGCTTTCCGAGAAGACCTTGTTCGATAGTGGCAACCTTAACCCCCTGTTCTGAGGAAAACCGAACGCCGAAAAACGATCGCGTCCCTCCCTGTGCGAAGAACGAAACGCTCTTCCTAGGTTTGTGACATTGGCCGGACGAAGTAAGGATAAAATAGCTGCTGGGTCAGGGGATATATGTCTGAAGCACGAGGGAAAAAAATGAGTTGTACGAGACGCGCGCAATGTGACACGAAGCGCGATAGAGATGGGGTCGTTGCCTTGGTCGGTGGCGAGACACGATATAGAGGCACTGTTTCTTGTCTAACCTGTCTCCGTCCCTATCTGTCTGTCTGTCTGTCTGTCTGTCTGTGTGTCTTTCTGTCTGTCTGTCTGTCTGTCTTTCTGTCTGTCTGTCTGTCTTTCTGTCTGTCTGTCTGTCTTTCTGTCTGTCTGTCTGTCTGTCTGTCTGATTGTCTGTCTGTCTGTCTGTCTGTCTGTCTGTCGGTCTGTCGGTCTGTTTGTCTGTCTGTCTGTCTGTCTATCTGTCCGTCTGTCTCTTCCTCCCTCCTTCCCCCCCTCTCTCTCCCCCCCGCGCCCCCCCCTCCCGTTCCTCCCAACTCTCTAATCTCACACTTTCCATTTTTTTTCACTACTAACTTGCACTTGTGCCCCCGGCAGCTCCCGGCGTTTATGCTCCCCGACGGTGGCATGGTTCCGATAACGCTCTTGATGCAGTGCAGCGCTTCTAAGATTGCCCCGGGAGGCAAGGGATGCAAGTCAGTTCCTCTGCTTCTGGGGCATTCCAGCAAGGTACATATGATGCTGTACAGTAGCATCTTGCTGAATGTTACGAGCGTACTCGGGTGTGGGTTGGAGTTCGTTCGTTGTTGTTGTTTTGAGTAAAAATATTGATTGTGGTGGGGATGGTCGTGGTTGTTTGTTTCGTGGTTGTTCTTGATGTTCATGTTAGGTTTTGGTGTAGCTGCTGCTTCTGCTGTTGTGGTTGCCCGAGGTTGCAAGTCATGGCTCGGCGTTCTCGAAGGAAGTATACGTGGCGAAGGGTATACATGTGCTGATACGTGCGACAGTAGCGGCTTTGCCACGGCGACAGGCCACTAGTTGATCCCCCACACCATTGCGCGACGTCGGGTGTGGCCTGCCGTTTCAAGCGTTCGGCCCGAGTCTTCGGATTTTCTTTGTGCTTCCTGCTTCGGCGGCTGATTCGTTGTGGCGGCGGCCCCGCATCTCCCGCGCCGCGCAGTTGTCGACAGTTTCCCTTCTATGTATGTCTCTGTTCCTGTCCGTGTACATAGCGCCTCACCATCGCTCTCCCCTTCGCGCTCTCTTTGTGTCTGTTTCTCTCTATCCCTCTTTCTCTCTCTCTCTTCCTCTCTCTGTCTGTCTATCTCCCTCTCCATGTCTATTTCTCTCCCTCTCTCTGTATGTCCTATCTGACAATTTCTGCCCATTTTGGCCGGCGTATCCCCCCCCAACCCTCCACCCGATGCTCTCTCCCTACCTTCTCTCCCCGAACAGAATCTGGTCGAACTTCGGGAGCCTGGCAAGGGTGGCAAGGCCATCTGGCGGTCTCGAAACTCGCTCATCACCAAGGCTAAGAAGGTAAGCTTATCCTCATGCTTAGACGCATGCGCGCACGGCTCAAGCAAACCCACGAGCCGCACACACCCGCACACATGTTGATACCTGATGATTTTTTTTTTATGTTTTCTCATGAGCTAATGCGAGTCTCTTTATCCCGCCGTCACGGTCCCGCACACAGGTTGACAACCATTTCATTCATACCCTCCCGCTCGAGCTCCTAGCGACAGCTATGTGATCTTCCCCCCCCCCCCCCCCCCCCCCCCCGTTCCCCGTCGATGCATGGCATGTGTACCCCCCCCCCCCCCCCCCTCCCGTCAATGGACGTCATGCGTTGTTTGCCAATGGCAGGATGCCTGGTCCAAGATCACAGGGTGGCTGCAGCGCCCCGGGGGGGCGTCGGTGCGGCAGTCGATCGGTAGGGGTTTCCCTGATGCCGTGGCTGGGCTGTACCTTCGCCAGACCCCCGACTTGCGCTTGGCGATGGTGGTGATGACGTACCCGTTCGAAACACGCCTTGATGGTGGTGGTGGTGGTGGTGGTGGCGATGGCGGCGGGGGTGTTAGCGGGACCGAGTTGGTGCATGACGATGTTTCGTTCGGAATTATGCTGGTGGGAGGAGGCGGGCCGGGTGCGGGTGTCCAAACGGGAGGGGGAAGAGGAGGAGGGGCGGAGGAGGAGCAAGACGAGGTGGGGGACATCGCGCTCGGAGAAGGTGCGGTTGTCGGGGGTTGCCGGGAGGGGCGGGGGGCGTGCAGGTTATTTTTTGCCCCGCCTTTGCTTGCTACTTCTTTGATGGCTACTGACTACATGCGGAGTACATACACCCTAGGTTTTTGGGGAAAACTACTTGGAACTAGAGGGAGGAGTTTATGGTTTTACCCTTTTACCGCGCTGCTAATATTTTGTCCCATAGAAAACTCCAACGTGTTTGGCCTCCGAAACGCGAGTGCATTCTGTGGGAGATTTAGTAAGCCCGCATTTCGTTGTTCATTTTTAGCATCAACTTCGGGTTATACCTCCTTCTTTCGGCCGCGTAGCCACCTCCTCGAAGCTTATCGTAACTCCCGGGAAAGGGGAGGGAGACAAGTTTCTCTTTCGTTTTCACGAAGTCAGGTACAAGCGCACCCATGGTTCGGGCACGGGACTGTCTGTTAATGAATTTTTGATTTTTTATGAACATTTGATTACAAGGTCGTTTTTTTTTTTTTTTTTTTCAAGGTTTTGTGGCTAGAAATAGTAATAGTTGACTTTACGCACGATAGAGACGCGAGTGAGTACGGCTTGTTTTTCGTCTTGGTTTGTCAGCGCTGTTCACTTTTTTTTTTTTTTCAAATGTTTTTTTTTAGGATTGTTTTTTTGTACCCCTTGGGGGCTTCGGACGGAAACATGTATGTATGAATTGGAAATATATACACGGCGGTTGCTGCACCGGTCTCGAGAAGGAGGTCGCGCTGCCGAGGTAGAGCGTGTGTCCGAGCGGCAACGCGAGGCCTGTACGACACGCGCGTGTATGGTATATGGTAGAGGTGGACCCGTTTTTTTAATTGGCTCCTCTATCGCCTGAGGAACTCTCTACTGTTGCTATTACGGGGGACCATAGTTAATAGGACCTGTGGTATACATAAACACCTATATATTTGACCATTTCTACTAACAATATTTGGTCCTATTAACTATGGTCCCCCGTAATAGGTGGTCTATACTACTACTGAGTGATCTATACTATTACTAAGTCCTCTATACTATTGCCAAGTCATCTGTTCTGCTACTAAGTCATCTGTGCTACTGTGAGCATGGACACGTGCAACCCGTTTTTCCTGGGGCTCTTTCCTGAAAGTGATGATTGGAAACATGGAGAAACATCGACTGACAGCCGGTCTTCTACGACGAGCTTTCCCTTGTCGCTTCGTGATATCACACTCGGCACTCGGTGTAGGTGTGTGTTTTTGGTATTACGGAGGGCCATAGCAAAGAGGACCTACGGTACACAAAAACATCTATATATTTCCTAAGAATATGTAGTCCTATTTACTATGGTCCCCCGAAATAGCTACACATATGTATCCCAAGCAAAATTCACCACATTCTTCTCCTCCCTTGTGCTCGCCTCCTTTGTGCCGCCTGGAACTCCCGTGACAAAAGGATTGGACCGGAAGAACTGCTACGCTGCGATGCTCGCCCCTGGTGGCCACCTGTGTGTGTTCGGCACTGGAGGAGAGGTTTACTGCATGTCGCGCGGGGTTAATCGCTGGGAGACGCACACTTACGAAGGGTGAACTGCAGCAGCCCTCGTGGGTTTCTAGTGAGCCGGACGGCTTCGAGAAACAGATACGCGAATACGCCAGGAAACGTGGAGCGCGAGTTAATTGGTGGGAAGGTGTATAGGGCGTGACTTGATTGGTGGAGAGGTAGAGGTGCTCGTAGTTGTAAGACTGAGGAGACGCACACGTACGAGGGTGACATGCCGTCATCGTGTCCTGTTTGGTCGCGGGCTCGAGTGCACGTACGGGACACCTACCATAAAACAGGAGAACTGTCCCAGGCTGATTTGTTTTTGGGGAAAGGGTGCCTGCTACACCAACTATAGTCTGTTAGCGGCTCTCTACGGTGACTTCAGTACGGTCAAGAGTTTTTAGTGATGTTGCTCCTGTAGGCGTCTGTCTGCCTGCCTTGCTTATGTAGTGCTCGACTGCTTGTAGGTGTCCTGTGCTGCGACGTACATGCGAATGCGCGTGAGACCGCGAGAGTGGGACGTGATTCGATCTGGCGCGAAGGTTGACACGCGTGCATACACCCGGAACACTGAAACGAAGGTTTGGTTTGGGAGCGGGAGCTTGAAAACCGCTCGCGGCTGTAGGAACAGGGGGAAAAACAGGGGTTTTAGCTGGCCCGGACTTGAACCGCCGACGTGTGGCCGTGCGGAAGAATAGTAACATTTTTTTTTTGTCGGTTTCAGTTGGCCAGGTGTTGACCTTCGTGCTAGAAAAGGCGAAGAACACTACAGTTCTGTTTTTGTAGGTTTGGTTTTGTGTCAGGTGGAGCTTCGGCCGCGTGGTGCATGAAACGAGCAAGGAACAAGGCTTTGGCTGGGCCGGGGTTAGATCGCGGCGAAAACGAGAACACGAACATAATAGTTTTTTTTTTTTTTCTTTGCTAGAGCAGAAGGAACGGCCTCGTCGTAAGAATGATGACACATTGACCAGAGCTGCCAACACTGAAACAAAACGAAAACAAAGACCCACTTCTCGTACAAGGGTTTTTTACCTGAAGCCTGTGCGCGGGCAGTAGAAACGGGGTTCGCCTGTTTGAGCTGCACCCTCGGTTGGGGGAGATTCCACTTAGAAAATAAGGTTGATTCATTTTTACCGGTGAAAAAGGGTTGACCCTTTCAGGACCCCAGTCCCGTTTTGGGGACAAACTACTTATAATTAGAATGTTTTGTCCCCACATATGGGAGTGCGGTTCTAAAAGGGTTAATCCGCCCTCGGTGGAAATACGAGAAAGAGAAAGGCTCGGGTTAGGTGCTCGCGGTTGAGAATATACGAGGTAGAAGTGGTTAGCGAGGGTAGGAGAGGAGGGATGGAGGGAATGAAGGGGCGAGAGAGCGGCAGACACCAGGCACTTACACAGACACACAGAGTAGATAAAATACATGGAGAAACATACGTTACATTGATATATATAGTGGAGCGAAATGATTGATATGCCACCGCCGCGTGTTGTAATACTAGTAGAGGGGGCGACCACGCACTTGATTGCGAGGCCGAAAGACGGACTATACACCTACCTGCTGTTGTTACTTCTGGTTGATGCTGGGCGCCGTTTTGACGGCCATTTACGGCACAGTCTCTCCGCTGGCGTAGTTGTCGTGCAACACGGACGGTTCCGGGGCTAAACGCTTAACGAGCGTCTGGGGTGGGGGCGGAGTTGATGGTGATGGAGGCATTCGGGGAAAGGGGTGAGAGCCGCGACGGTGTAACCCCTTTGGAACTGACCTCTCGGTTCGGGGACCCAAATACTTGGAATTAGCTTGGGGTTTGTTTCGTTGAAGCACACAAGGGGTAGGCCCACGGACGACTGCAGGGGGCGCACCAAGCCCTTGGAGTCCTTGGTGGCGACTACACAGGAGTTTGTGGATTTTCTCCCTTTGCCCTCTTGCTGAAATTCGGGTGTGCGCGAGGCGTTATGCAAGACGGGCATGGGGTAGGGGTTCCAGTCGGATACTGTTTTTCTACTGCGAAAAATGTTCGAATTTGATGACGTTCATGTAGGGGCTCCAGTCGGATATTGTTTTTGTACTGCGAAAAATGTTCGAATTTGATGACGTTCATGTAGGTTTTGTTTTTTTTGCGAAACACGGGTGAGCTTCGACCGGGGTGCTACAGCAGACTGGCCCTCTGGAAGAAAAATAGGGTTTTGTTTGGCAAGAAAACGTCGAATCAGATCGGGTGTAGCTTTGCTCCCCGGGGCGTGCAGTCTCGAAGAGGTTGCTGGGGGATTCGCTCTCTCGTACCTGATATTATCTACGGCACGCTGCGCGTTTTCGCCCCCCGGTAGTTTTGGGCTCAAAATGTCGCTCCCGCAAGCAAGAGCAGAATCAATAAATTTGAACAGCAAAGATGCTCTTGGCCGTGTTAGATAAGCAGAGTGCGCCTGGGGGAGTGGTACCGGTTTTCAACGCCCGTTTTAGGTCGTGAGGGCGACATGTGCGCAAGCGGTGAGTTTGGGGCGCGAGCTAGGCTCATCGTTTCGAAAGGAGGGGAGAAGGGTCGCGCTTACGGTACCGGCGTTTGTTTGTTGGATAGGTTGGACCCGGTGGCTTCGAGTTCCAAGTTTTTTTTTTTTTTTTTTGAGATGCTGTCGGTGGCAGGATGATTTTATGGGTGTTTCTTGCCTGCAGTAGCTCCCAGTGTAACATATCAATCTTGCCTGCAGTAGCTCCCAGTGTAACATATCAATATGATCATTACGATTCGTTCCGCAAGGTACGTGCTGGGTTTTGCGTGCAGTGAATGTGTTTGGCGTCCCAAGCTCGAGGCCTGGTGGGTCCTGATTGTGCCCGTGTTTTTTTTGGCGTGCCAAGCTTGGGGCAGGGTAGGCGCTGACTATGCGGGGGGTCTTGGCGGACCGTGCTTGATTTGTGTGTTTACTATGGGTAAGTACGGGTGGGTATGCTGGCCTGGATGCCGGTGTGGTGGCGTGGGTATGGGTGTACTACCAGTGCCTGATTGCTTCGTTGCAGCAGGAATGGGGATGTGATAGACCCGCATAGGTGTGAAACCGAAGCGCGTCGTGGCCTTCCGATCAGCGTTGAAACCTAACCCTTTTAGAATTATACCCTCTTTTAGGGGGGACATTACTTAGGAATTATAGTATCTTTTTTGTTGCTGTGAGAGAACGATATGCATCTGGTGCTATGATGCGTTTTGCTAATACTAGAGCTCTAAGTGAAAGGCCTGCATCCAGATGTGTGTGTGTGACCAGAAAGGGACAACTTCCGTGCGCCTCTGTACTGGCGTGTATGTTGTCGCTTGATTGTTGTGGTGTGTCCGGCGGAATGATGCGCGCGTAGACTGGAGCTTGGTGACAGTGTCTCTCTGTACTGACATGTTGTCGCTTTTCTGTTGTTGTGGTTGATGTGCGTTGCTTCTGTATGATACTCGCGTAGATTGAAGCTCGGTGATAGCGCGAAACCTCCCGTCGCGCCTATTCGTGTGCGCTTCGTGCTGTCTACGGAAGGTTGGTTCTGTACCGAGCCAAGCCAGTGCATCCCAGGGTATAGGGGTGAGCGAGTTGCTCATTCACACATTTACGCTGCCGCCTAGAGGTTAGGGGTCCGTTTTGAGTCGGGTGGAGCCGGAGACCTGAAGCCGAGGGTTAGAGTTAGCCGCCCGACCCAAAATCTCCGAAATCTCCAAAATCAAACATTTTTTTCGTTCACATACTATTTTTCGTTACAACATACACGTCAATTTGTTCCACCACCGTGCACACAGCTGGAGACGGCAGTTTTGTACGAGTGTTCACCTGCTCGAGGTCCTAGCGAGAGCTACCCGATCTATAGGCCAACCTTTGTAATCCCCCACCCGGCAGAGACCGCAAGTTTAAAGCTTGAGATTGGAATTGGTGAGGTTGCGGTGGTGGAGATTCAATGTTGACGTCTGGACAATTGTTGGTGTTCTTGAAGTACGCGCAGGTTTCGTTTTGAATTTGTGCCCCGCTTGAGCTCGAACGCGCCATGCCGCCTGAAAAGTGTGACTGCATAATTATGGTTTGGCACAGGGCATAGCTTTGGGGGCCGTTTTTTTCCATCTGTTTGCTCTGGGTGTTGCTTCAAACTGTGATCATGCTGTGAGTTGGCCCTGGGTGAGCACGCACGGTTGGCTTCCGATTGTAAACTTGCTCTAGAGAGAGGAATGAGGAGTGAGATAATGCCGCAAGCACACACTTTACCCCCATCAGGGCTGCCCCCACGCTTTCAGCGACAACGTACTCGGAATTGGGTGAAGCCGTGGATGGAGTGAGCGCAGAGGCTTGAGATAGCACGCAGGGCGGTGGTTACACCTGCTGAATAAGTCCTTTGCCCTTTTCTCTTTCGATTGATTCACGATGTGGTCTTTGACGCCCAGTGCGTTTGGCCTTCCACTTGCTTAACCTCTTGGTATCTTGCGTTCATACAGGTGCATACTCTACACGTGGTATATTTTTATCTCTGCGTGTGTTTCGTACTCCGTGACCACGGAGCCTGTACGTTGGTCTCGAGAAACACAATCAGTGCGGACACCATTTGCGTACACCTATGAACTTCAGACGGTGTATGTTCTACACCAAGTGTTATCCAACACTTGGCACCACAGGGCTACATCATGAATGGAATATCTCAGTCTAGAGTCTAGACTTCATAATATCCCTACGTATCATACGTCAAAGCATGGTGCCGTTCGATATCGCCGAGGCTCATAACCTGTTGGAATGATGTCTGTCCGTCGAGACTGTCTTCACGACAATAATTGCAGAGGTGGCACCGATTGACCGTAACACCCGCTCGTGTGGTGTCTGATACAAGAGGTTAAATGAAGCAAACGCACCCATGTGGCCAAATGTTGGCAGTGAAGTTAATATGGGCGCAATCATTGCCTGGTCACCTCGAAAAGACACACGCACTGCGGGTAGACGTTCTTTGTACGGGCTGTTATATTAACCGAGTCTCAGCCCAGCAGCAACGTTTCCCGAAACATAGGCAAGCTATTATTAGCTTCCCCGTGATATTGCCAAGTCCCGCTGACGGCAGATATTTGCTGAATGCACTACAATATATACCGAGCGGCGAAAAGGAACAGCCGAACTCGTAGTATCGTCGCACATTGCGCTTGGCGCGGTTGATTTACCACGGCAGCTTGCAAATGCGAGGTGCGCATTTTGTTGTGGTGAAAACTCCGCCCGTCAATGCCGGCCGTCCGTCCGATGTACGCACCCCTTGTGGCACTTGTCGTCGGTGGGAGAGAAGCGCATGCTCTGCGCGACGGAGGCGGTGTGAGCACTACCGTGCTGCGGTGGACGTACCGCTTCTTGCTCGTAGTATTACGGGGGGGCATATAAATAGGGCCAAATGTTGTTAGAGTATATTGCGAAATCTATAGTTTTTTGTGTGTACCGCAGGTCCTGTTTATTATGTTCCCCTGCAATAGTTCTCATGTTGTGAGAAGCACTCTCGGGTACAGAGCGTCGGATGCTGTCTAGCCGCACCCTCGACTCCGGCCTTGCCCAAGGAGTAATTATTGTTCTGCTGCATGTCGTGGGTCACCGGAGGTTTTGATATTACTGATGCCCTTCTTCTCGCAGTTTTCGCGCGTGAGGCCCCTGCTTACCACAGTTGCAACAGCTCGGTGCTGCTGCTGGTAGTATGATGCCCCCTCCTGCGAACGCACCCTGGAGAGATTGACTCGGTCGACTTTTCAGTGGTTTTCAGATGATGTCGATCGTTCGACTCCACATTGTACTGTTGATCCAGCCGATGCTTAAGTGGTCCCAGATAGCGTTGCTCCAGCGACTCCAGGGGCTCTGGCAATTCTTCCCACGCTTCGGTGATCTCAGATGGTGTTGGATCCAGCGATCTCAGATGCAGTTGCTCCGGCGATCTCAGGCAATGGCTATCCAATGACTCTAGGCGACGACGCTCCGATGATATACCGTACTGATGCTCCGATGATCCCATACCTTGATGTTCCGGCGATCCCGGATGACAGTGTGAAGCCCCAGGTGATACTGCTGCGGGGAGTGGATGGTATCTTGGCGCTTCGCTGAAGTTTGTGATCACCCTGCTTTCCGCCTCCGAGCTTAAAGACCCGAAACGGGTCTTTCCTGGTGAAGGCGGAATCCATAGGCCTATCCAAGGGCGTTACCGCCGGTGGTCTTTCCGTGAGCAGCTGAGCAAGAGCGAGATCGTCGTACGCTATCTCGGAGATGCCCTCGGTATTCGAACCATACCTCGTTCTGGCGCCCACGTAATACGGCCGTGGTACACCCGGCGCGACTCCAATTGCAGGCGTGACCCCTGACTATGTCGCTCCTGCTCCTCCTGTTGAGAGTCAACTGGTTACTGTCGATGACTTGACCTTGTCAGGAGGTTGCCCTCTCTTTCATGCAGCCTATCCTTGGCCGAAAATCGTGAGTGTATCCTGCCTAGATGCCCCGTTCTGTTCAGGCGTTGCCGTCATGGCCCGAGCGGGCATGGAGGCCATACTAAACGCGCCTCGCCGGGTGCTGACTGACACGACGTGCTATTAATACCGCAATCCCGTATCCTCTGCGAAGTTTCGACGGATCGCCGACGTCCGCTGCACCCGGGGTCGCATCAAAATCTCTCGGGCTACGCCTTACTCCCGCCTACTCACAAGCCAAGCTCTACGAACAGACCTAACGTCAGCAGAAGAAGGTAAACAAACTCACGGTGGCGAAATGGTAACCGTGGGTAAATCCCGCGCAGAATGTGCGGGTATCGCACACGAGGAGAGGCCCACTGGCGACAGCCACGGACTTCGTTTACGCCCGCAAGCCAACCTCTGCCCCCCCTCATCTCCCTAGATAGAAGGGACCCCATCGACGGGGCTAAGATGCATGAGCGGACCACGTAGACAACGATGGAGACGGGACTGATGATGGCAAGCAGCTTTGGCGAAAGGGTTTATCTACCTTTCTAATTCCAAGACGAAGTTGACCTTCACTTCCTAAGCTAAGGAAAATGGACCGCGCACATTTCGGGCGACCACCGGCGTCTACACCAACAATGTCGAGCCACTGCAAGTATGAAGTGCATTCTCTGCTTTACCGCAGCTGTAGAGCGTCGCATGTTTTGTTTTGCACAAGACGGGCAGATATCCAAGTGCTTAATCAAAGAAATGACCACTGGAGTATTGTATCTACTATTAATAGGTACGTGGTTTGGTAGCCTCTCCCATCCATGTTCCCTGCAATAATTACCAAAATCGCGCACGGTTTTGGAGGTTGCGATACACCGCGGTCAGCACCACGTTAAAGTGCGCTGAAACCAAGTCCGAATTTAGATTTTTCGATGTGGTAATCGAACGGAAATATTGGCTACGTCATCTCCAGTACTTCGAGACGCATGGCAGAGGAACCTGCCACCTCGAAAAGTATCAACGGGAGATGCGCATACAAAACGGGTGGTACCCCTCCAAAACAACTTGCTTTTATTAGGCTTGAAATAGCTGGCAGTTTCCACGTGCTCGTCGGTTTGTTTGTGGGCTGCGAAAATAACTGGGGACTGCATGCTCCCGTGTTCATTGCGGAATGATTAACATTTTGATTGTAGGCACCTTCAGCTCCTCGGTCGTGTACACTGATCGAGATATAATTGAGGCTTCTGGTAGTGTACACTGATAGCTCAACTCGCTCTTATATATATTCAGAAGCACTCACGTGCAACAGAACAGGATGTTTTCAGTCCGCGTGGTTTGTGTTCATCCCCTGGGTATATCGTGGCAGAACGATTCGGCTCTACATATATGTATACTTGTGTCATTTCCCCCGCAGAAACCAGCAGGTTGTTGCGCGCCTTTTTCACCAGACATGTTGCCTTGTGTCGTTGTCTCTACTCGTACTCTTTACTTCTACTGTAACAGGTACTGTACAACAATACAACACCTACGCTAAGCACAACACTACGACACCCACGCTAGTTTCAGAGCTATATTCGCTCGGCGGTCACTCGGGCCAGTCAGTCTAGAGTACAAATTATACTGGTTCCTTCTTCGTACACGTGTTGACGCGGCAATCGATCGATGTCTTTCTTGTTCATTCTCCGTTGCTGATGTTGTTTCTGTGTCAAGCACACGAGGGTGTGATGTGTGTGAGAGGTTGTTGTGTGCTTGTTCCGACTCGGTGTTACTTCGGTCAAGTGGTTGGTCTTGAAAGTACAGCTGTAGTACTTAACCCCTCTTCGTAGTACTGCAGTCCCGTTTGGGGGACAGATTTCTGCACGGCGACTGAACCGGAAAATTCCTCCCTTACTCGTCGATCCAAGACCTTTCCCACGGGCGCATCTAAAGCCGTAGGCCGTCGAACTGCTGTAGGTCGTATGACTTGTACGAGCGTCATGAAATATTAAATATTCAAGGTTCTTGATGCTATGTACTTCGCCGAGATTTGCAACGCTGCAAGAAAGTACGTGTTGTGTATGTGCGGGAGAAGTTGATCAATCAGATCAACACTGGTTGCTGTATCCGCATAGTCTGTAAGGTGCATCTGGGACCAGTTCTGCAGTAGCAGTGGACTCGCGATCGAGAGGACGCCGCGAGGCAAAATCGTCAACACAGGTCCGAGGTGTGATAGAAGCTGGTTTCGCCTGCTTTGAACTGGTGAGTGCTGCTATGCTTACTCGTTGCTCGGTTTGGCGGTGGCTTTAGCATCCCGAGGCCACATACTGTTGCCGTCTGCTGTCGTTGTTTGCGATGGCGAATGACCCGAAGGCGGACGAGGCCACCGCTGCCGTTGCTGCGGCCCATATGGAGGCTGAGTCCCGGAACACTGCGGCTGGATCTCGCCTTGATGGCACAGAGGCATCGCCCGCGGTGCCGGCGTCTGACGTTGTTTGGTCGGCCGACATGGTCTACTAGCTTGGGCAGGTTGTAGGCATCTTGTCGGTGACGAGGACTGGGTAGCGTGCCCTGGCACTGTGGACGGGCAACGCCCCCCGGGCTGCGGGTGGCGGAGGGGTCGCTGAGGGCAGCGGGTCCAGCTGTAAATGAGGAAATGAGCCCTTCCTCGCGGTTGGACCAACATCTGGCGGGGCGGTCGCAACGCCGACTGCGCGCGGAAAAACTCTGGAGCTGACGGTTAAGCGCAGAGCCGCGAGGGGACTGCTAGGGTGTGCATTGGATGCTCCGGCTGGCGGTGGTAGCGTTGTGCGCGAGCGCGTCTTCCTGGCTCCGGGGTCCGTCTCCGTCGGGGACAGAGGTAAGGTTTGTGTGCCTGCGCAGGTGTGAACAAGCGATCCTGAGCGTGGGTTGACTCGTGATGTTGCGGTGGAGTCGGGGCTTTCCGCGTGGGCAAGTGTAGCATAGTCTCTGTCGGGGTTAGGCTCGCCAAGTCTCGATCACGGCTTTTGCGTAGATACCTTCCCTTTCCGACGTTGTAACGGTGGCGTAGCCTCGTTTGTAATCACCGTCGGCTCGTTTCGTCTCGCTCCGCACATCTGTCTTGATACATTCCACCACTGGTCAGGGACCGTAAATATTTTTCCCGTGATAAATCAATTGTTTCGCGTGTTGGCTCCGGGCTCGCCGGTCTGCGTTGCACGTGGGGCTGATTTGACCCCATATCTCTCTCACGGCAACCACTCTAGCTCATTTTCGCATGGTGGTGCTATTCGTGATACGGTGTGCGCGGAAGTGGCGTGCGGGTATGCCCTGGTGTTCTATTTGGGTTCCGCTGCTAATACTCGGAGGCCCCGTACTACACCCTTGGTTGTCGCTCCGAAGCCCAAATCTGCGTGCACAGCCAGAGGTCTCAGCGTTATTCAAGACACGAAAATCGTCCGCGCCTCCTGGCGAGCTCGGCAGCGTGCTTGGTGACGTGCTGTGGCCGGTTCTATTCTTGTGTCAGAAACACGGTAGGAACGCTCGGATTCTATTGCCCCGGGTAGATGTCATCGATTCCTTTCGTCAGGTTCCAGGTGGACTCTGCAGGTTCGTCTGTCTTTGGGTACGAGGATGGCGGTCACGTGGTTGCGGACCTACGGTTGCAACTCGGGTGGTGGAACAGCCCCGGGGTTTGGGGGTTGGTAGCGTCGGCGCTGGAACATTCCCACACACGCTGTACGTTTCAAAATTCAGCGACATCCCTGCGACGGTCGAATATCGTCGCGCACGTCGTACTCGTCCGCCGCGAGGAGGTTCGGCTGTGCCGTTCCTGGGGGATTGTCAACCCGTGCCCGGCACGGGGGGTAATGCCGGGAGATATCCTTTCGTACGTTACTAAGCCCACGATGGTATCCTTGTCGAGGTGCAATGGTAGCCGGACGGCTGCCGTTGCCGGACGTCCGCCGTTGCCGGCGGGCGGTGCAGTCGCTTGCATCGGACCACGCTCGCCTTGCATCTGACCCTCCCCTCTTATCCGTCAGTGAAATAACTAACTGGGATACTCGACCGGAGGTGTTGGGTTGGATCGTTGACGCTGGGGCTCTTAAGGTGACGTTGCCGCGGCACAAGCGACGCCAGCTGCGTACTCCTCGAGGCGGGGCCTCCTTCTCGGGTTTCAGCTTCCACGGGGCAGGTGTTACAGCTCGTCCGTTTCCTCATACCCGCCTCTTTCGCTGTTCGTGCCGGGTCGTTTTTCGTACGGCGCATGGTGGCCTCGGTGAGGATACCGAACATCGCCGCCGGTGCTGATTTCGTGTGCCGTACCGCAAATCCCGGGCGGCGCGTCGCTCTTGGGCCCGATTTCCATGAGGACCTCGAATGTTTGTGTCGGTTCGATAGGGTCTGACGTGAGGAGGGGGACCTCGTCGGCTCCTACTTACCACTTGCTCGAGCACCCAGCCCGGCATTCTCTGTTCTTGGACGCTTACAAAATGGTGCTATTGGGGGTTTCTGCCTCGAAACCGGTGTATACTGGGGCTACGAGCTCTACCCCGCCGAACAGTCTCGTCTCTGTTTCTCGAGACAGGCCGTCGAAGGCGCGAACGACATTGCTATCAACATTCTCGAACGTTTGGGGATGGTAGTTTCGGCGTGGGTCTTTGTGTCTCCGTGCGCAGTACGCCCGTTGGTGGCGAGCGACTGCGTTTTGGTTTGCGAGGGGACAAGAAAACCGCCGTGAAGTGGATGCGGCGGTGTCATGAGGGTAAGGAGTCGTGATCAGGTGCACTGCTGCGCCTACTTGGTGCGTTGATGCTGTCCTATGGTTGGGACCTCGACGCGAAACACGTGCGGGGACGTTTTAATGTCGCGACTGATGGTATCTCACGCTGGGATCGCGACTCTGTTCTCCGTAACTTACGCTCCGTTCGTCCCGGTGCTTATTTGCAGGCTCGGGAGTTGGGGGACGCCGGGAAGTCTCCCTGTACATCGGTGCTGGCCTCGAGCTCGTGCGCAACGCAGTTGCAGTCTTGTCTGAATATACCTTTTTGGGGAATTTTGGCGCCTGGGTAGACTTCCTTTTACGTTGCGGGGTGCCGGTTTTTCTCCAGCTCGGTAGTGACGATATGGCCAACGTGTGGTGTTTGTCTGAGTACGTAGCGTTCGCGTTCGTCACCACGAAACTCTGGTCGGCAACGGTTGAGAGTCTTTGATCGGCAACCAAATAAATCAACTGTGTTTCCGGAGTATGGAAGTAATTTTTTGCGGCGATGATCATAGACACTCTTTTTGCGGATGTTGTTCCTCCGGAAAATAGAGGGCGGCGGAGTCCTGGGACGATCGTGGCTGCAAGTTGAACAGGATGTTTGACGCCTTGCTGGTCTTCGACTTTTACAATCAAGGCCCCTTCACCAGCACCTGACTAGCGATGGCCGCCTGCAACTTGTATCGCAACAGAAGGGTCAAGATGGACGCAGTTGAGCATTCTCTGCTCGATGCCTAGTAGTAGTTGACTGTCGATGAGGTGGCTTGATGCGCCGCTGTCTGCAGTCATTGTGAAGTTGACGTCGCTTGTTGTGGATGGTGCAGCGACGAAGGAGTAGCCGATGTCCTGAAGAGGTGTAGGGCTCGTTGCTGTCGTGCTCGCAGTATGTAATTTGCAGCTCGGATATCGTAACACCCCGATACTAATACGTGTCTACGTTATGGGGCCCAACGCAGGGACGTTGCCATGTGCCAACATAGCGTTAGCACTCGAGGAGCAATTACGTTAACACCGTAACACAGTCGAGATAACTGGAAACCCACGCACGTGCACACGCCTTCAAGTTTGCTCGATCTCGTCCAGTCCTGTGGTACAGTAACAATATGCTACGTCGTGACATGACTACATCAATAATGTTACGCAGCGTTAGACATAACACACCAAGACTGGGTTCTATCCTTAATCAAGAGGAGCGTTACACATAACACGCTAACATGACGTTACCATGTCTTGGTCAGCACTACCACCCAACATTATGATACATATATCACTACCAACATAACGGAGTGGCCAGCACTATACCAGCACTACGTTATTCGCTTCCCCCGCTTGATTGCTGTATAGGGTCGGATAACGCGTTACGCAGCAAAAGCACGGTCTTAGCCGGCCGATACATAACATGCTGTTAGCCTGAACGCGGAGATCTCATGAGATCTAACACCGTGGTACGGTGTGTTACTGTCGGTAAATACCCGATTCTTAACATTTCGTTACAGTGATACCATATACAGTGTTACCATAATAACCAATCCGGGCCTACCATTATGTTTCCGAGTTGCCACTGGGGCCGAAGCCGTTCTGACGTTGTGTTGCGACGTTGTTACCCTTCGGGGCTTCACGAGGTCCAATATGTGTTAGCTGTGATAGTGGTTACAGCGGCGTCGTCGTGGTATCCAATTTCGTCGAGATCCTAGCTGGGGACGACTGAAAACTATACCCAGGGGGGAGGATAGCATAGCAGCCGGTAACAAGACGCCCCCATATTTTCGAAAGCCCGCAACAGAGGGGTCCCCGCGAAGAAGCGCCAAACAATTATAGGAAACTCCGTCAGTACGTTATCCTTCAATAAAACCAGTTCGTCATTCATCTACAACGTATTAATCTGCATACTCGCTCATATGAATTGAACAAAGCAGTACTGTCAGTACCAGATAATACATTGTTGAGGTTGGGGCCAACGCCCCAACGGGTAGGGTTGGGCCGTAACTGGACCAAAAGTCCGGCGGGAAGGCCTCATAGCCTAGCTTTTAGTTCGTGGGTGAGTTCGCGCGAGTCCCACACCACCCGGGAGAGATGACTCTCCCGCGTAGCGAACTCCCCCGCACCTGCCCGTCTCGGAGGTCAGGTCGGGCCGACGTGCCCAGGCGCCAGTGTGGTAACAGCAGCCTGGTCTGATGCTGCAACGGGAACTATGGGTTATTAAATCGACACACAAAACGAAATTTGAACGTGGAAGCGGGGTGAGCTTCAGCTTTCTATGTTCACCAATCCCCCGGAGGATAAAAAGAAGAAGTTGATGTTGGATTGGGGATGTACGCTGTGTCTGCTATCTTGTGTTACTACATAATAAATTGCATACGAGCTGCTAGCACATGTCATTATAATCACAATGCTACGACCGATTGGTAGTGGTTTGAAGTGTTCGTATAGAGGAACATCGATGTGTGGGCGCAATCCCCCGCAACGCTTCATGTATGTGGGGCAAAATTACTTTCTCACTGTGCCTAATGATGTCCCAAATTATTATGGACTTCCTCCTGCAGATAGATGTAGGATTTCAAGACCTCGGGGATGTCTGTTTCTCGCCAGATAGATGCGACTGCGAGAGTGGAGTGTGCGATATCACCTGTGCCGGAGCAGGTCAGTGATGCGGAGGCATCCTCCCGCTATGTTATTGAGATGTTTTGATTGAAGCTGTACTTAGTGTTTTATTCTTATAGTTGTTGCCATCCGACAACGTGTAGTGTTGTTCCAAAAAAGACCGAGGAAAACAGAAAGTGAAGTTTCATCGATCGTTGTACGTTGTTAGTTTTCCGTTTGACGTATACAATATGTTATGTCAGCAAGACTTCCGTTGACACCCCTACATAACTTCGCTCGACACGGACTACTGCTGCTGCGGCTGATGATACGGTTGATTGCGGTAACATAATGCTAACGTTTATATTTTGGTCATACCAGGTACACGTTAATCTTCTAACTAGCGTGTGTTACGATAGCCAACATTGTTATAGGATTCCCACTTGCATACGAACATAGTGTTACGTACGCGTTCAATTAATTGACCATGTATGCGTTATCCGTCTATAGAGTGTGCTACGGTGGCAGCAAGTAAGAATTCTGCTGACACACTAACATAATGTTACTCGCTACGGGCTGTGATGTCGCTGACACAGTAACACAATGTTGACGCGTTTTTATTGATAATGCACACGTTATCCCTTCAACGTGTGCTACAATAACAACCGGTTAAATTGACACACGACACGAATTTTGAACGTGGAAGCTTGGTAAGCTTAAGCTTTTTTTCACGAATCCGCCGGGAGATAACCCTCCCCCCCAGGAATTCCGCTCACAGACTAACTAATACAGTGCCACTCGCTATGGTTTGCATGCCCCAACACATACATACACTGCTGCTGCGGTCAATACGGGATCAAGGTAACACTCTGACATACATACTGTTACGCGATCGCCCGTCAATACCATGACACACTGACCGCTTTACGATAGAGGTTCTAGCACATACATGTATGTCCGTTTTTCTTCTTCTGAAAGACGGGGCTCAAATCGTCGGAATGCCAATCAATCTAGTTTCGCAAATAACGATTTAGTATACATTACATACATACATGGCAAAAAATGGGATTAAGCATCGGGAGGCAATGTGTTTCTTGCTGAAGTCAGTGTTCGGGTGAGGTAAGGAGCTCCTCAAGTGGAGAGCCTCAGAAAAACTAGGGTGAACCTCTATCATCGTAGAACGCCTCCACTACAACAGTATAGACCCGCCAATAAGAAAGTAAGTGCCAAATAAGAACATATTGCTCACTTACTTCTTGGAGAACGCTGAGATTTTTTTACGTTCAGAAAAACGGCTCATGTGGTGAACTCTATACTAAATCCTACTAGCCTATGCTCAAGGTTGTTTGAAAATGGCGCCCCAATAAGAATATCAGTTTTTTTTCCAGAAATTTCTTGTAGGCGGGCCTATACTGTAATAATACTGCTGAATGTTATCACGAAATCCAGGAAGTAGTAGTAAACACGTATAATGTTACGATTTTGTTTCGCAGACACAACAAAAAACGTTACTCGTTGCGATATCCGAGCTGTGATTGACTTTAATAATAATCTAATCATGGTTAAACCAATCCGATTTGGACAAACTAACCAACAATCATCAACCACTACAAGGAGTTGATTATTAATAGTATACGTAAGCAACTACCCGCTACAACAGGTAGGTATAAAACATGCATGCTTAACCAAGTTTTTTTCGGAGGTCCTATCACAATTTGATAAGGTATTATTGCGGTTCCTGTAGGGATCAAGGTACGGGCGAAGACCCATCCCAACCCCTGACTCTAACCCTAAACCCAACCCTCACCCTACTAGCCCTGACCCCAAACCGCAGCCAAAACGGGCCAAAACTGGCCATAAACGCGACTCCGCCGCGTTTGCATCGAACCAGCAAATTTCTCGATTATTGCGGACGACGATTCCGGGGTGCAGACCTCGCTGCGCAAGTTTTAAGTCAAAAACGCCCCTAAAGATCTGGGCTCACAGATAGTAAAAACCGGGCGCACGGGCATGGTCTGACCTGGAGCCGGCAACTAGAATAATTGGCGCGCAGCGCCCAAAAATAAAATAGGGCCCGTTGTTTTCGGCGCGAGCGAGCGAGCAAGCGCGGCAGTGGGCGATAAATACGACCGACGAAGCCGAATTTTCCTTGTGTTTTTTCAAACTCGCCCAAGGCAGAAGCTGTGTGCCCGAGAGGCGACCCGACCCGTATTTAGCGGATGGGTTTTGCCCATGACAATGTCATGGACACATCATGAGATAGCGGCATGAATGAACGTGAACAACAACGCAACAGAAACGAGCACAAGGAGATGATATTATGTGCCTCGTGAGAAAGCAAAATCAACGTATTCTTGAAAATGAGGTTAGTATCTCATCATCAGTCGTAAAAATGGAGTAGACCCCCGAAATTTATCTCCGAATATTGATTGCCAAGCACACGTATTCCTCAGTCATACACCTGGTAAGCATGAGAGGCTTTTACTTTCCACAACGTCATAATAAGCTCTTAATGCGCACCCCAACACGCTTATTATAGAGTCTTCGTAACTCACTGATATAGGTACAAATAAAGAAACGGAAAGACCTTTCATTCATACCTGAAGCGCACCCATTCCCGGTAAGCTGTGTGCGGCTGCGGGTGCCGCGTACACCTACATATTTATGGTACGTACACAATACAACCTGCGACAGCGGTGCGCACAGCCAAGATAGCTGAGTGTACTTCTTGACGAAAAGAACAGTGCAAAGAAATCTCGAAACGCGTCTCTGACGCGTTCTGCGATAGAGGTACGGAGCATATTCCCGTTAAAATGTTATCTGAATGACGGGGTTCACTAACCCAAAATCGTCGGACAGTCAATCTTGTTTGGAAAAATGACTCATTTGTATACTTGGGCCATGGAATTTATTCATCGGGATGCAATCTGTTTTTGGTGAAGTCAGTTTTCGGGTGACTTACTATTAGTGGGGAGCTCCTAAAGTGAGGAGCCTCGGATATTTCTGGGTGAACCTCGTTCGAAGAACGCCTCGTCTACCCTACCTACTATTAATAGACGTGGAAAATTTGGCCCCCCCTGGGTGATCGTCATCGCCAACGCATGTATGTGCACTCTTCGCCAAACTTTCTAATTGCCCTGATTGCGCAGTCGGCCGCACCCGCCAGGCGATGCAGACGTGGTGGTAAAACCTACCCGAGAGGGACCCTTTATGGGGGTTGCTTAATCTTTGATGTAAGCATACTCAAAGCAATGTGGTCGTGCTTATTTGCTTTTTTTTTTAGCAAATGAATAAAGCATGCGTAACTAACTACCATGGTATTAATAAGCAGTTTTGTACGAGTAGTTGATTTAAGCATGCTTATCAGCCTATTTAGTACCTGGTACTATTTATTGCTACAGTTGATAGCTTCGTACTTTAGCGCCGCAGCACTGCTGTGTGCCCCCGTCAGCATGAATGATACCGTCCGCCCTACTCGTCATCTTCAGCACCATGGATGGGGAGAGGTGGTTCACGACCACCAAACAGCTCCAGCAAACAAACGTCGTTGCAGGACATACATGGAGCCATTCGAAGGCTGCCTCGTGCAAAATTAGCCGTCTACGACTATACCTCCCCCCCCCCACACTCCCGATGGAGGCTGAATCATGATGGTGAAGCACACTACACGATAGCACGAGTTCAAAACGATTGGCTCATGGGACGCGCGTGCCAGGGATCCGAGTGCTTGAGCTTCACGTGGTATGGAGCTACTTATTATGTGAGGAGCCTCAGAAAATTTAGGGTGAACCTCTATTATCGTAGAACGCCTGGTTGTCAAGTGTGGATTTAACTCACTATAATATGCGCCCTCTCGGCGGCGTCAAGGACGTGTATTATTGCTTGAAGAGAGTTGACGATGGGGTGACATGTGTGGAGATTGATGGAGAAGAGGCGTGGGCAGACTCAGTGGAATGTATGTCCGGAATTCGGTGTCTTTTCTTGGACCAGGAGGAGATTAAACGGAGTGCAGTGGCCGGCTTTCCTCCGACAGCTCCCCTTTGCGAGCCTTTGCGACTATTCATAAAAGGGTTAGGAACAACAACGTGGGCGAACACTCTCCAGTTGATCATTGTGTTTGACGATTCCGAGCACACTATATATATATATATATACGGAACTACACCTACCTACCTACCTGTTGTTCTACATGGGTGCCGGTGAAGATGGTTTCGTCCTTCACGTTGGATTAATTTCGAAATTTTGCTGGTGGTAGGCGTTTTGTTTGGGCGGTATCGATTTCTCGTGTCTCGTACCTCCATAGTTCTTCGCAACGGAAAAGGAAATTCGGGAGCGTGTTCCGTGTTTGATTATACTGAAGTTAAGTGTGAACACATTTTTTTTTAGCTTTCTCTTTGACGGGTGTATGGGTAGATTTTGAAGGATGCAGCTCGAGTATGCCTGCCCGCGGGGAGGAAACAGGGTTTAACGTTGGCAGGTAATGACATCTATGTAATACTTGTGCCTGGTACGCCCAGAAGCTCATGGGGGAATGAAGAAATTTGTGCTTTGGCTACACTGCAGTTTGCGTGGAATATGGGAAACGCTACACACACGTTTCGAAATACCAACAAGCTTAATTACTTATTTATTTGTGCGAGTGAACTGGTGTATGGGTTAAAGTATACTCCAACACGGCGGAAGGAGATGAGGTATGATGGATGGCATGTAGATGCGCAGAAGAGAACACACATACGGGGAGTGGTGGATGATACAATAACATATACAAGACGCTCCGCTCAGGAAGGAAAAATGCATCAAATTATGCGACGCGGACAGAGGTCCATGATTGAATATACCTGGTAACTTTTTTACGATGATTGGATTGTAGTTTTTACCTGGTACACAATTATGAAATACTTGTGCGTCAGCTGTGAGTTCGAGTTGGTTAGTTGCAAACTGGCGACTTGATAGTGGCCAGGAGTGCCGTCCCCATGCTTCAGGAGAAAACAGCTCGGTCGCCACATACGCTTCTCGTCGCGGGCGGTTCCGCCCGCTACGCTCGCTTTTATGTCGTACGTACGTACAGTACATACCCCACGTAGGGTACTTACTTTCTTCTTCTGATATGCTTCATGTCTGTACTCGTATGTACGGAAGAGAAAACACAGCACGGCACAGCAGCACCGCAAAAACACTGAGAATAAAACCGAACACTTCGGGAAGAAAATAAATACCGGTCCCCTCCCGTGTAGTACTTCCCTGCCTGGTTGGAACACCTTACACCGGTCAAAAAGAGAAGAGAAAAAAAATCGAACAGCAGAGCTTCTCTTTCAGCCTCGCACGCCGGCCGTCCCTCTCGCGACCATCTCGCCACCGATTCGGTCCGGGCAAAGCTTTCCTCCCTCTCTGCCACAGTGATCCCCGCCGTCGCCCGCCTCGTCTGAAGCCCGGTGTTCACCGTGGACCTCGATCGCCAGCGCGACCATGTTGGTGTTCAGACTGCGTAGCTCTCTCAGTGAAAGTCAGATTGGCCACAAAAATAAGCACCACTTGAAATCTACTTCTTTGCATATCAAAACGACCCTTATGCACTCGTACATAGTATAGCCGGAACCACACCAGTAGGCCAGATAGAGTCCATTCGTGATTCCCTCGTGTCTCGAGGCACACGCGACGCCTAGCCACGAAAACGGCGACCACGCTCCTTGCAACCCCCCCTCTACCCGCCACCACCCGCTGACACCCGCGACGGTGCCGCGCTCGCCCGCGGTGCCGTGCTCGGTGTACACGCATGCACACGAAACGAAAGAAGAAAAAAGGAAAAAAAAATGAAAGTGCCAAGAAAATGGAGAAAACAAAAGAACCGCTGGGAAGGTCCGGCAAGTAATCAAAGGAGGCGATGCCCAAGTGCAAGCTCTGAGAGGCCAGGGATGTACTAACCGAGCACGCTCAGAGAGTGATATATCTGTAAGTAGTCCTTTCTATGTTTTCTTTCAAGTTTTTGTCAAACCCGTCACAGCTGTGGGTTCGATACTCCATTTTGCAAGCTGCGCGGTGCTGTTGCACTCACCAAAAAAAATTCCAGGGCTTTTTGCGGATCATGACCCGACCCGCGGGTCGGGTCACGTGGTGTTCAAACTGTCACGGGTCGGGTCGGGTCAGGAAATGTTCAAAACCTCACGGGTCGGATCTGGTCCTGTCAAGAGGTTTTCAAATCTCGTGGATCGGGTCAGGTCGGGTCAAGAGTCTTTCAAATCTCACGGGTCGGGTCGGATCGGGTCAATTGGTGACGAAAAGCTCACGGATCGGGTCAGGTCATGACCCGCGAGAAGCGGGTCACTCGCGGGAAGGGCCAGCATGACCCGCGAGTTGTTTTCTACTGAGCCGCGGGTCGGACCCGACGCGTTCTACGATAGAGGTTGCACATTTTCGCTAGTTGGTTCCTGATCGACGGGGCTCCTTCACCGAAAAATGACGTTTTTTGTATCCTTGGGCCATGGAATTATCATCGGGATGCAATCGGAAATTCAGCTGAAGTCAGTTTTCGGGTGAGGTATGGAGCTCCTTAAGTGAGGAGCCTCAGAAAATTCAGGGTGAACCTCTATCGTAGAATGCCTCACCGGCGCATTCGGCTCGAGAATCCGACGCTTGAATCACTCCCGCTCTCTTACCCAAAGCCTTCTCTCGTATCAATGCTCAATATACTCCTTTGGTATCACATTCAAACATTAAAACACCGACAAATTCGAATACGCATGCCCGCATCCATCTATACTCACTACAGCCAGGTCATACATATCTCTGCGGGACACTAAAATGAACACTAAGCTGTTTTTGAAGTGCCGACCCACGGGCCAGATCCGCGGGTCGGACCTTGGGGTCAAGACAAATGGTCTCGCGGGCATGAAACCCGTGTCTCACGGGTCAATCGGAAGGTGGCGGGTCGGGTCGGGTCGGGTCAGGAGGTTTTGAAACCTCGCGGGTCGGGCCGGGTCGTGAGATTTTCAAATATCACGGGTCGGGTCGGGTCGGGTCGTGTCAAGAGTATTTTAAATCTCGCGGGTCGGGTCTGGTCAAGTCAGCATACCTCAAATATTTCGAGGATCGGGTCGGGTCAGCTGACCCTCCCGACCCGACCCGTGAGGTTTGACCTGACCCACGAAAAGCGCTGGTTATTTCCAAAACGCCAGCTGTGAGTTCGACCAGAAGAGTGTCCGATAAATCAGTTGAAGTCCGCCAACAAGAAAGTGTCCAATAAGAACATTATTATGCCCACTTTTTGGAGGAACGCTAAGAAAAATCGGTTCAGAAAAACGGCTTAGTTAGTGGTGTGAAGTCCGCACTATATCCTATATATAGTGGTGTTCCTCCTCTCCTCGAAATTTGGAGGCCACGACGTGCTCGTTGGCCCGCGCCAACCTGTGTCTTCGGGTAGCCGCCCGTTGCCCACAAGCGGCGTACGAAGTAGAGTCTGCCATGCCCCTATACCGCGGCCATCGGATACCGTTGGTCCGCGTGGGTCGCGTAGTGCCTTGATCCGGCGTATTTCGAGGCTCGACAAATAAATGTCACGGATCGTGATTTTGTTTTATTCATAGGGAAAATCTGAAAATATTGGCGTCATAAAGCGTTTTTTATTATTCACGACAAACATATCATGATTCACTCAAGACAAAAATCTCACGAATCGTGATTTTTGGTGTTCGTTAGGAATGGCCTAAAGACGCGGTTCTGATCAGTTTTGATATAATAATTTGGGGCCAAACACCCCGAAACCTCCTTAAAGATTAAGATTGATATACTCACCCAATATAGTACTGCATGCGCTGCCCCACCTCGGACAGATGCACCACCTCACGGAAGATCGAGCTAGCTCACTAAGGAGCTAGCCCACCGGTGAGCTAGTGAGCTACATGATTGAGCTATACGCATGTTTTCCTGGCTTGAACTATATTATAGGAGGGTAGCTCATCTGCTCATGTTTTCAAAGCTTGATGAGCTATAGAGGATAGCTCATCCGCACATATGTGTCCAGAGTGAGCTAAAGGAGCTACATGCGCTAGCTCAGCTACCCCCGAGATGAGCCATATGAGTATAGGAGTTACATGAGCGACACATGTCCCCCCTGGCTTGAGCTAAAGGCGATAACTCATCTGCACATACATGTTTTCGAAGCTTGAGCTATATATAGGCGGTAGCTCATCTACGCTTGCTTGTTGCTTTCAAAGCTTGAGCTATATAGACGATAGCTCATCTGCAAATTGTCATGCTGTCAAAAGGCTTGAGCCATTGGGGATAGATGAGCTATAGCTCATGAACGGTAGAACTGACTAACACACGTACGTACGCAAAATAGAACGATATCAACACAAACAACGATACTCGAGGTATAATTTTTGTACGTACCTGGTACAGCATGTGATATCATATTACAGAGAAGATCGGATCTGGTCGACACTCGGCAGAATTTAATTATTTCGCATTGGGACCAGAACATCTACACAGTGGCTGTCAGCTGTCACCACGCAAACTACAAAGAGGTGCTGCACAAGAAACAACACCGACACCACACAGCTACACCCCTATTGTGCCCACGACCCCGGGTAGCAACCCTAGTGGCGCTTCGGCCCTAGACCAGGCTGGCGGCGGGCAGCAATCAGATCAACGACAAGAAAACAAGGGGACACAGGCGTTCGTGACATACCACCACCAAGCGGCGTTATTCGGCAGTGTGTACCGCACCCGGCGAAACAGCTACCCGGTCTGACGAGGATCTGACGAGGATCTGACGAGGATGACTTCGACAAACACGAAGGGGAAAGCTCAAGCTTCACGTGGATGCCCTAGGGGCAAACGGGGGCGGCGGCGGATCTTCTTCTGTGTTTTGTTTTTGTGATGTCCTTTACAGTTCATCTGTTGTCTGCGTGTTTTTTGGTGATGTACGAATATATAGTTATTAGTAGACAGTTAGTTGCTGTTTCTGCCTCTCTCGTCTCGTTTTTTCAGCCTGTTGTGGTAGGCCGCAGCCACGGAAGGCGTGTTTAGGGAACGTCATGCCCGGGATTCAGACGATGTTTGTAATGATCCAATTTAGCCTCATGAATGGCTGGAAGGTGGGTGGGTGGGTGGGTTGGCGGGTTGGATTTCCGCTGTCGTTGGAGCGCACCATATTATTAGCAGTAGCCATACTAATCATGTTCGTTCATGTTTTTTATAAAGGATGAGTCAAGTATGAGTATGCGAAAAATGCTTTTCATATTATATAACAGACGAGCGCAGGGCTACAAACTCGCCACCGTCGCGGTGGAAAGCTTTGGGCGCCTCGGAAAGGAAGGCAGTGATCCGATTGAATAGGCAACGGAAAGTATTGTCGGAGGGACGGACGGATCGTCCCTGGCGCGGAATGGCGTCTGCAAAGAACGCCTCTTCCAGATCATCTATCTCAGTGGCCACCCGGGTCGTGATTTCGCGCCGAGTGCATATACAGGTACAAACTAGCCCTTAGGGACCGCGAGGCCGCTAGGGGAAGGGAGGAAGAAGGCGGAGGAATGCGGCCAATGACCTATAGGCGATATAGCTAATATTTTCTGCACGTGCTTTTCCTATAGGTGGTAGCTCATCTGCAAATATTTTTCAAAGCTTGAGCTTTGATTTATTGGATAGCTCATCTACACACATTTGCCCACAGGCTGAGCTACAGTATATAGGAACTACATGAGCTACAGTACGCGACATCAGCTAAGAACGTGCGTGCTAAGAATTTAGGCCTTACATTTTGACGTTTCTTAGAATTCACAACTGAGCATTTGTGCTGACCTTCGAGGAGACGTAATAATTAAAAAATCGGCAAGTAAGTACTTAGTGCAAGGGGGTCGGCAACTAAGAACCTACAAGAATGTACTACGGCCCAGAAGAATAAGAAGCTGCCGAAATACCTCTGAAGGCCGCACCAGGCACCCAACCATACCTCCACCCCAAAATTGACCTGGCAGCTGATTTTGTGAAATACTGTACCGGTATAAAATAGTGTACCAGGTAATCCAGTACGTTTTATCCAAAAGGGGGTTTCGGAAAAACACATTATTAGAGAGGTTGACAAACCCTTTGGCTTTCATGGGCTTTCATGGACGGTGCAAGCGACGATGAGGACGGAGGAGGCGGGGGGGGGGGGGGGGGGGTGGAGAGCAGTGGGGCGGAAAAGGATGAGGACGGTGGCGGGGAGGAAAAGGTGGGGGATGGAGTTGGGGGCGACACGTGTGGGGAAGGGGTCGGGGAGGAAACGGAAGGAGGGCAGGAGCAGGACGCGAGCAACGGGGAGGGGGGCGAGGGCAGCGAGGGTGTGGACGAGGACAGCGAGGAGGAAGACGAGGACGGCTGGGAAAGACGTGACGGTGAAAGGGATATAATGCAGCATTGTTTTCTTGCCGCTACTACTATTGTTTGCTTCATTCAGCGCGTGTAAAAGTGGTGTCCTTTATGTACTGGTTCTGTGAGTAGATGTTTCAAGGGTATCGAAAACGTCTGGCAGGAACATTCCTAAATTTTGAGTTTCTGTTTTCAGGAATACTGAGTTACAATACATTATCTATTCGAACCACTTGGAATACTGTACGCCCTCTTGTTTTTCTGGGCTACTTCAGAACTTTTGACCTTTTGGTCGGTACAATACTATATCGAAATTACGTGCAGGTGTTTCGGACGTCGGGAAAGATCGGCTGACCCTGCTTGACGAAGACGACGACATGTCCCCAGAGATGAAACCGTCGGCATAGCGATTTCGGATGGCTTTCGCCTGCAAGAGTCAAGGCCAGCTGCTCTAGACGGTTCTCTAGTGAAACTCGGAGCACTATAATAGAGACACTAAGCATGGGGTGGTTTGGGGGGTTGATCACTCACAAGAGTCAGGAGCGGACCGAAGATTTGTACGACTATCGTCTGCATCTTGAAGAGGACCAAAGCGTGCGTAGCGCTATAAGCTTCCGTTAGGTGCATAAATCACGGGATCAAGCGCGGCGCTGGGTGCGTGGGTTTTGCTACATACAGCCAAACGAGGAAGAGCAGAGGAGGGAGGGTGCAGCAGCCAGAGGGGGAGGGGCAGAACAGTCAGTTGGGAGGTTCAGCTGCCGGAGGGAACCCCGCTCTCTATAGCAGCAGGAGGAGAACCTTAAACGCCTAACGTGCGTATCGTAAATCACGCCTAATAATGCATCTATCTATGGGTTCCAGGTTCTCGAAGGCTTTTCTTAGAGGCGAGGGGCGACATTCTGCGATATACAGATATCGGCAGACGTGCTTCTCCGTCTACACTACCGCCGTATGGACAAGGCAAACCACAACCTATTGTGATGGCTGCTGGAGGGTGGGGCGTCCTGCTCCCGCCGTGCTATCGCCTACCTGCTGTTGTACTACTACTACTGCCCTACCACTCTGTCCCGTAATAATATATTAATATTAATAGTAACCGTATTTAACAGTGAGGCGCAAGAGCGCGAGCGCGAAGCGCGGGCCTTATGTTCTTGGTTTTCCAAGGAAAAAAAGTAGACGTCCAGTCTGAGAGCCAAACCCCACCTGCTCGGGTGTCATCTGTGCCGGTACCGACTGGTCTCTCTCCACAATCGTACCAACCCCAACTAACTGCGACTTCACAAAAAAAACAAGCAAATAATTATTGAGAACAGCGCTCGAATGCTTTTCATCTGTGGCAAAAACATAATACATCTACTTAGTATCTATGTATGGGTTCCAGGTTCTCGACGAGACCGTTGCATATACGATGGGTATTACTATTGCCCCCACGAATGCCCCACCAAGTTCACCGAGGTCGTGAATATCCGTGTCTTCTTGTACGATGATTGTGGTCGCCCATACGCCTGGACTATTTGTTGTCGTCAGCATAGATAGACCCTCTAATTTGAGTCGAACTGTGCACACAGACACATATATAGGGTAGAACCCAACCGTTTTCAACGTTTCGTACTTCTTTTTTTCGCCATGTATGGCACGCCGCACCAGACCATATCGCCCATTCCCAAGTAATGCCCCCCCCTAAAAAGGATAAAATTTATAATTCTTAAAGAGTCAGGTTTCAAAGCTGATCGGAAGGCCACGACGTGCTTCGGTTTCACAGGTCCTATGCGGGTCTATCACGCCCCCATTCCTGCATCGCGTGAAACCGAAGCAGTGTGAAAGCGAAGCAGTTGTTGTTGTTGTTGTTTGTTGTTGTTCTCACATTAACTCACAATTCAATGCAGTCCGTGGTCGCAGGACAGGCTCCAATAACTCTGGAGAGGAAGAAATACCTCAAGTAAAAACAGAGGCAAAAAAAAAACAAAAAACAAGCATACGCACTCCACCACTGCGGACACCAGGGAAGCAAAAAGGAGACTACTAATAGCAGACAAAAACCTAAAAAAAGAAGAGGAAGCTAAGCAAAACAAAAACAAAAACAAAACTAAAACAGACGCAGATAGCAAAACGCAAAAAAAAAGGCAAAACGGACCATACTAACAAAGACACAAAGAGGTACAAACGGGAATGAAAGAAAAATGAAAAAAAAGAAGGGACAAAAAAGCGATAATCACGGGCGGGGGGGAAAGAAAATACCAAAGGCAGGCACTGGAGCATACAGACACGCAAAGTTGCCCAGATGGCACCATGCTAGTTACTTGGGTCCCAAAGAAAGGAGTGCATCATGACGATGATGGCCATAACCAGGCTTCAGTCTGTTGGGCAGACCGCCTCCCCTCCCCCCCCCCCGCCATTCCCCCTCGTCCCCCTTTCGCCCCCCCCCTCTTCCCTGCCATTCTGCACACTCGCGTTGGCGTCAACGGCTGTGGTCGTGGTAGCAGCTATTCTATGCCGTTCTGCCGATGCCTCCTTCTCATCTGTATGCCATTTCCGCATGAAGGCCTCCGCCCCTTCCTCGACCCGTTGGAACCATCTGCCGGCTTTCTGTGCTGCCTCGCGCCACCCTTCGAGCTTGATGCCGAACTCCTTGAGGTCCTCCTCAAGGTACCTCATCCAGTCCCACTCCTGTCCTCCGGAGTAACCCTTACCCCCAACCATCTCCCCAAACATCACCCTCTTCGGCAGACGCTCCTCTCCCATTCGTGTCACAAAGCCCGCAAACAAGAGCCTACGTCTGCGTACCGTCGTCTCAACGCTTTCAGATGTTGTCCTGAGAAGCGCGCTAGCATAGGATAGAATGTGGTCTTCGCGCTTTCGTTTTCGCCACCCGATGCATCGGAGGAGCATCTTGTGGTGGACCTCCCGTAGCCTACCGTAATCAGTCTTGCTCGGGCTCCAAGTAACGCAACCGTAGAGCAACGTTTCGATCACCTCGGCTCTCAGCATTCGCACCTTCAGGCGTAGGCGCACACCCGGGCGGTCATAAATTTCCATCTTATACCGTCCGAAGCATGCCCATGCCCTCTGGAGTCGACGCGTTACCTCGACACTTCTGCCCGTCCAATCTGCGCTGATAGCCCCGCCCAGATACACAAACTCGGTCGTTTGTTTGTACACTTGGCCGGCGGCGGTGACGGTGAACGGCACGTTCCCCCCATCTTTCGTTTGCAGACACATTATCTCCGTCTTGGCCTCCGAGACCGTCAGGCCGAAAGCGGCAAATGCAGACACGATCACCGTCATCATCCTCTCCAGGCCGTTGGGTGATCTCGATACTATGCCTGCATCGTCGGCATAGAGCATAGCCCACAGTGTCTGGGCCTCTTTATCATTCCCCTGTCCGTCGGCGTGCCCGACCCGTGCCTTGCCCCTCTTCTTTTTCTTCTTCTCCTGCTTTTGTTGGAGTTGCACCAAGCTGTCCGTGATGGCTTTATCAGCAGCGAAACGTTTCTCCGCCACACGCAGCACCGCTGTAAAAAACATGTTGAACAACAATGGCTCGAGCACACACCCTTGCCGTAGGCCCTGTTTCACGTCGAACATATCTGAGCACTCGCCGTCATCCAGCCGCACGCATGCTCGCATGCCGTCGTGGAATTGGCGGATAACGGTGAGCATTCTAGGTGGCACCCCAAAGCGAGCCAAGACAGCCCACAGGAGGGTTCGGTCGACGGAGTCGTAGGCTTTGGTGAGGTCGACAAAGCACATGAAGAGCGGAGTGTCCTTCTTCCTTGCCAATATCCGAGGACGAGCAAGGCCTGCCAGGTATATAATCTTATGCAACTTTTTTTTAGTGATTGAAAAAGGCAGGAAGTCGGATTTTCCACCGGCAAAAAGCCACACCAAATCGGTGCGCCATGTGCCGTCTTATTATAAAAAATCGTGATTTTGGTTTTATTTCATGGGAGAACTAAAAAAACAGAACTCAACCGACATTTTGAACTCCACGTGGACCACGACACGAACGAGAGTCGCTCACGCCGGGTTGGGCGATCAACCTTCACCACCAGCTCCTCGAAGGAAGCAGCGGAATGTGGAACCCCCTGGGGAGCTGCGTAAGGGGTTTGCTAGTCGCTGGACCAGCAAGGAGCTCTCGCCTTCGCGGAGCATGGGCTGCTTGCGGCGGTCGTAGTCAGAAAAATACCGTTTGATTGTTTTGATACTGCTGCTGTAGTCTCGTCCTATTCGTTTCCAAAGTTGATTTGCCTAGAGCAGCTGCAGTTGGGCAGCCGCAAGGGACACGATGCTGGCCAAGGTACTGATGCCCTCCCTCTCCGTGGTGGCCGATGTACAAGTGTTGGAGCCCAGCTGTGTACAAGCGTAACCAAGCATGTATGTAGAGTCGTGACCCGCCATGAACCCAGTCTATAACCTAGACAAAATTGTATCCTGCCACCGAGGTCTAGTGCAAAGCCAAATTTTATCACTTTCAGAGTTGATCAGAAAAGGCTGCCAAAAAAAATCATTTCATGGAATTTCATAGTGATAAAATCTCGGAGGAACATTTTTTCCACCAAACAGGCCCCGATAAGACGTGATTTTGATAAAATCTGATCAGATATGGGACCAGATACCCCGAAGCCTCCGTAAACAGTCATATAATCACCTAAAAAAAAATGCACAAGATCCGGCCAAGACGGTGAGTCTTGGTTGTTAGAGGACACAAGCAAGTATTTACCGGTATATAATAAGAAGGTTGAGATCTTGTGCGAGTCTCATCAGAGAGCAGAACAAACTAACTGCTGTTAAACAGTTGCCTCGAGTTTGGAAAACCGCCTGTCTTGATAAAGGAACCTGGGGTCTATGATAGCAGCAGCAACATCGCCAGGCAGCAGTGAGGACAGGCAACAACAGCAGCAGAGGAGTTGGAGCAAGCAGTTGGAGTTTGGAGCAGGCTAGGCCGTGCGCAGAGAGAGTGAGGAGTGCTGATTGCAAAAAAGAAAGGCAAGAATTTGAGTGTTGCGTCGATTTGGTTCGGTTGGAGGGTCGTTGTTGTTGGGCAAGGCAAGAAGACGAAAGCTCTCTGATGAGCAGCTGAGCAGTTTCATCTATTATTGTAATTAAAAAAATATCATCCATCGAATACCTAACCTTGAACCAGCAGGATCAATACTGTGAAAGAGGTAGATTGTTGCTGTTGGCGAGACTGATCCAACCACGAGGGTATCGACAGCAGAGTACAGCCAACTGCGGTAGACCAGAGGTGTCTTGTTGGTGAGAAATAACTTGAAGACCGTGTGTTCCACCACGTAAGTCCTTCAATCACAGAGGAGTAAGTACGGGTGGGGTTACCAAAAACCGAGGTCCCAATCTGTGAGCTCTTGAGGTTGGTAGGTTGTGCAGGTATTTGGTTCCTGTTGGGGTCAAGGTACGGGCGGAAACCCAACCCAACCCCTAACCCTAACCCCAACCCTAACCCTAACCCTGACTCCAAACCGTAGCCAAAACGGGTCAAAACTGGCCATGAAGGCGGCTGCGCCGTAACCAGGAAATGTTTTAACTGCGGACGACGATTCCGAAGTGGGACAGCGCCACGCCAATTTGACGTAAAGGTCTCGTCCCGTCAACAACAACAAACAGCAGAAATACGGTACAACAACACTAATATTGATAGTAGCCGTCGGCCTGTGTACCGCGGACAACGAATCACTCCATCGTTTATATATATGTGTACCTGGTACCTGGTGTGTCGTAATACATCCCTACGCACCAGTTTTTTAGTGTTGTGTACTCCCAGTATATGTTGCCGGGCTTGGTGTTTGGATACAGAGCAGTACGAGTATAGAGCCACCACATAGATATGGTACCTGGTTTGGTGGATATCGTGCGTGGCCACAAGTAAAGTTTAATAACAAGTCAGGAGTGTAGCTGACCTCTGGTGAAAAAACATGTTCATACTGCCACACAGCAGCAATATCTGCGATGTGTCTGACACACGACAACATAAGATTATCACCGATCACCGGGTATCTACAATTGTTCTCGTACGAGTAGCCTTCGGATACCTTTCCTGCCACCTGCCTGTACCTGTGGCGTGGCCTTCCGCTGCAAGGCCGAACAGGGGCCTCCGTTGAATGCGCCATCGTGTGAGTAAAACATTGCTGAAATTCGAATTTTGTGTACTCAACAATCTAACGGATTTTTTGCTGACGACGTGCGATTGCCGCAAGCAGCTCATGCTCTCTTCTGTCTGTGTGTACAAGCGAGCGAGGATTGTTTGTTGATGAAGCGACTTACGCAGCTCCCCCGGAGGTCCGTATTCCGTGAAGGTTTATCGTCCAACCCGCCGTGGATCACTCGTGCGTTGTGTGGTGGGATTTGAGGTCTGTTTTTACTTCCTGGTCGTTTTTTCTGTCGGTGGAAAACCCGACTTCTTTCCACTTAAAGTTTCCTGTTTCAAATACGAGTAGCAATGCAGAAAGATCCGACTTGGGAGATCTCCCGAACTTTGTACAGAGTTTAGTTCTCATGTTCTCATACGCTCAGAACCTCCGAGCATCAGCTCGTAGCCCCGCCGCTCGGCTCTCTTTGGCCTCGGCGACGAACTGACGACAAACTAAACCCTACCGCAACGCGATGTCGATGGCGTTCGCATGCCTTGGCCGTACCCACGGTGCCCGACGCAAGCTGCTATTTCTCTGAACCTGGAGGAGTCATGAAAAAATACCATAATCGTATCTCGCCGCATCTTGCGCCTTTAATTCAAATTGTTTTACTCACACGACCAGCCTTCTGCCGAAGGTCAAGACCACAGCGATAGCCAGGCCGCAGGAAGGATGGGCGAAGGCTGCGACCACCGCCAAAAGGGGTGAGATACCCGGTGACCGGCGACCTCTGATTTTGTGCCAGAATCAATGCAGATTGTTCTGCTGCTGCTGCTGTGCGCAACACGCAGTAGTATTTATATGAAAAACAACTTTTTTTTTCACAAGAAGAGCAGTGAGCACGGCCGATATACATACGTGGCATACAATACCAAATACATGCTACGTACCAGGTACAAGTACCATGATTATACAAGTTGGCGCCGTTTTTACCCCGCTCTGTGCCCAAGCATCAAACCTTGGGGCTGGACCTCTGTTGGCCTGCAACGTATACAACAGGGAGTATACTGCACCTACCTGCGTGTAGGAATAGATTATGCAACACCTCTATGTATGTATGGGAACAACTGTAGTACTACTAACAGTTATCATACAAAAGCGCCGAGTGACTCGTTGTCTCCCCTGCGCAGGCCGAGTGCAAGCTGCTACGTATTCTTGTTGTTGTTTGTCTCTTGTACCGTAGGTGTCTACGGAACGAGGTCCTCGTAAGCCAATAATTGATAATATCAAAGCATCCCGTCGACCTTCGGGTAGAATCTAAGGGGAGCCACCGCCAGCATCCTGCACTATCAATAAGAACGTGCAGCGCATACCAGGTACCGGGTATGCTACTACCACTGTAGTATTATCATATGTACGGGGGACCATAGGTTGCCGGCGTCTTGGTAGGTGGCCCGCGTGCCTATCAAGATAAATTTCGTGGGTTCTAGTGTCACCGAGTGCATGCTCGTGGCTTTTTCTTGCAAAAATGAAATTGATTATTAGCGGAAAGCGCGAGAGCGAGAGTTAGCTACATTCGATGAAAATCGACGAGCAGTGGGAATGCTGAACCCTATGCGCGACAAAAAATAAAGGCACGTACCGGGGGGGGGAAGGGTGGACACCTGTGACCACGGCTTGTCCAGAAGCTCGTTAAGGGTAAAAACCTCCCACGAGTAAGGCTGGAAAGTAAAAGTGACGTTGAAAAACAAAAAAAAAAGTAAATAGGACAAAATATTGTAAAGTACAAATAAATGGTCAAATATAATATACTGGTAGGTTTTTATGTATACCAATGGTCCCCCGTAATAATAGGAAACGCGACCTGTTTGTGGGTGGCAGGAGGAGTCGAAGCACTGCTTATGTTCGAAAATGAAGTACGCACAAAATGCAGCCGTTGTTTTTTTGGTAGATGGGACCATCGACGATGTAGATGTGGTAGATGGGACCATCAATGAACGGCTTCGTCGTGCTGTATTATATTATAGTAGTGGGGGCCCATGGATGGGCTATGACTCAAAAAAATAGTTTTAGAGTCATAACCCACATACATGTGACAGGTGGGGGCCCGGTGTTAAAAAACGCCAATCTGGGGTCCAGGCTCGAAGTCGTTTTATGGGCGCTCTCTCATCAATCAGCAACATTTTTAAAATGTTTTTTCTATTAATAATGGGCCAAAACCCAACCGTTTTCAGCGTTTCGTGCTATGATTTCGCTATGTATCGCACGCCGCACCTGACCATACCTCCCGTATAATACTGTATGTGGGAGCGAAACAAGGAGAGCACCTCTTCTAGAAGATACTGACTGTACCGACACCACGGGCTCATGGGGTGTGTAATTGTGGTTCTTAGCAGCAGAGAAGATGGCACTGAACCGATCGTATTGTTTATACCGCAGCAGCAGTCTTCTTGCTGGCAAAACCGCTGAAAGGTGGTGATTTTTGGCGTTTTTTTTCTCGGGTAAGGTTACACGCGTAGATCGCCTCTATTTCAATGTGACTGTTTTTTTACATCGGTACATACAGTGATGCTACACCAGGAATACATCACCGATGACGTATGCATGCGATTATATACATCACCGCCGCTAGTTCACCGAAACCCACCTCGAGCTGGCAAGAAAACAGCAGCTGCTGGAGTATATGGGTGTGTGCCCTTCGTAGGGTTGTCACGAAACCCATCCATGCTGACAAAAACATATCTATTTATTATACCTATTTGTATGAACAATATTGTGTCCTATTTACTACGGTACCCTGTCATAACGGCGGCACAATAAATATGTATCAGGCATATTGGTTCGGGTGCGTCACCCTCATATGTTTGGGTCTCACGGCCAAGGTTATACCCATGGGACGCACGGCCAAGGGTAACACTCAAGGGTAACCATGGGTTACCCGTGAGTTGTTCATGGGCTTTAATTAGACTACCCAAGGGCTGACCATGGGACCAACCCTATTGGCTGATAGTGGTTTGCTCATGGGTCTCACCCAAGAACAGCTCATCATGTGCAACCCGTGGGCAGACCAATGCTTTTCAGGGAAAACCCGGGTAGTCAGTCTGTCTATAGCCCCTGGGTTGCCCATGTGTGTAGGCCATGTGCACCCAATGGGCCGGCTAGGGTAGCAAATGGACAGCACTCGCGTCGCCCATGGTTCGAAGTTATGGGCTATCCATAGGTAGGTAACACTTGAAAACCCGTGGAATTCCGAGTGCCGCCCATGGGTATACCTCAAGGGTAGACCACAGGTAGCCCATGGGTTACATCGGCAGCAGGGACGACCATGGGACAACATTGAACGGCCCTTGAACGGCGCGAAAATCTATGCATAGAAAACGCGGAATATCGGGCGATAAAATGTGTTCCGTCTTTTTTGCGAAGCTTCATGGGAGTCCCATGCAGTACCTCTGTGCGTTAGCCATGGGCCAGACATTGGAAGTCCATGGGCTACCTATGGGCTGGCTACCTATGGGCTACCAATTAGGAGCACTTGGGTAGCCAACGGCTTCGCATTGAATTGGCTACCAATGGGTATCCATGGGCTACATATATATGCGTTACCGCTAAAACGCCATGAGCTACACACAGGCCATGCATGGACTACTCATGGGCTACCCATGGGCTATCGATGGACTACCCGAGGGCTACCACCAAAACCTCGTGCGCTTCCCATCGGCTGCTCTTGGCCTACTCTTGGGCTACCCATAGACGATTCCCAAGACTTAAGACAAGGGAGGGTAATACTACAGTACATCCGAGTAAACCATTCATTGTTGAAATGTTTCGCTAATCTCCTGCGTTCGCACAGAAAAACTCCACCGCTCGGTTTATTTCTTAATGATGACCTTTACAGCAATGTGTGCTGAGGTTTCCTCTTCTTTCTGTCTCGTGCCCTCGGCTCATTCAATTATAGAGCATGTCTTGTTAAATAAAGTGGTGAAGTAGTGGAGGGAAACGGTAATAAATATGTAGGGTATGGGTGGGGGGAACCCATTAAATAGTTACTGCAGTTGTAAAACTAGTGTGCGTTAAGTTACTTACTGCCAAATTGTTTTTTTAGAGACGAGATATCGTATACTTTCTTTGGTAGGAAAATCGCTATCTATATTCTCACGCAGGACCATATCTAACGAGCATTGGAACGTGCCGACTTACAGCCTTCCCCGTACCCCTCGTTTGATGTTTAGGGCGATCCTGATGACTGCACTGATGGCAATATTCATTGGCAACGTATGCGCTCGCCTGGTAATAGCCACGTCGACCCTTGCAGCCACAGGTAAAGAGGGAAAACAATTCGTTTTGAATCGCGTCTTCTTGACCAAACGTATTCGTGCGAGACAAAACTTTTGTAGGGATAATGATACCGGTGCTGATCGGCACGAGTCGCATCTACTCAAACACGACGGGGGACAGTTGACCTGCCGTAGTTGTACCGTAGACAGATGCTCACCACCGCCACGGACATTTCTTTGTGAGGGACAGCTCCCATCTGTTCTTCAGGGGGCAGGAGGTGACGCTGACGCATGCTGCGATATGCTAGCCTGTCATAGGCGTATAAAACCTGTATAATGTGCTACTCATACCTCTCTCGTAGCGCGCGTCCGCTGCCGAACACTGCTACCCCTACGTTGTGCGAATGCATTGATTGTTGGTTCGACATGTGCACGCGTTGTGGCCGAACACTGCTAACCCTACGTTGTGCAAATGAACCGTTGATTGATGCGTGATAGACAGGAGGATGTGTGTCTATTCATGTTGATTGCTGTTGCGGACTGTTCTGGTGTGGACTGTCCGTTTGACGCTTCGATGTATTTTCTCTCTTCGCCCGCGTGTGTGCGTGCGTCCCGGACTGTTTGTCTTGTTTCAGGCGTGGGCGCTTTCCTCTGTCGTGATGAGTGCTCCCCTGGCGCCATTGCCGTGTAAGAACATGAAGACGCTCGCCGATATCATGCTCATCGCTGTTCCTCGCGCTCGACGTTTACGCGGGCGTCTAAACATCAGTAGACTGCTATTAATACTACAGTAGGCACAAATATCAGCTGTGCAGACATTTGACGTTTTACGGGGACCCCGGTTTTGGGCAATCCGCAGAAGATCACCTTTCAAGTCTTGCGCCGGCATATATATGTGCCTTCCTTCACGGAGTTATGGCCTGCGTTTTTGCGTCCCGGGAGTATGTATACATAATATGTAGCCTATAATTACTTGTGCGTGCACACTGGGTACCAGGTGCATCATACAGCTGGGGTCCGAGGCAAAAACGATTGGGTACTGTCGGTCAGATACATATCGTACATAGATAGAATATAGATGCGTAAACTACAGCAGTAAGTAGCGGCGTACGGTGTGTGTTTGCCCCAGTTCGAAAACGTTCTCGACCTCGCTGAAGAACGGTGGCCTGCCCACATATATATACGTGCATGCACGGTTTTCCAAAGGCCGTGAAAGACGGATTGGAACCGATTGGGCATTGCTCGTGCAAAGTAGGCCCGGCCTATAATAGCACAGAATAAACGTGTACGCACGCACTCAGGCAGCAGCACCCGACCGTGCTTGAGATCTGGAATTCGCGGCCGATAGGAAAATCAAGTGCATACATACCAGAGTTACGTACACTATATAATATATAGATTTATGTCTATCATGATGATCTGCGTCGAGAACGACAATCCCCTCGTACTTGCCTCGTGCATTGCATTGCTGCATGAATGCTTGCTAATAATATCGCCTACTAATCCGTGCGCCGCAGGAACCTGAGGCAGTGCAGGCTCTCAGATGCTGACGTCCATGCACTGGGGGGATGTTTGGACAGCATAGGGCGTGGCAACATACAAGCTTTGTAAGTCTCCTTTTTTTTCTGAAAGTGGTCGTATGGCTGGGTGTGACTGTGGTGAATGATCAAATAAATATGAACTTTTGGTATTTCGTCGAGGTATGCGTCGAGTTTACCATTATTATTCATAGCAGGGTCTCGTAGGGCATTGTGGTTCCAACATGTGATATTTATATCCCCCTTAACGGCAAGGATGGATACAGTCCCGACTGTTATGATGCACGAGACAACAATTATACAGGCAGTAGAGGACATTCACTAAGGAACAGGAAAACTGGGCCAGGCTGGATTTCTTAATTAATTCGAGAATGATGGGCGCGTTCAATACGACGCGTTGGATTTCATCCTTTCCTCGACTCGTGTCCCCGTGCCAAACCTGCCTCTGCATTCTCGCGTGAATGACGGAGCATACGGTCAAGTAACTGTCAAAATGCTGTGTCTACGCACATAAATATATTTGCGCAAACATATCTGCACAGCTGTCAGGTAAATACATTGCCATACGTATTTTTTCTGCATGATCTCATTGCCGACCGCTATCGTTATTCTAGTATTGCGTGCATAAACCGGGATTCGGGGTAATAAATGGCCGATCTATTCCAGCTGGGCGCGGGGATAACACTCACCTCAACAAATACTATGTGTTGTTCGGAATAATATAATGCTGGTATAGAGTACAAGTATACACTATACTCGTACGGCGCGGTAAATTGGTACTGGTAGTCTAATAGTAGCAGTAGTAGAGTTCTCTATGTTGTAGATACATATATTTCTGGGAACATTCTCCATCGAAAACGGGACAACAAAACAGGTTCCTGCTTATGTAGCTCTCCTGATCCCACCCGGATATGATCCTATTTTGACACCCTGCTCCCACCCACAAGGTGCAGAGATATAATAAGTTCTCCGCAGGAATGTTACCGCCGGAGGCCAAGAGCGCGAAGCGCGAACCGTAAACGGTCCAAAACCGTCAATCGGTCAAAAATCGCCGGATGCAGAAAAAAACCCCGCAACCCGGGAACTATCCACATGGTGCACATAACCATTAGTATAGTCCTCCGCGGGAGCTACCGGAAGCCGTGAGCGCGAAGCTGGGACCGTTAACGGTCAGAGATCGTCGAACAACAATCAGAAACCGTCCGATTCGAGATGAAAACTCCCGTCGAAACCGGGGGATTGAACCCAGTACCAAAACTATGGTGCCGGGCACCATAGATCGCGGAGCTATGTCACCCTCCACCCCCCCCCCCCCAGCCACCTCCACGTTATGTTTAGGCTCTTTACAGGCAGTCGCAGTACGTGTGCGTACAACCGCATACAGAGCGAAGGGATACTCCTAAAAAATTACCTCGTTGTTTACCGTTGTGAACTCGGTTCACGCGTAACGTTTATCTACGCGTATACGCAAGACAGCAACACCCCCTGAGATGGACTCCGAGCCGCGTTTCCCGGAAACAACGGGGAGGGTGGGGGGGGGGGGGGGAGGGGGGCGACGAAGCTGATGATAGTGAATAAAATATCGGGATAACTTTTTCCCATCGACGTATCGCTTGCCGCGGCAGTTAGAACTCTCCCGTTCGTTATCGAAAAAACACCAGCTTGAAAATCCGACCAAGGGGGGGTGTTATCGTTCGAGCTATAAGATACGAATAAGGGTTTGTGTATATAAACATGTGAGAGATATTAAAGGGTTGCGTGGTCACGTCGGAATGCCCGAACTCATGAGGGTGAGTCGGGCACACTGGAGATGAAGTTTGTGAACGTTGCCACCAGGAAACTTCCCATTTTTGCGAGGGAGGGCGTTTGAGCCAGATCGGCCGTGCGCGTGAGCGCCTCTCGTAGCCATCCGGTCATGTGGGCGGGAATAATGTTTTGAGGCGTCCCCATCCTTACGAACATGACAACAGCGCGCCATACTCGGCGAACTCAATTGTCGATGTCGATGCGTCCGGTGTTGTTTCGCCCGAAAAACTTAAGGTCTCTCTTTCTGTGTTGAATTACAGGGATCTGGGGGGGAACGAGTTCATCTCGCTGCCGGGCGACATGCTCCAAGGCCTAACGTCCATGACCTCCCTGTGAGTACCCTCGGACAATCCTCCCGGCCGGTCTACGCTCGTGTCTACAAAGGGCGAAAAGCAGGAACAACAACAGCGATGATTTCGGTTGTTGAGTGGACGCACGGCCGTATAATAGGGGTGCAATCTATATTTTTTATTTCTTTCTGTCCGGGCTCGCCTCCACGTTAACCCTTTTAGGACTGCAGTCTTGTTTTGGGGACAACTGAAGACAAATTACTTGGAATTTGAGTGACGTGTTCCCAAAACGGGACTGGAGTTCTAAAAGGGTTAAGGAGCTCGATATGATAAGCCTCGATTGAACGAAATTCACTGCTTGGAAAAACTGTGTTCGTGCACGCTTTCATCCCGATGGACCATGTCCATGGGTGGTGTAAGATGCCAACGAAGGCGGTTCCAACGTTAACGCATGCCTTGTTGGGTAGTTCCTTAGCGCCCTCAAGGAGCCTCGCTCCATCGGCTAGATCTATTTTCCCAAGACAGTGGTATATACCGGTAGTTTATGTAAATATAAGGTGTCAGTCGAAAATAGAACTCTCCAGACGAAAGGAGTCCAAGAAATAAATGGTGGCTGCTACATACCCATACCTGGTACTAGGTATATACTTTAGCGCGCGTCTTCACAGAGGCAGTCATCCACTTTGACCAAAACTCCATAATCAACGGCTTCTACTGTGGCTTAGATGGGATTCATAGCACGGTGTATTCGATGGTCCCCTCAAAAACCTCGCCACACGTCGAGCGCATTTTACTTACAGCAGCACTCGCAAAACAAGTGCGTAGTACTTTATAGGGCAGCCACGGATATTATTATACTACGCACTCCTGTACTGTATGGGAAAATGGTGCCGCTTACGTCCGTTTCGAGCTGGTTCGGGTGTGAAGAAGCGTTGTGTGTGTAACGTGCAGTTGCACCAGCACATCGGCACGAGATACCTACCCTGCCGTACTCAACTGTTTGTAGCAGCGAGGCAGTTGCGAGGACAATGGTAGAGGCGGGTTTTCGCACGAGTGCACCGAAAATTATTGAAAAATACCGTACAGTGCGACATGAGTGATACGAACATCTACATATATATATACCTGGTATATATATGGTGAAGCGCGCTACATGCGACCGATTGAATGGTTGAAAAAAAACTCAACTGTTCAAGCGGCGTGGCACGTCACACGTCAGACACGCTCTTCGGGCGTCCTATTTATATCATATGCTTTGCTTGTGAATGAAACCTACGAACGATATACGAGTTGATACTCGGATTTTCATAGGCCAAATCGTTCCTGACTACCTGGGCTCCTCGGCAGACGAGAGCTACTGGTTACAAGGATTACCCTATATATATGTCAGTAGGTAACACCTTCACATTTGACGTCGTCCAGGTCACGGGTTCGAACCTCACTTCGAGCGTTTCTTTGATAGAAACGCTTGCGCGTGCCTACAAAACGCATCTCCCCGTTTCCCCAGGTAATGAAACCAAGCGGGTAGGTCAGCGTACAGACGTACACGGTTCTGACGCCTCAAAGATCCCGCCGTTCAGAGGCGGGGAGAGTGTTATGAGGAATGCCCTGGGCTGGGTCATCGATCGGTACTTTACCGCTAAAAAATCCTCAGTAGCTAACCTTCACACCGCCTGTCGATATCGTCGGCGGAATACTATTTGGGTTTCGCGATATGACCCGTTAATCACCTGCGAGGTTATGGAGGAGAGCGTTCATCTGTCTAGTTGCGCTCCCACTTTTTTCTCGAAAAACGTTTTTTCGATGGGGGAAATCACAGAGAGATTCTCAGGCCAGGAGTCTCATAACCAAACATCAGCGGTAGTATGTGCAACCTCCGACGTCTCATAGCCTGCACCCTGTAACTACTCCCATCATCGTGGTCTTTTAGGTGCGTTCCCACGGCCTCGCTTTTTTATGTTTGCTATACAGGCGCCTGGACATGAACGATCTCCAAACTCTCCCTGCCGAGGTCTTCCAGGGTCTGGACTCCCTCGTGGAATTGTGAGTACAGGCCGATCGATGGTTGGTTCAAGGAAGGGAGAAGGGAGAAGGGGGGGGGGGGGGGGCACGGAGTGCCTTGCGTCGCGTCTCCTGCATTTGGATGGGGATGTGCCATCCATGCGTACCTGGAAGGATTTCGCGAGAAGAAGAACGTAGGGCACGATGTAGAGAGCAAGCGCCTACGCTACACACCCATGATGAGGCGCCCTGCTACACCTTATTATCAAAGAATGGCTAAACGATATTTCGTCTCTGGCTTGAGGGCTAAGAAAATAGATGTACGGACGCCCTGCCTGCTAGGAAATGATTCGTGTCGTGCAGCAATACCGGCACTAAAGTGCGACTAATATCGGTGAGTGAAGTCTTTGGCATTGATTGGCCGATCGCTCATCATTCATGGGGATATTGACTTCAAATATTTTGTCGTGGCCGTGACATCGCTACGGTAGACGTCGCTGAAATTGAAAGGACAGAGTCTTTCCTATTTCGATGCAAGTGCGAGCTACTGCTACACATCAATCTCAAGGTAGGGTACTGTACTGTGGCACAACTGTTACGTGGATCAAGGTATGTGTCAAGCTAAAGACATTCGTCTCGAACCTCTGCCTTCGACGCTCGCACAGGGATCTGCGTGGAAACCCAGATCTAAAGTGCGTCTATTCCAAAAAGTGAGTACGATCCATGCGACGGCACAGGTATCACCTACTTACTGCGCGCACGTTAGCCTTGCTGGTATGACGCTCCTCGCTGAGGCACCTCTACGTCTCATCCAACAGCCGAGTTTGAGACAAATGTTGTATATATATATACAACATTGACTATATACTTACTGTACAAGGTAGTTTTTTCTTTCTAATAAACGCGTTTACTTCCCAGCTTAACTCGTACCTGGTACCTGGTACCTGGTAGGATGTTTTACCCTCAGCGCTTTTCTGGGCAAGCCATGGTCGCAGGTGTCATCCCTTTTTATCGCGCAGAGGGTTCAGCATTCGCACTGCTCGTCGAATGTTGCTAACTCGTGTTCTCGCGCTTTCCGCTAATAATCGATTTTATGCAGTATAAAGTCCCTACGAGCACTCGGTGACAATCGAACCCACGAAATTGATCTCGATAGGAACGCGGACCACCTACCAAGCCACCGGGGGGGGCAGCATATATCAAATAAATCACGTTAACAATACCTCGTTAACTTGTAGGGCCGCAGTCAGTCCCGTTTTGGGGACAAAGTGCAACCCTTTCAGGACTGCAGCTCCCTGTAGGGGACAAACCACAGTCAAATCCCCAAGTAAGTAGTATTGTATCCCCAAACAAAACGGGACCGCAGGCCTCTTCGGATCCATGCGTGGCAGCCCAGCTCTTCAGTTGAGAACTTTGGTCAGTGAGAAAAAAGCGTACCAGGCACGCACAAAAAAAAATAGCTACTCGTAATGGCAGCCCCTTCTTGCCGTCTATATAGCACGTCTCATACCTACTACTGCTGTACCGTCGCAGAGACTGTCGCAGGCACAACATCAGCAGCGATGTCGTGCCCATGTCGTGCCCAGTTGCCACGAAGCAGAACGTCATGCAGGGCCCCATTTGGGAGCATTGTTTAGGTTCTTCCGGCAAGTAAGACCCCCTTAACATTGGAACGTGTCGCCAATTCCTGAACTGCAGTACAACCTGAAGCAGGCATCGACTTCAGCAGCAGAGGTCCCCGTGTATACCCCATCCCGTCTGTCGAGGACTGCACGTTGTCAAAACTCAAGTATTTTTTAACGTACTGACCATACGAAGTGTACGAGTTTGTTTGGAAACGCATAATCGACTCGGTGACGAGACAACAGCAATCAATCACACCTACCTTTGCTCCTCACATGTTCGGTTAAAACCTTCGTTCGATGGGTGCCGCAACAGTTCGCCGATACCCGTGTGTGAGAGCTCGGCCACGGGCAGGGAGGTCAACTCCGCGCCCCCGGAGCAACGTCCCCGCCTTTTACGGGGACGAGAAATCCCAAACCGTACGCACGCCGCACATGAATCGAGAGAACTCCTGGAGATTTCCCAGGGAGTGCTGGGGCTAGCGTACGACGTGCAAGAGCACGTACGTGCAGCAGGTCGGCAAGAGGTAAGCGCGTGTACAGTAAGTACTCGAGTCAGCCTTCAAAGGTTGTGTGGCCAGTTTACCTGCGTATTGCACATAGTGTCCTGTAGTTGCCCTCATATATCTCAGCGATAGCATGGTGCGTATCACTCTTTGCTGACCGGGTACCTCGAAGTGCCGTTTGTGGTCGTTGCAGGTTTGTATGTCGGTGACCTCCGTCCTCGAAACTTTCACTCTTCTTGCGGACGCCACCCGCATGGACCTACTGTTACAGTAGCATTTGACTCTGTGTGTCTGGTTTCGCGCTCACAGCGACGTAGACTCCACATTACTTATCGCCGAGGGAATAGTTTATGCCGCATAGGTCGTAGTAAGTAACAGGCTATCCCTGGAATACCGCGAAGCCTAACAGAAGAAAACACATGGACTACCGCATGAGTACCATCCGTACGGGTTTAACCGTGTGTTTCCGTCCGTGCGGATTACCGTGTTTCCCCTGTTTTACCGCAGTAGAGCTTACTACATACCAGGTACCAGGTACCAGGTACCTGGTATTCGAGAAAATGGTTTACGCGCACTATTGTGTAGGAGACAAAGAGGACTGGTCTTACAGAGATTGTTCGACGGGACAACCATCGGGGCTTTGGGCTAGTGCTCGGGTTCGTAATGTTCGTACCAAACCTACTGTACAGGAGCGACCCTCAATCATCATACAGTAGTTAGTAGTGTCGAAGAAGTTGTTGCAATCCCTCTCCTTCCTCGGCCTGCTTACGTCGCCTCACGCCATGACTTCACACCGGCCTTCAAGCCCAAGGAGGATTCGATCGCCGCGGCAAGGGCGAGGACTCTCACAGAACGGGAGCCACCGTCCTGTACACATTTTCCCCACAACCTTCGAAACCTGTTCTCACAACCCATCTCTTATTTTCGCTTGCTCCGCTCTGCAATCTTGGTATTTTTCAGGCTCACGACGGCAACAACGCCGCAATTGCACCAGCATGGGACTCGACTGCGTGCATGACTCACTGGGGGCGGCCGGAGCTTGTCGACACCCCAGACCCGAATGGATACGTCATTTTTGTCGACGGGAGGTGGGACCAACGCCCCACGGCGATTATTTGTTCCAGTGTTATCACCGATTTCGGGCTTTGGCACTTTCCCCACCCAGTGGGTATACATGGCATGTAGCTGCAAGTAAGCGCGAGTGCGTCGAGCAGTGTCGTGCTGCTGCGTATTCTTAAATCGATCATGAACTTAGTGCGGCCGTGATCCCGTGGATCTTCGTTGGAGGAACGGAAGTTCGCCACGTGATCCTTTGTAAGGCATCGGCACCGCTTGTTGTCGAGGGGTGACGCTTTTGGATGTTTGGTCAAACTTGTCCTACGATTTAATTGTAATTTTACCTCCAACCGTGTCGGCGTTGTCGCCTACCAGTACCGTCCCTTTCTCGGTTTTCGTGCTTTGAAGGTGCGAATGCCTCATCTTACGCACGTACTACAGTATACCAGGTATATACCAGTATAGGGTATAGACATGCGTATATACAATGTGTTGTGCTGGTATATGTTATTGTATACGTACCCCGCCATGAGGTCTCCCGCCACCCCCCCTGGACTCCTCAGAATGCCACTCCTCGGCGTGTGGATAACTGTTGGCATGCGTGTGCGCGCATACAGAAGATTGCGCAACACATTTGTGCAGCACACCACTTGGAACGGCGCCTTTAGACCTTCCATGTCGTGCACCTAGGCGGTAGGATTACTGTAGCTGATGCCTTGAGATACAGCAGTACCGTGGGATGAATCCAGCAACCCTTTCGGCCCATTATCATTCGGGCATCCTCGCGTACAGCAGTAGTGCTGCTGTATCTCATCACTAAAGCCATCCAACTCCCCATTTTTCCTTCCTTGAACAATTTCTTGCTTGATTGTTTGGTGCATCTGTTCTACTTGTAGGTGGTAGTCCGCTTCAGTTCGCCCCTACTTGGTGTAGCCAGCTTCTGCTCGGCGACATCAACTTCCCGGTGTTTCACTTGCATGACAAGAGCCAACATCCATAGCAAACAAAACCCATCGCCCGATGTGAACGTGCTGCGTGCGCGCTTGAACCGGCAGAGAGCAGCTCGGGGGCACGAAGCTCCTTATTTCGGATGGGCTGCTCATCGCCAGAGCGCTCGGCCGAACGCTCGTGGAGTACCCCGTGAAAGATTCAAGGTGAACTGACTCTTGTGGAGGCGAGCCCCTGTACGGTGCGAAGGGGTTGCGCGTTTTGAGCCCGAACAATTTCTCTCCTCAAACCATTGCAACTACAGCACTGCTGCAACCAGCTACGATTGTACCCTAGCATTCATTTTCGGATATGTGGTGCAGACTACGATGCCATTCGTTCGATACCTGCCGTAGGCCACGGGATTGAGTGCCGTAGGATTGTTCCGAGCATATCTGGTGGTGCCGCTACATACGGCAGGTTACGTTTGTTTCCAAACGCTGGTTGCCGGGAGGGCGGGAGCCTCAGAAGCAGTATGCCCTACCCCTACATTTGCACGCGACTTTGCACCGTGGTGTACACTTTCCTGCCCTTAAGCTCTGTTGATGTTCGATTGGTTCGGAACATACAGCCGACGTATTACGATATGGGTACTACTGCCCCAGTGCCACTATATCAGAGCTGCCGCCCCCGACAGTTGTTGTCATGCCGTACGTGGTTTATAAGCGACGACGTGCTTTATACAGCGGTGGCTGTGTGGCGAATGGCCATCGGGGGGGGAGCTTGAGCTGCTAGCCGCCACCACCACCGTGGGCTGCGATGTCGTCGGTGTATGTCAGATCTCGTATACAACGTTTCCGATATACACGAGCCAACGCATATAGTCACCCGCGAGCAACCATAAACTGTACCTGGTACATCTACATCTGCGAGTGCAATGTGGCAGATCATACAGATAATACAAATCCCACCTGGCAAACATGTGCAGATCACACAGATCACACAGATCCCACCTGGCAAAACATGTATGTAAGATCTAGATCGTACAGGTCCCACTTTATGATACATGCGCAGATCACGCAGATCTGCAGATCCCACGTGAAACATGTATATATGATCTAGATCATGCAGATCCCACCCACCGAAACATGTATGTAACATCTAGATCATGCAGATCCCTCCAAGCATATATAACCTAGACCTCGCAGATCATAAATGCCCCACCCGCCAAACTGTGCAGATCAGGCAGATCACACAGGTCATGCCCGGGCAAACCCGTGTGTAAGATCTAGATCATAAAGATCCCGCACACAGAAACATGTACATAATATCTAGATCATAAAGATCCCACCCAGGCAAACGTGTACATAGGATGTAGATCGCGTAATTATTGTTCCAATGCTGGCACACCATTAAGCAGCACAGAGTCTAGATCATCGACTCCGTGCAGGGTGTCGATGCCAAGGTAACATTGAGCCCCGAACAGGGTGTGGTGTCTGCCCACCTGGTAGAAGGTCCCTTGTCACAAGACCCTGCCACGGCCTTAACCTTCACAGTGTGTGTATGATTGACACTGTACAGGGAGTCAAACCTGTGAAGATTGGACCCTTACCACCCTGGCAGGGTCTTCACCTGCACAGGGTGTGTGATAGTGGACCTGTACAGGGTCCCGACCCTGTGAAGGCTAGACAACAAGACCCTGCCAGGGTATTAACCTGCACAGGGTGTGTACGATTGACCCTGTACAGGGTGTCGACCTTCTTGTCGACCTTGTGAAGGTTAGATAACACGACCCAGGCAGGGTCTGAAGCTGTACAGGGTGTGTATGATTGACCCTGTACAGGGTGGCCGAATGGTGCAGGGTTTATACCCAGTGCCTTGCCAAGGTCTTCACCCTGTGCAAGGTCTGTTCACAGTACCCTGTACAGGGTTCGTACCCAGACAGGGTGCTTCCTCATAACCTCAGCAGGGTTCCACACCCTGACAGGGTGCTTCCATACAACCTCAACAGGGTTCAAGACCCCAGCGAGGTCCTCACAGGGTCTCCACAGGGTGTCGACACTGGCAGGGTATTCACAGGGCACACCCGAGTGTCCACCTGTGTACCCCAGTGCTTACTTTGCAACGAAATAGAGCCCCCCACGGGGTGACACCGAAATCTCCCTTTTTACGCTAGTGAGGGCACAACGTCGGGTGGTTAGTTAGAGCCAGGAGGCAGAGTACGGGGTGTCACCGGGCTAATCGATCTTCCGCTGTCCTCAACATTTTCTTCGACGCGTTAGGCCCGCGTCGTTCTAAAAAAACGAAGAGTATAATGTGCAAACACAACATCAGTCCTAACGTCAAAATGGATACGTGGAGCAGCAAGTCCTAGTTCACGATACCGAGCGAGCTGTGGTTGTTGACGGGCGGAACACGTGTCGGGTCATCGTGGTTATATCCCGCCGCCATCTGGCAACATGAGCTACATATATCATACAATCCCCGGAATCCATCTTCCCCGCAATAATATCTGGACCAAGAAGTGGGAATCGAGCTTCGTTCGATATGTGCAAGGTTTGGTGAGGAGTTGGTCTCAGTACATCGTAGTCGACGGAACAAAAGTCGGTTTGCCGGGGCTTTGCATGAAGCACTTACTACATCCATGTTTCCTCGCTGTGCTATACGGCTTCGATATGTGGTGCCCGTGGTGGATGACTGGCGCCTGATGGGGTGTAACCTCTTTAGAAGCGCAGTCCCGTTTTGGGGGCGAACTACTTGAAATTTGAATAGTTTGCCCCCAAAGCGGGACTGCGGTTCTAAAAGGGTTAATGCGCCGCATCCATGACATGAAGTTTATTAAAAGACAACAGTGCACCGACTAGCTTGCTCACGGCCACAGTGCAACTCTTCTCGAGAGAAAATAGGGATGGATAACATTGCGTTCACGCCGTCGCCCGAAACTTGGTATGTTCGCTGCATTGCGATTGACAGAATCGTGGGCTTCGACGAGAGTCCTCATGGGTTCGGCATATACTGGGATGCCACAGAGCTATGCATGTGAGTCGTCGTTCCTCGTCCGTCAGCGGCAGGCTTGCCTATCCGCACCGTGAAGCACTTGCGACTGACATATTTCAACCACACCTTGTGCATCATCCCCCCAATGCGGCCGGCAATCCCATGGAGTGCATTCCTGGTGTGGACACAGCTTACACGGCAAAACCGTCGTGGCCCTGATATGAGGCAGCTGCTGCGTGCAGGTGTAGGGAGACCTGGCTTAGCTTGGTGCGACTCGACAGTAAGTTTGTGAAGGCTGAGCCGACTATCGTGCGATCTGCCGGACATATTATATACCAGGTTCTTAGTGGAATGTCTTTGTTTTGTTTTTCAGCATCTTACGATTTGGTTTAGCTTGTACATTTCCCCCTCATCGAGTGCATCTGGCTCGCTGGGTTGTGCATGTTCTGCTTGCCGTATCCAGCACTGGGCAGCGCATCGCTTTTTATAATCTTTACGTACCAGGTACTGGATTTGCGATAAGGCATCTTCGTCTCACACGTTACGACCACTAAGTCTGTATACTCGTGTTATATATCTGTACAGTAGGAAAACCAACGAGGGCACAGGCTGTGCCGGGTGTGACGACGGGTAGAACGAACGGTTTGATGCTAATAACACGCACACGCATGTTCGTAACGCACACGTTTCTCGTGAACAGTCAATCACATCATTAGCCAACGGTACCAACAAATGGCATCCATTAAAAATATCAACCCATGTCATCAGCCCCTGTCATCAGCCAATTTCATCAACCGTTGTCGTGAACAAAGGTTATTAAGCCCGTTAGTCAACAATTACCTAACCAATGTAATCGATCAACGTGCTGGGGTTGAAGTATGCATGCCGTCAATCGACACAATCAAATGTGTAGGGTGGTGAACCAATGCCACTAACCAATGGCACCAACCAACGTGGTTAATGTCACCAACGAAGACCATCAACTATTGCCACCACCTAAGTAGTACCAACGAATTGCCACCACCCAATGACGTCCGCCTTGGTCATGAACCACGTCATGAATCAAAACCATATGACATGAACCAGTATGTTTAACTAATCGAGGTTGCTTCTTCAACCTATCAACGTCGTGTACCAAGTGATCAACCAATCAACGTCATGAACTAATTACATAATTATATCAATGTCACCAACGAATGCCATACATAGGTACAACCGGATCTTGGACTTGAAGCGCTTCCGGATGATGACAATGGACGGCCGGATACCAGCCAAGGGCTTCGTTACGTTTCACTCTGACGGGAACGATGTAGCTCTGCTCGGTGAATCGAGGACCGAGAACGATATCATCGAGTTTTTCAAGCCCTACTCCCACACACAGGCGAGCACAAAACCGCAGCGATCAATCTTAATATGTACAACTACATACCACGTACCTATTAACTATAGATGCTACTGCGCTACGTGCGCGCTACGTAGATTTCTGTGCTTGACGGCTTCTGGTCGCGGTTAGGTGATTGCCCTAGGAAAGCGCCGTACTGCGTATGGTCCGTACAGTGTTAATAGTAGTCTTCTTCATTCCATCAACCGCACAGCACGTGGAATTATCCATCCTTTCAGACGATGGAGGGACCAACGCACAACTGAGACAACTATCCAATAATGTCGTGTGTCTACTGCTGTAAAGCAGCATACCAGTGATTGGGTGCAGTCAATCACACAACGGACACGTTTTACGTACGCCGTCGAAGTTGAACAAAAAGAGTAGAGTAGAGTAGAGTAGAGTAGAGAGTAGTGTGGGGGCATTCCTTCTGGAAAAACCTCTCACAATAAATGGTAATTTCCTGCGACCCTACGTATGAAATACACCCAGAGGGACGTCAGCAGTGTTCCGGTTCGGGGAAATACATAGTCTCCTCAGTGTAAGAAAAACACTAGACGTTACAGACACCCACCACTGTGATCGTGTTACGGGGGACCATAGCAAATAGGACCAAATGTTGCTATTAAAAATAGGTAACTATATTGTTTTTTGAGTGTATCGCAAGTTCTATTTACTATTAATAATTCTGGTCCCCCGCAATAATAGTAGGTGCGTGCTCTAGGGGTATAGTGCAGCACCTAACTTTTTTTAGGCGCTGGGGGAGCTTTACATACTAAAAATGCTCTACGAACATCGCTCCCCAACAACCGACTTGAAAAAAAAACTCATAAAAAGCAACACAGTTACGGTATTACGGGGGACCATAGTTGATAGGAACAAATATTGTTAGTAAAATTGTTAAATATACAGGTTTTTATGTTTACCATAGGTCCTATTAACTATGCCCCCCCGTAATATTAATAGTAAACCCAGATTCACAGCACCATGCTCTATCACGTATATACCAGGTAGCTGTCTAACGATGAATATGGTGAAACAAAAAAAAAAACATACGCATCGGAGCCAGTGATTGCGCGGGCGGTTCCTCCGTTGCAATGGTTCAGCGGCGCCGTCGATAACAAATGACCAATGGTTGGGCCCAAGAGAGCAACCCCTAATTGCAAGCCCCTGCAGTAGCCCCGCTCGGTATATATATAGAGAGAGAGCATTGCCAGGGCAGGGATATTGTACCGCATTCTATGAGCTCGAGGTGTTGTAGGTGGATGAGGAGGAGGTCGATATCTCACCCAAAATAGGACTTCGAAGAAGTTTTATTCGCCCAACCCCGACCAGCATTTATTTTGGGTACCCCTCAGGCAGTGAAAATGGAGATTTTGAGGTTGCTTGATTATTTCGCCCTGTGATCTCAACGCTCCGATCGGTTTTTGGCTTTTCCTTTCTGTCTTCTGGAGGTAGGTGCGTGGTGCGTCGTGTTCTCTTTTCTGGGGACGCCATCGGCCAGTCCTAATCCTAATGCAAATGAAAACTACTGCTCTTCTTAGTAAAATCATCGGGCTATCCGGCAGTTCCTTCCTCGTTTGAGGACCTCAAGCGGTGTCACAATGTTGAGACAAAAACACGGCACCGCCACCGTGGCATGCTCCGTATAGCGAAGCATGTTCGGCGCGTTCTGTGCAGTCAGCTTCGATGGAATCATGGTACTGCTGTAACTTTGTGGGGTTGTTTTTGTTGAGTATTTCGATATTTTTTTATTTTTTTATTTTTGCTCATCCCGTTTGTTTTCCTCGCCCATCTTCTTCTCTCTCTCCTTCCAACTCCTAACTCAGATCCGGGGTCACATAGTAGGCTCTTCTCCCCTTTTCCCGCTATACGGTACGTGCCTTCATTTTTATCGCGAGAAGATTTCCGCCTTTTCTTCCCTCGTCGACTCGCATCGAATTGTCCCTACCCACGCTGCAAGGCGCTCTCAACAATTGAATCCTTTTTATTTTTATTTTTGCAAAGAAAGTCAAATGTCCGACCCACCTGGGGCTCGAACCCAGCACTCAAACACAAGTAGAATTCGAGGTTAACCACTTGAACCACCGGGGCGACCGGCATGCATCCCTATTATCGACTCTTCTCATCATGTATGTCTATGTTCACGTCTGACCTATGTTGTGACAGTCGGGTTGACATTAAATAATTTGCGTTCACGGTAGTGTTTACGGGTGCTACGTTGACGGTAATAATGCTGACGGTTGTGTTCTCGGTTGTGTTCATGGTTATGTTGACGGTTACGTTGACTGGTATGTCCGCTAGCATGCTTAGGAGCGATGCCGTCGTATAGATGTCAGGTATATGCACACCGCCATGGTAGCTCAACTGTGAGCTGTGCTGTACCATAATGCGGGGGTGGCGCGTTTTGGCCGAAACTATTGCAGACGGGGCGCCTAGGCTGAGCAACTACTGCTGTACCGAGTTTGTTGGAATCGCATTGCTGTTTTACAATGTTGCACACCTCGGACAAATCGTCTATTCTCAATCATTGATTTACTTTAGATATTTCACGGGAGAGATATTCCCCATCTTGTGTGATGCTGCAAGTAGTTGCCGGGTGGGACCCGTGGAATCAGCACGACCTACCACCTACTCCCCGGGTTGGATATGAACTATGAAGATCCTGCAGAAGAACCTCGTAGAACTTTAGGTTAGGAGCAAGATGACCTACTACTGTAGATTATGATCTGCGCGAGGTGTGCAATACTGCGCACCTTGGACAGATAGATCATGATCTATCTGAACTTTCTATCTAGATCGCCTAATCCCCTATCTGACCTCTCTATCCAGATCGCCTAGTTCCTCACCCACCACTGTGAGAGGTTGCGAGAGGCCCGCATTGTACATATCTAACGCAGCTAACATGTAATGTGGAGTGATGCGTGTATATCATTCAGGTTGTACTGTACGGGTATCATACCCGACAACAGGCGCTAGAGATCAGACGAGATCGGGACCAGTGTAGATCTTCCTTGGAATATTCTAAGCAAGGAAAAGTGGGAGATCGATGGCCTCTGTCCGAAGTGCGCAATACTGTTCGCAGACCGTGAAAGCGTTGATCGAGCGAAACCCACACGCTTTTCTTTTCAGTTGGCCTTCGGGAGAGGAGGCCTCATACCACTCGGTCCCTGCACAGAAGGAACGATTGTGTAACTACACATATTCGAAACAGGTCCTTATAATTATGGGCAGAGCGGTACCTTTTTATGTGCTACGAGTACCCCTACTGCTGTTGTAGCACGCGTCAACTGTACCTTCATCGTTGGATACCGGTGAAGTTCTAACCACGTCTGATTGCAACGTCTCCGGCGGCTGTGGAAAAACACGAGGGAAACCCCTTTAGAACCGCAGTCCCGTTTTGGGGACAAACCATTCAAACTTCAAGTAGTTTGTCCCCAAAACGGGACTGCGGTTCTAAAGGGGCTAAGAGGCTAGACTGAAAACTAAGGACACGCGCTTGCATGTGTTGCGTGTCACCTTCGACGTGCAATGGCGTTGCTGCTGTTGTTGCTGCTGTTGCTGCAGGTCATCGTTATGGAGCGCATGTGGAAGCGTGGGTCGAAACTTGGCGCGCTGCAGTATCTCAGACCGAACCCCTTCTACGCGGGAGTTGTGCGCACACTAGTCCAACAGCAAGAGGTGAGGGTGTGTCTTAACCCTCCCAGAGAGCATGGGGACGAGCGGAACGGAACGAGGCTGCTCGTGGTCATTCGTTCCGTTCCTATCTAAAAAAACGTGTTTGGGTCCACGCAGAATCCTCGGCCTTGCCTGCCGAATCGGCACGAACGGTATATTTTGCACATACATGCCACGACCAATTAATTGGTATCCACATAATCTTCAGTGGTGTCCATCTACATCAAATAATCTGCTATTTGTTCCCGTTCGGTCGGGCCGTTCGGTCGTTCAAAACAAGAAAAAGGGGTGCAACACTTCTTCTTCCTCTTCCTAGATATACTGCTTTTCTCGGGCTGCACTGAATCTATTCGTTTCCCACAACCAATCGACACCAATTCATGCGGCAAATAATATTCCATTCGGCTCGTTCCAATGCTCTCTGGGGGGGGTTAACCCTTTTAGGACTGCGGTCTCGTTTTGGGGACAATTGGAGACAACTCACTTGGAATTTGAGTGGCTTGTCCCCAAAACGGGACTGGAGTTCTAAAAGGGTTAAGACACACCCTGAGTAGTGTGTTTAATGCGCACACTAAATCCAAGAGCAAAGAGGTAAGTTATTTGGTTGAGGTGCACCGCTCATCCAACAGCAAGACGTTGTAGACTGTTCACTGCACACACTTTTAATAAACAGTTACTGACGTTTAATGCGTACACTCATCCAAGAGCACGAGGCAAGAATACTGTTTGGTACGCACACTACTACAAGAGCAAGAGGCGAACAACCCTGTTTAGTGCGCTCATGAATCCAAGTGCAAGAGGCAGGTAGTGTGCTCCGTGCATATACTCCTCCAAGAGCAAGAAGAGGTAGGTAGCGCTTCTAACGCGCGCACGCACCCAGGAACAAGAGGAAAGTACACTGTTTGAACCATTGGGTTATCCTTCCTCGAGATACTACCAAAAGTAGTTTGTAACAGGTGTGTCCTGCACCCTGACCCCCTGTTCTACGTGCACTATATAATATACGAACGTACAGTTAGTTGTCGTAGCTGGAATGCACGCAGAAGGCTGCGTAGGGTTCCGGGTTCCCCCAGATTAGGGGAAACAGTCCGGGAAAAACCATCATTAACCCTTTCAGAACCGCAGTCCCGTTCTGGGGACAAACCACTCAGATTTTGAGTAGTTTGCCCCCAAAACGGGAGTGCGGTTTCTAACACAGACCGGGCGTTAATATTTCCTCACCGCCGTTGTTCACAATACGAAATTCTGCTTATTCATACTTATTCAAGAACGATCCTCTCGTTCGAGGGAGGCAATGCCCCATCTACGGCAAGCAGTACACACATATATTTATATATTGATTGTTACGGGGTTGAATGGCCCGGACCGGCCCGAACCAAAGGCCCATCCATGACGAACCCCGGTTAATCCTTTTAGAACCGCAGTCCCATATGTGGGGACAAAGCACTCAAATTTCAAGTAGTTTGTCCCCAAAACGGGACTGCGGTTCTAAAGGGGTTAATCCCATCTGTGCCGAGAAATTTCACCGACGTTGTATCGGGTACCGGCATTTTTTACACCGGCATGACGGAGAGGCCCCTGCCGTTACTACAATGTAAACTTTGCGGCGAGCGGCGGGCAGAGAGACGCCCACAAAGGGACAGGGCAAAGGTGTAAAGGGAAGCCTATGCGCACGCCGTTGTTGAGTGAAGAGCTCTAAGACTTGGCGAAATAAATACGTAGACTAGCGACACCGCACTTACTTGCGCGAACGACGTTTGCCTTTCTATGGTGAAGAGCGTCTGTTTGCCGGAAAAGGAGAGAACGATAAATAGCCACCTCGCCAAAGGAAGTTGTGTTGCCGGCCGTATGTCTTCGTACCAGGTATGAAGCTGCGGCCCTAACAGCGTCCAAAACAACGCACACGCATGTACACCTCCCTACGTCCAGGCCATGCGCGCCACAGAACATTTTCCGATGGCTTCCCTTTGCTGACATAGTCGTCGTTTAGATGTATTCACTAAACTAGACTTGGATCATTAGCCAACGTAGTCATGGTAATACGATGGCTCCAAGGTCAAGCCGTATGCCTCTTGCTGGAACCCGCCTGTGGGGGAATTCTTAACTGCGTCCGGCGTCCTAATACGGGGGCACATATTAAATAGGACCAAAATTGTTAGTAAAAATAGGGAAATACCTGGTATACAGGTCTTTGTCTACACCGTAGGTCCTATTTTTGCTATGGTCTCCCGTAATAGCATGGATATTCGAGAGTTCAACGGCGCCTGCGATTTTCCTTTCCTTTTATGTGCTGTGAACCGCTCTGAAAATCGTGTGAGATCAGTCGGCGCATTTTTATTGCTTAAAAAAACCTCGTGTTGGTTTGGCTTGTGTTGCATCGTAAACTTGTACATAGTCCCCTCGGGACCCCTCGTAGAAGAGAGCGACCGAGACAAGAACACCTTCACTTTGTGTTGCCGGCATCGGCCGTCTACAAGCAGCGTGACGGGCCGGCAGGCAAAGAGGGGCACATAGGGTCATGCACGCTGCACCCGTGCCGTGTGACTCGTTTCAACCATTGTAACGTAGAAACCAGATTGTATCACCCCTCAACTACGCAGCGTACCGTGGCCGCTGTACCACAGTAGTAGTCACGTACCTATCATCGAGTTGCCCCTGTGGAGTCCTAAGAGGATTGAGTGTTCGTGTCGTCTCCTCTTGTGCACCCCCCCTACTTGTTCCAACCCCCTTTCCGGTCTCGGTTCCACAGGATTGGGGAGTCGGAGAGTTTGTGGCGGTCCAGTGGCGAACGGAGACGTCAACAGGAAACCTCACCGAGTGCTATGAAGAGGTGACGCGCGTTACCATAGGGGTGCTGTACATTTTTGCAGGCCAAAAAACCGTTTCTGACTGATGGAGCGGGGCTCCTCAAGGGCACTGACAGGAGTGAGAAACTACCCCACGAGGCATGTCTTATCACTGGAACCACATTCACCTTTTACCATACGTACCCGTGGGATTGTTCGTCGGGTTACAAAAATAAAGCGTACCGTTAGTATCAAATTTGTTGTTTCCGGGTAAGGTATATCGACCTACTTAAGTGAGGAGCCTCAGAAACCGATAGGTTGCACTCCACATTCAGGCACTGTTCGTACAGTGGGTACGTTGAGTGTACTTGGTGTACGAGAGGCTTGTGTGGCGAATTGGGGGTGCGATTTGAAGAAACAGGTATTTTTCTCCCTGATGCATTGCATGCTCGGGAGACGCCCTCTTTGCTTTTCCGTGCTACTGCGGGGTTATGCGTGTACCCGCGGTCCCCTGCCGCCGTGGGCGCTATCGGTCAGATACGTCTCGGCCGGAAATATACCGCCCTAAAGTACCGTAGCGGGTGGCATTCCTGTGAGGCACCGTCAAGGCGTTCTAAGTGCATGTTTTGTGAATCGTTTGCCTTTGGTGCTGTGTCAGGTGAAAAACGTCATCGAAGAGCAAAGGACTGCGCTTGGATACGGGGTGCACCAGGTCTTCATCAACACCGATTTAGTCGCTGGGGCTTCGGGCACTTACAAAAATAGGGTAAGGTTACTCCAATACGGTCGTGCTTTGTGTGCATGTATACATGTATGTGTGCATATATTACTTAGTAGTACCAAATTGACTTTTTTCCGGAATAGTTCACTTTTCTCGTTTGGCCGCGGGGTCTTTTCTCGTACTTTCTGCTGCGGGGCCCGCAGGGGGGCGGCGTGGACAGTACGGTGGAAGCGTTGGCTCCGGCCCGGCTCCGTGGCCGATGCTCCACGTGGTCAAAGTCACGTGACCCAGCAAGCAACTCAGGGGATGGGGTCCCACTTCAGAAAAGCCATCCAGAGGCTTCAACTCCTACCCGGGTCTTCGTATAATTGTATTTTCAGCTACAAAGATTTTGTTTTTCTCACTTTTTGCTGCTACTGCAACTACAGCACACAGCAGTGCTGCTCGAGTTCGCAACAGCAACAACAGGCGTACGAGTGCTGCTCGAGTCGAGTGTTGCTCCAGTGCCGCTGGGTGCTGCTGCTGCTGCTGCTGCTGCTGCTGCTGCTGAGTGCTCGTGTACCCGTGACTGCTTGGCCACAAGACATGACAACACGCTGTATCCACCACGTACATGGGATTGTTTTTCTGGTATCTCGGTGAATTAGTCTTTTATCGGATCTTTGCACGTACCAGGTACCAGGTATTGCGTTGCGTGTAATAATGTCGAACTCAATCATGCTCGAGCAGTACGCAGCAGCAAAACAACAGCAAAAACAGGCGTACGAGTGCTGCTCTAGTCGAGTGTTGCTCCAGGGCCGCTGGGTGCTGCTGTTGCTGCTGCTGCTGAGTGCTCGTGTGCCCCTGACTGCTTGGCCACGCCGTGCTCGTGTTTGTGTCGTGTTCGTTGCGCTTGAGCAATCGAGTGATCGTGGTGACGTGTCTTTTTTTTTGCGGTGCAATATATATACTTGACACCTACCTGGTACTACTCATGCTCGTGCGCTCGAGTCCTGCTCGAGCAGTCCGCAGCAGTACAAGAACAGCAACAACAGGCGTACGCGTGCTGCTCGAATCGAGTGTTGCTCGAGTGGTGCTGAATGTTGTTGCTGCTGCTGCTGCTGCGTCTAAGTGCTCTGCTTGGCCACAAGACGCGAGAACACGTTATATCCACCACGTCGCCAACGCGTCGGCCGGTGGCCCGTCCCTCGCTACCGACACATACCATGCACGTTGCGAGACACCATGAACTGCTGTATGCCCTAACGACGCTGTGGCCGTGCACAAAAACCTCGGTCGACGGTGAGAAACTATGTGCCGGCGCAGGCCTCGAGGCCGGCGCCAACGCGTCGGCCCTTGGCCCGTCCCTCACTAACGATACATACCATCAATGCCGCAGTACACAATGAACGACGTATGGGAGTGTTTTTCTAGGTATATCGGTGCGAATAATCTTTGGTCGGATCTTCTAACCACGTATAGCGTTGTGTGTTATATTGTAGCCGAGTGTTGACTGCCCTTTGTACAATGTGCGCATGCCACGCGGTTTGCTTAATATTCTTCTGCCAACACTCCTGTTGTTGCTGCCGCTCCTACTACTACTACTACTACTACTACTACACAAAATCGCGGTGTAGCTGTTATTACTACTACTGGTGTTGCTGGCACAGGTTGCTGTTCTTGCTGCTACCCTTATTCTTTTTTTGCCCGTGCCACGCGGTTGCTTATCTTGCTGTTGTTCCTGTTGTTGCTATTCATAATTATGCTGAAACAAGTGTGAAGTATCCAGCTTTTTTTACAGATCCTCCGGATCATCAGACATCCTGCAGATCATACAGATCCTCCAAATCGTACAGACCGTATGCCGGTTAACATGTACAGATCATTCAGATCACACAGATTCCACCCAAGTAGATCATACTGATCCTGCAGATTACACAGAAGATCCTGCAGATCAATGACACCCACCGATAAACATGTCATGTGCAGATCATGCAGATCGTGCAAACCCTATCGATTATCTCGCAAAGATGTACAGATCGGCAGATCGGACAGATCCCATCCCGGTCAAACTGTACTGATTATACAGCTCACACACATTCTACTCAGATACACATAATAATATATATCTATTAATAGGAAAATTGCAATCAGACAGATCCCCTCCCGGTTAAACATTAGCATGTCACTGAGATCAACCAGATCCCACCTGGTATACAAGTGGAAATGATACGGAACATACCTGTCTCTCCAGGCAAAGTACAAATTGGAGTGCGTAGATAATCGATCATGCAGATCCTCCGCATCATGCACGCATGGCGTTCAGATTATCCCACCCCGCACGCAAGTGCAATCATAAAGACCAAGCAGATCTCACCGCCAAAGAAAAGAGTGATACATCTACATTATTTATGCAGACCCTGCAGATCGTACAGATGCTTCGGATCATGCGGACCCACCTTCGCAAAACTATTCATCAGTTAGTTAATCACGGCACATGTATGTTCGATTAGGGTTAGGGTTAGGTTCATGCAGATCGTGCAGACCCCCCCCAGTAGAGGTGTTCAGATTATCAAAAAGGATCACCTATCCTATATCGATGATACAGATCCCACCCAGGCGATAAATACCTGGATGATGCACACCCCTTCAATTTCGGGGCTACGCTTTCCTTTATGCAATACAGTAGTCCATGTCTCCTACCAGGTATGCGCCAAGACATGCGAGAGCATCGAAGACTAGACCACTACTACTCGCTTTTAGCAATATATCAGTAGCCCATGACTCAGTTTTCTCCCAGATCATTTTTACTCAAAACAGACGTGCAAGGGTTTTACCTGTGTCTCCCTTTTCAACTTGCGGCACCCCCCGGATTTCATGCCACCCACATCCCGAAGGGGAACCTTGTATTTATATACCAGGTACGTATTATGTATATATATATATTCACAGAAGTATTTCGTATGTAATACAAAGGATAATTTTGATTGCTTGCTCGGTAAAAATTTCATCATCCCATCGCTGTCAAAACGCTCCACACGCGGAAAATTCCCTGTTGAGAGCGGCATGTATGTCCAAGCGCTTCCGAGGACTTTGCGGCGCATTCGCTCGTAACTGACGCTGATGTCCTCCGAACACTGATCGATGAAAAAAGGCTGTTATGAAAAAATTCTGCCGGTAGTGTTGCAGCACCGATGCAGAAGCAGACGCGCCTATCAAGCGGGGGTGGCCCGTGTTTGCCTTCTACAGAGGTGGCCTCTAAACGCCTGGAGGGTCCGTACTTCAGGGACTCCAACAGCCGATTTTGATAAAGAGCGTGAGCCAATCCCGACGAGACACAAATAGATCAATCCCATGGATGGGCTTGATATCTAACGAGAAGTGTTCGATGAAACGTGGACCACTTTGGGCGTAAAGGTAATAAGGGCTGTTCTGTGCCAGATATGTAAACCCCGACGACCCGTAAAATTCCTGCCAAGAGCGGGCTAATGCATAGCTCCGTGGTTGAGTTATCCCGTCAGTCATGAACGTTTGGGCTTGAAATACTCACCCCCTGGGCAGTGCTATTATAGTACCGGTTGGGTGCATCCTCCCGCGTAAGGGGACGCATCGCAACGTTTCCTGGCGTGAAACATGAGATTGTGGACACAATCATCTCGTCTCCCCCTTCGTTCAAAAAAATAATGGGCCCACACCTACTTGCAAGTAGCTCACGTCATTAATGTATACATCCATTCCGTCCACCCCTACGTGTGCACTGCAGTATACCTGGTATGTAGCAGGGGTGCACGTTGAACAAAAAAATGATACCCCACGACCCATTTGCGAGACCAAGACAGGGGCCTCGGAGGTGGAAACTAAGTACTGGTTTTAGCACTACAGTCTCATTTTGGGGGGAAAAATCCTCAATTTTTGTCGGCAGTTAATTCGTCCGCACAACGGGACTGCAGTCAGTCCTAAAAGAGTTAACGTCTTGATTGTCATCTCCTGAAAAACAACTGCTACTATGTCCCGAAATAAAATGATATTTTGATTCAAAAATGCGTGTAAAACCGTTTCTCATATTATGGGACAGAATGGCAGTCGATTTACACTACGTATAATATTATGTGGCTCAAGTAGTTTTTGACCCCTACCCCGCTTATATATAGTTTGCCCCTTGAGGTATAGCTTGCAGGAACACAATCCAACAACCAAACACCAAACTATCAGTAGGAACATCGCTTCCTGAAAATAAAGTTTTGATTAGATTCCACCTCTCCGCCCTTTCTACGTACGTACGTCGTATATACTATGTAGAATGTATCGAATCCTAGTAAAACACACAACAATTTAGACCGATGACAATGGGAACATGATGTACGCATAAAATTTTGATTTTCGAAGGCAACCACCAAAAATGTTGCAGCACGGCTTGCTATGTATACCAGTACGATCCTTCAACAAACAAAATCCAAAACATGAGGAACAGTTACTATAAAACTAACAATTATGGGAGAGAGTTTGGGCAAAGATCGGTTTGAGAAAAAGTCCGGGAAAATATTCAACACGGAGCGGGAAGATTCCGAGTTCTCGATAGACATCGACCGACAAAACAAACGACTACGCCATGAAATCTGAACGGCGCGTGCTCGTTTGGGGCTCCCACCCATCCTAGTGTCACCGTGCTCACAGAATGGCCGGCGCAATGTGGCGGGTGCTAGTCAGGCGTATGGTGTGTACAGAGCGGACCACACGACTTCTCAATCCCTCTCGAATGGACTCTAGGATGGGAAAAAATAGCATTTTTTCAGGTTTGGGAGAAGAGCGCAGGACGCCGCCGACCACCCCTCGCTCGCCCCCTAGACCTCGGATCCACTTGATATGTTCGAGGGAGGCCGTCAACTACATTCGTTGGCCATGCTTTGCGTCTATGTCGATATCGGGGGTCTGCCGTCGCATGAGCGGATTTTTGTCTCAGCGTGTGGACAACTTACAACGGGCGAAAACACGAAATTGGCGCCGCTTGCAGCGCGTGAGAAAACAATAGAGCAAATCACACGCGCGTTTCCCTTTCATCTTACAGCGGCGGTTAGGGAATATCTTCAGCCGTCTGTTGAACGCAATCATTTTGAAACTCGACTTTGAAACAGACGCGTTTCCACTGCCATCGATCTTAATTTTTCGTTGCCCTCGACTGGCTCTGTTCTGATGTCGGAGAATGTTTGTGGGGGATCAACGTTTAAGTACACATTGTCGGATGGCAAGAATAGCAATATGGATAAAATGTTCGACGCGTGTTGCGATAGGCTTGTGCATACGAGCACGGCTCCTTTTTCGTTTCCCTGGGATACCTTTCTTTCGGGGTGCTTACGAGCGATCAACGTGAAACTCATGCTATGTGCGCATTGTCGGACAGCAATAATGACAACGAAAGGTCACACCAATCTTTTCATGAGGCTCCTCACTATTTGGGGAGCTGGATACCTCATCCTTCTTGAAAACAATATATACCGGGTATATACCAGGTATAAAGAGTACATCCGATGACCAATGCCGTTCGCGGATGATACTATATCACACTTATTTTTAACTGTACTCCAACGATATTGGGTAGTTACGGTGGTTCCTCAGTGCCCTTGGCCCGTTTAGAGCTGCGATGCCGTTTGTGGGACAAACCGCTCATATACCAAGTCAAGTGCCTGGTCCCCACAACGGAACTGGAGTACGATCAATCAAGGTCAAGGAGCCTTCAGCCCCATCAGTCAGACATGCTTTAGTCGAAATATGCGACCCCGACGAGTATTGCAGCAAGCCTCATTCATTTCATCTCCCCCCTGACAACGACCCGTTCCACCCTCACCCCGTCTGGACGTCGTGGCAGGAAACGTCAGGTTATGAGGAGTTGCTTGATATGGTGGAACGGGACTACCCGTCTGCGTTCGACAACAGCCTTTACAGCTTCACCTCTAAGATCGAGGTTAGTATACTCCCATGCATAGCAGTGCGTACCTGTGTGATGCCGCCGAGAGCGCCTACGCGTGGGTAGGTGCGGTTTGACGCGAGCTGACGAGGGATGACAGAGCTGAACACTTGTCGCGATAAACAAATCAAGGCACGAGTCGTAGTGGGGAGGGGGTGAAAGATGGATTTAGCCTCTGAAGCAGTTGGCATTGACAACGCCGCTCAGTTTTACGTGCCTTGCTTGGGTTTCAGGGAACATGCCACGTCCGAGTTGGACAAACTCCCCAAATTGAATACAAGTAACAAAGTTGTACGAGAAGAGCTAAAGAAACCCAAACATACGTCTTGTGGCATTGGGTGTTTTCGTGTTTCACTCACTCACTCGAAAATGCCTGCTTGGTGATTGACTATTCGACCAATCGGAAACAACTTTTATCGAACGAAAATAGTATCTTGTTGGATTACAGAAACAAATCCTGTTTGATATGGGTCAATACGCAGGCGTGTGGTGACTGAGCGTGCGCAATCCGGTTGGCCACTATTCCACTACTGTACAGGTAATGCGCTCCGAGTATTGGTTAGCTACAGGATGTGTTTGACGTCCCAACTCGAATGTGCCCCCCCCGCCCTCCCCCCAACCCCCCGCCGACGCCTCTTCCTACAAAATATGAAACCAGGACACAGGGGTTAGATCGATCGTCACCGGGCTTGCCACGTCATCCGCCAAGATTATGGTAGCCTCGTCGCTAAATGACAGGTCGCACAGAACTGATCCAGGCGCCTTCCGCTGCCAGAAAGTAGATTCGGCCTACATCCTCCTTATCGCTCAGTGGCGGCAAACGGTCATGGGCACGGCTGCAGAAGGCGTATACCGCATCTTCCCTTTCGGGACCTTCGAGCGCTACCGCCGTAAAGAGCGGAAACAACCCATGGATCAGCGGCGGTTTCGCGTCGCTCGGAGACCAATCATGCGTTTGCGCAAAAGAGTGAGAAACGGCCAGCTCAATTGAGCTTCCGCACGGGGATCGTTGACTTCGCACACGGACGCATTTGGTTCTTCTTCGTCCCATCCTGACTCCAGGAAGCACCCCCCTTCGGGCTTTGAAGTTGCGTGCTACCGCGAGTGGGTCCAGGACACTAAACCATTGTGCTGCAACATGACAAGATCAGGTTTGTAACCGTGCTACATGGTGTCGGTCATAGCCGTTGGTCATAGGCGTACCCATGTCTGATATGTCTCACCGTGCGGATTAGTATGATTTTAAGTGGCTGCAATTCATACACGAAGATCTGCGGCAGGATTAATGTTTGGGGGGTATACTAATACTTGGGAGATAGATGGAAAACTGAGGTCGTCGATTTTTCGTTTCTTCAAATGTCGCTATACACTCCGTTGGTGCTCTGGAAATTTGTTTTGCTTTGGGCTTGAGATATTGAGAGTTTTTTCATGATAGTAATGGGTACTGCTGTACGATATTTCGTGGTATGTCCTACAGTAACTCACACGCCGAGTTTCGACTGATTACTGGCTTGGCGCTCTAACTTGACGCTGGTGTGTTTATTACTGCAAAAACGATGCAATTGGTGCCAGCATCGTTTAGAAACTTGATTTGAGTTTTTTTTTAATTGAACGGGCTTGATGTTCCTAGCAGGGGGCAATTATTCGGTTTTGTCGTAGCGGGCTTAGGAAATTATGTGTTTGGAGTGATACCTTGTAGCATAACTGATTGTACGAGTAGTGTCTCGACACGAGGATTCATGTGCTGGGTTGATTGTGGGCATAGTGCGGCATAGACACGAGTATTCGGACAGTGTTCTGCGACTAGGGAGGCTGTCGGTCGTAGCCATTGGTCGCAGGCGTGCCTATGTCTGATACCCAGTGAGTAAGTATGCTTGTACGGATTGATGTGATTAGTGTAGCTGAAGTTCATCTCTACGGAGATTACGGCGGGTCTTATGTCTCCCGGATGGGATGAATTATTATAATATGTGGATGCCTTTGGAGGGTCCCAGGATGAGGGGGTAAAATGCCCCCTATCTTTAGTTTTAGTTGTGGTTATTCCTGGTGCTACAGTCCAAAGCGTTTTATGTGGTGTTCTCCACTTTGATGAAAAAATATTAGATATTATTGGCTACCTGGTACTTGGTACCACCGCCGAATGGCGTCTTGGGTCTCCTTCTATCACTCTCCCGTGAGCGAGGCAACGCGCCAAGCCCCTTTGCACCTGGGGGATATCACAATCGTAGTAGGTGTATCATCGAGCACCCATTGCTTTATGCATGTATGTGGGACCGTGGCGGTGCACACGTGGAAATGTTGCAAAGTGGTTTCTTTCGATCGGTCAACTGTATCCATTCAACCAAGCACGCAGAAAATGCGCAGGTACCGCGACCTACCGAAACAGAATTACCTAGGTTTACCTAGGAGCCATCCCACGGTAGGGGTGCACCAGACGTTCCTGAGCCCCTCACATTAGGAGCTCAATATCTCACCCGATACAACACTTGGAAGAAAATTGTTGGCGCCACCGGACCGGCACTTCCATGGCGTTGCGCTAGTCCTAAAACGAATATTGGAGTAATAGTTTCGTCCTAACTGCTGGTTCCTCACTTACTTAGGGAACTCAATCGGTCAGAAACCTTTGGCCCAAAAAGTGCAACTCTTACCGTGGGGTGACTCCTAGGGGTTCTATTCCCTAGGTTTACCTAGAGGTTCTATTATAGCTGAAATTCGAAACTTGTCTGTCTGTCCTTCTCTCAAAAGGAAACTCCAATCCTCGCAAAACCTAGGCCCAAACCGCCCCCGACGTTGACACACCACGCGAATCGATAGCGGGCACACATACATACAAACAAGCAGTCTGGGCCAACTTTCGGATTCAACGGAGCCCTTAGCCTTGAGCTACGCGACCGCCCCACCGCGGGACAGTCGCTTGCAGACAATCGCTTGTGCCAAAGTCGGTACGAGCAGCGAAATATTTCGCAAACTGCCTACAGCGCATCGATCGTATCAAAAAGTGAGGTCCCCTTGTTGTGTAGAAGCATGGCTCGCTACCAGCAGCAAGAGAACCGACCAAAAACACTTTTTACGGAGGAAGTACTCCAACAAAACAGCATCGGCACCATAGTAGGACGGTCACAACCAAACATAGCAACTGATGAGGTGGGCAAGCTTATTGGAGGAATGTTGCACAATTTTCTGAATTCAAGTAAGTTCGTATGGTGAGTTGCAACGTTGAGGTATCCGAGGGATGAGAGGGGCTTCTTCTCTTCTTTGCGGCTGTCTGTGATGAAAAAATGAAATGAGCGGAGACCAAGCAGCGTACCACACGGCGCACCCCGCCGGCACCGGGCGGCGCGCAACGGGCAACAAGATGCCACCTGATTATATTCGAGTATAGTAGACCACAGAACAAGAGTGCACGTGTGCACGTGCGTGCGCCTCACCAAGGAAAGAGGTCCGGCGTTTGCAATCCCGCCGCGTTATTTGTATCTGTATCTTTATTTCTAATAGAGATCTAACTCGTATTGGATATCGTGCATCTCGTGCATGTTTAATCTTTGTGAGAAGGAAGCGTGATCGAGCGGGTTTGCAAGTAGCAAGATCGCCAAGCGAGGTGCAGCATGTGAGCTTTGTTGGGGGGTCAACGAGTATGGGTGCTCCATAACAAGAAACATCTGTCGTTGAACGAATCCGAGTGCAAAACAGAATCATTGACCCCTGGCCCCTGTGCACGAATGGAAACACTACACTATAAAAACCCAATTTAGGTTCATGTTTCACGTTTCACGTGGTGATATCTCCAATCTCGGGTGTACTTACTTGCGTGGCGATTGCGCCATTGCCCTGCTCCCTGGGTCTTCCGCCTTGGGCTCCGATATAGAGTTATTTGTGCTCAAGGACAGGCAGGCCTCATAGTTGGTGTCAGTACGGTGGCAAAAGTGGTACGGTTTGCCCCTAAAGTTACGACCAACATGAGACATTTTCCTGTGAAACCTGCGACTGGGACTGGGAGGAGAATGGCAAGGTCTCCTGCCAGCCGAGGTGGCGGCTTCTCCTTCGCCCTAGGCTTCATGCTGGCGGCCGGGTCAATGCAGGTAGCCAATGACAGGGTGTGCCGTGCTCCGTAGGCTAAGTGTTTGCGGCTTTTGCGAGGCCGCAGTTGAGCCTTCTGCGCGACTGACTCGTCTCTCTCTGCCTCGAGCAAGTCTTGTACTGGCCCAGCAGGATGCGCAGGATACAACCGAAAGGCCGATAGCAGGTACCAATTGTGTAATATTGACAGCAGTTAATTCGTACAGCAGTTAAGACCAGTATCGTAGTTGACAACATGAAAACATGAGCACACATGAATACTCGAACGTACGGCCCGACAGCAGACAGCAGACAACAAGTCCTTGTTGATGGTGGTGGCGGAAGTTGCGGTGTTGATGATGGCGGTGGCGGTGGTGGTGGTGGCGGTGGTGTTCGTACTGGTGGTGTGTTGTCATGAAGGGATTCCAAGCCTATTGACACACACAACATGTAGCTGGTCGTGCTGTAGGTTTTGTCGTACCGCAGCTCCCTGTGGTTGCTGTGTTGCATATTCATGTTCTTGTTGCGGCTGCTGTTGCTGTCGCTGCTGTCGTTTATTTCTTATCATACACAAGAGGCATTCAGCTCACCAACGGTCCATACTCGTACCTACTGATTTTTCGTCTCAAAAAAGATACCCTGGCACCTGCTACTGACTGCCGTACTTGTGACTATACCTAGGATAGTGCTTTTCGGGCACTCATTCGCGGACGTTTCCCGCCGTCGGTCGCCTTTCCGCGCGGTTTCTTCGCCGGGGTGCGCGTCCCGGGCGCGGCCTCGACGCGGGGTTACGCCGCTCGATGTTGCCCTTCCGGCCGTCTGTGAATCGTGCCCACGACCTGATGCTCGATTTAGTTCGAGTGACTGCTTCGGCTGGGTGCTCTCGGGCCTCAGATCCCCCACGAGCGTGGGGCGTCTTGCCCGGGGCTCTCTCCTCTCCGCCCAAGTTCGTCCAGAAGAGCAAATTCGTCGGTGCCAAGCCGGGTACATGTCGGCCTCGGGTACTGCTATACATCGACCGCGTGCAGGCCGGCGCCATGTCGGAAAAATCGAAGGCAAAGCCAGCAGCGACCTTAGCATCTCGGCTGCTACTGCTCCTGGTTCTGCAGGCGCGCAGCCGGGGAAGGGGGCGTCTGGGCATCCGTTCTACTTTACAGGAATCACAGCCCCGCCAGAAACATGCCACTTTTTTTCTTCCCGGGACTAATCAAGTGTTTTTTGTTTTGTTTTTTTTTTGGCGACAAGCGAAGAGAAATACGACGAGTGCTCACGACAGAGATCGTTCCGGCAGCTCAATCTACAGGGGATGTTGAGGCAGGATACATGTCGCCCTGTGTCCTTCTGGATAGCTGCGTACGTACGTGGACTACCGGAACGTTGCAAGGTCAACACTCTTTGTTTTGCCAAAGGATCGACGGCCTGCGTGCGTACCAGTAACTTCGTTTGGTTGGTGGGGATTTCCACGAATGTCGTGGATGTTCCAACCGGAGGTCATAGAAGGCGTTTCATGACCGAAAACAAGTTGACAGCAGCCCCGCAGCAATACAAAGCAGCAGCGAGCACCGCTGGCTCTGACCCGACCTCAGCCATACCAGGTATTATTTTGGCACTGAGGCCTCCCAGGAAGCCTCTACTGACGGCATGGACGAGTGCAGCCGATGCGCCGCAGAATATTTTTCGGTGTTCCCAGCTCTGTATAGCCGTGTCTCCGTTTCGCCGTCGTCGTGATACGGCTTTGGCGCGAGTATTCATACGTACATACAATAAGGGTCGATCTTAACGAGGACTGGAATCTCACAGCCGGTCGCCCCGGTGGTTCAAGTGGTTAACCTCGAATTCTACTTGTTTGAGTCCTGGGTTCGAGCCCCAGGAGGGTCGGACTTTGACTTTATTTGCAAAAATAAAAAAAGGGATTCAATTGTTGAGAGCGCCTTGCAGCGTGGGTAGGCACAATTCGATGCGAGTCGACGAGGGAAGAAAATGCTGAAATCTTCTCGCGATAAAAAATGAAGGCACGTACCGTAGCGGGAAGGGGGGAGAAGAGCCTGCTATGTGACCCCGGATCTGAGTTACGAGTTGGAAGGAGAGAGAGTAGAAGATGTGCGAAGATAATGAATGGGATGGAAAAAAAAAAAAAAAAAAAAAAAAGGACTGTTTTTTTTGTGTATTTCAGTATTTTCACGAAATTTCGGTATTGCTCGGTTTTTCCTGTAGGAAAATACCGAAATTTGGGGGAAATACTGAAAAAATCTGAAAACACACACACTCCTCGTTAATATTGACCCTAAAGCGTACCGGGTACGTGGACATCCTTTCGCAGTAGTGGCCGTGCTCGTAGTCGTGCGAAGACGGCAACGCACGGGAGTCCACGCCGGCAGCCACAATAGTGCCACATATTGTTTTGTCGGATATGTGATCAAATATCGTACGGTATGCAAACGCAACTTTTGCAAAAGTTGAGTTTCGACCATTCAATCGATCGCACTCACTTCTGACACGTGTATACAATTATATGAAACGTACTACAAGACACCGGCAGTCACTCTCATTCTCAGTAGGCCTGTACTCCAGGTCTTTCGTGGTGCAATACTGCGGATGCTGCTCGTACTCCCACTACACGCAGTGTGCAGTCCTTCAGTACTGCTCTTGCTAGCAGTACTCGCAGTATTCGGACGCCAGTACTCCAATACTCCCAGCAACGAGGCGGTATATACTGGGATCACCTATGTAAAATTGTCAGCAGTACCTCCTGTGTAAGTACGACCGATTGATCAGTTGATACTCGATTTTGTGAGCTGCGTGATACGCCAGATGCGCTCGTCGGAGTTGTCCAAACCAAACCAAACGGACGATGTCACACGACCCGTCGCTGTAGCAGCCGCCCGAGATGATTTCAACATGAAGAAAGAGAAATACCTTGCTGCCGCGTCCACGACAACCCTCCCCCCCCCCCCCCGCCCCCGTTTCTCGTTTGTTTCCCCTTCCTGCCAATAAAACTTCCCACCCCGGCAGGACAGCCAAACGTGTACTACTCGAGAAATCATAATGAGTGCCCAGGATGTCGGAGGTGTCTCTATTAGGAGTAGGAAAAGTGCCCCGTCTCGATGAGGGATACCTGATCGACGGTCAAATGACTTGGGCAGGCAACAATTGAGAACCCCCGCCCCCCCCCCCCAACCCTTCCCTTCCCGTCCCGCACTCCCTCGCCCCCGCCCCGCCCCCTTCCCCAGGCCGATCGCTGCTCCGCCTTTCTCCCTGCAGCAACTCCATTGGCGTCGCACCACACGCGTTATCATTCTCTCCGAAGGCAAAGCCCGTCGTTGTCGCTCCTGCCGCCACCGCTGCCTCCATCCCGAGCAAAACCCCGTGGCGGTATCGCGGGAACAATAGCAACAACACCAGCAGCAGCAGCAGCAGGAGTGAACGCGATGTCGGTGGGGGCAGGGTCAGCTGCGAAATCGCGTCGCGCGCGGGGGGTTTCGCTTTCGGCAGGTGCCGTTTCGCACGAAACCGACGTGGTCGTGATTGGCTCGGGGGTGGGCGGGCTGTCCGCGGCGGCCGTTCTTTCCAAACACGGGGACGAAGTGACCGTCCTGGAGTCACACTACCTGCCGGGCGGGGTGGCTCACGCTTTCGAAATCGGCGGTTTTAAGTTTGATGCCGGGCCATCGCTGTGGGCAGGCATGTCGGAGCCAGGGACCAACCCTTTGCGGCAGGTTCTGGACATTGTGGAGGAGGAGGTGAGGGGACGGAAGGGTTGGGGAGAATTGGGGGGGGGGGGGGGGCGGGGCGAGAGGAAGATGAGGGAGAGAGCGAGAGAGGGGAGAGATAACGAAGGGGGGAAGTAGGGAAGGAAGGAAAGGAGGAAATACTGAAAAAAAAGGGAAATGGACTACAGTAAAAAATGACGACGAAAACCTCTTCGCTGAAAATGCTCTCGCCTCGTGGGTGAGGGTTTGCTCGTTCGTTCACTCTGCGCGCTAGGAGCGAGGCAGGGCCGAGCGTGCAGGGGTGGCGGCTGAGCTACTGACACGTTCGGTAACCCCTCTCCCCCCCCCTTCTGCCGCCTCGAACGGTGTGTGAGGCGAGGAGAATGCGGTCTGCCCAAGGGTATAAAAAAAGCTGAGTGGGGGTGTTTCAACTTGCACTACCGATGGCCGAATAATAATGGTCGTTGAATTAAAAGGGGCAGGTGGGCTGCCCCTGCTTGTTTTTTTTTATACATCAACAGTTGGGCGGTCGGACGAACGTGTGAAACATCCGACCACCAGGGGGGGTGTACTCGATAGGAGAGATGTACTCGATCTCATGCATGGCCGTAGTCGTATGACCATAGACCCTCGCATCCCTACAATGCCGGGACGGAGCATGTCGGGTTTTCACCGACCAGGCAGACACTGCTTGCACCAAGCGCGAAGCGCCATGAGGTGTCTGGCGAGTCGCATGAAGGGCGAGCTGCATCCTACTAAGAACCGCTTGTGAGGCGGGCTTGCATATGGATGACAGCTTCAATATGTTAATTTAATTTCCGGTGTAGGCATTTCCAGAGACAGCAATGAGAGTACTATGTAACTGCCTCTTGGGTGCCTTACCTTGAACACTACGTGATACGATCAATTCCCTTGTGCGGAGAAAAGGTTATTTACCTTGCACAAATGATCTAACCCGACAACCAGCAGTAGGCGACCGCAAAAAAAATAAAAAAAACGGTACCCTGGTTGTCTAGTTCACGTAGTGAGCGGCATGTTTTACAGTGTCGTTGCCAACCGACGCCAACCCAACCTATATAAAATAAGGGGACCAGGGGGGGTGTTTTTCAATAGGTGCGTCATGCGTGCATCTTTCAGGTTATACATTTTGTCGCTTCGACGACGATGGCTCATCCACTTGCACGTAAGCACATACGATAGTACATGCCTGCTGTGTAGAACGCCATTGCTCCCCTCACCCATGCCCGCCCCTCCCCCCACCCACACGGCACACATACGCCATGCACCCCACCCACCCCACCCACCCCCTCTTCACCTACCCCCAGTCCTCCAATCAACCTATCCCTCGCCCGCCCCCGGCCCCTAACCCCCCCCCCCTCCCACGCCACCCCCCCCCCGCCTGCCCCGCCTCCTGACGCTCTGACTGAGTAAGGTAGACTGGATAAGCTACGACGGATGGGGCATGCATGTGCCGGAGGGCTACTTCCGATTCACGACCGGACCGGACTCTTTCGTCGAAGAGCTCAGGAGGCTAGGAGGGGAGGAGGACGTTAGGCAGTGGTAAGCCCGTCCGTCCGTCATGTCGGTCAAATAGTTCAGGTCGGTCAAAGCGGTCAAGGCAGTCAGACCGTTCAGTCCGGACTTTTCACCGGAGGGATATAACCATAAACGGCGCCAGATTTGTGGCGGTGGTCCCAGCAGGGGAACGACCGACTGAAACGCCCTTCAGTCAGTTGTCTTGGCGTCGATGGCTGTCGTCTTGTTTGCGCTTCGTAGCATGTGCCTCCCCTGGGGGTAGCAATAAACAGTGAGCAATCGCCTATCGCTTATCGCATGCCAGAGAGAGATTCGCGTCATGCATGCGAGCTTACTTCACCTGGTCTTCCCGTTCGGCGGAGGCATTGCGTCGGACTCGAGGGTGGCTGCACCGCACCGCGGCCCCGGTTACGCGGCCGCTCACAGACCTTAACCACACTACATGCCAAGCCCGCATACCGTACCCAACCCACCCCAACCCGGCCTAACGCAGTCCAGCCCAGCCCAAGCCAATCAAAACCAACAAACCAAGATAATATTTATAAACGAAAAACCGAAACAAACAGGCCAGAGAAATGAAAACCCCAACACCTCCGAAACCCAAATCTTTCCAAATTACAAGAAAAAAAAACACGAAACCTCCCAAACCCCATAGACCTAAAACCCCCGAAACCTTCCCCATTACATACCCTCGGAACCTTCGGAACCCCCAATATGTCGACTGGCGGCCTAGTTCTTTGCCCAGTAGAGGCTTTCCTTAGACTCAATATACTTATTTCAGTGTATGTAGTATTAATTGGTGTTCCCTTGCGAGCCCATCCGCCAAGTCCGTCGAAGGGGGAGGAGTGGCTGCCACGCGGCATCCTTGCTCGGAACGCCTACATTTTGTAAAACCCCCTTACCTTGCACGGAAATATTAGGACCATTTATTCGTCAACATGAGGACCAAACGGTCCTTACGGCTCCGTCCAACAGAATGGCACTATTTTCAGGGAGGGGGGGGCTAGCTCATCCACGACTGTTCCGTCCGGTGCGGCAAGGGGGCAGAGGGCGCTGCCAACCCTACCTGTTATTTTCTCGCTTGGAAGGTGTCTCCGCTACTTGTGCGGGACACCTAACCGGCGCAAATTCAGGTCGGCCCGGCATAAACAAAAACAATCCGCAGGCCTTTCGTCTGTCTGGTCTATATAGGCTGGCCTCTAGACCGCCCCGGGTTTGTTTGAATAAAAAAAACGACACAAAAAAACGCTTACTGCAAAGCCGTGCGTGCGACCGCCCCTGCTGACCTCACGCCCCCCCAAAAGCGTCGGGGTTAGGCGTCGGGTCAGACCTGGGGCTCCCAGGCACTGTGGGTCTGGGGGTCGGGTTAGTCCGGCCCGACGTGCAAGGTTGAAGCTGACCTCCAACGACCTGCAGAAATTATTTCGCCGGGATGTCCTGCATTCAGGGATCGAGAAGACGACGCCTCTGTTGCTGGCATCGGCGGCCACCCCCTCCCCTTAGCCCAGGTGGATGGCTTCCCAGAGGTGGTCTTCAATGAGGCCGTTTTGTTTCGGGATTTTTTCCTTTTTTTCCTAGCGACGCGTTCTGCAATAGAGATACGGTAGCACTTTTCCGTTAATATGTTTTTCTAACTGACGGGGCTCTTTAACCCAAAATGGTCGGAATGCTGATGATCTCAATCTTGTTCCGAAGAATGACGTTATCGTGTACTTGGGCCGTGGGAATACTCATCGACATGCAATTTGATTTTTGCTGATATCAGGTTTCGGGTGAGGTACGGAGCTCCTAAAGTGAGGAGCCTCAATTTAGGTTGAACCACTACCGTAGAACGCCTCTAGCGGGATGCCCTACAGGCTGCCATATTATGTTATCACTGATCGTCTGCCTATTTGCGCTCCGTCTATCTGTCTGTAACAAGTCGTGTTTTCGCACCATATCACTGACCACGAGAGAGCTGTACCATCCCGATTTCCACAAGGGGCGATAGGGGGCTTTGCTGCTAAGATTTTGGGGCCGCTGCGTACTTTGAATGTTTGGGATTTTTCTGGACTCGAGATCACACGACCCTAGGGTCACTGAGGGAGTAGGTACCAACAAGTCCGTGGAGGCGTGTCTTCCGGACCCCTCGATCCCAACAGGTACCCGAATGAGTGTCCTGTGGCGCTCACGACCCATGCCCTGGGCAACTAACTGCTTGTTCTCGGCTTCTTACAACCCCTCGTGCAAAGCGTATATAGATGGGTTTCCATAAAAAAAAAAAAAAAACGGATGTTCGAGTACGGAAACTACGCTATTGTTTTTACCCGCTGCTTTTTTTTTGTTTTGGCTGAATGCGAGAGCTGTACGTGGCCCATTTCCACAGACCTGGTGTCTATAGAATGGGGCGGCCCCGGGCTAACGCGTGGGACTTGTTTTGGCCGGACGCCGTTCTGAGCTTGCCACGGTCGCGGTACTGCTGTGGGTTTGGTGTGTTTTTGAGTGCGGCGAGGTTTCGTAGTTGCTTTTTCGGATGTCTCCTACGAACGCACACAGCCCGCAGCAGTATCAGGCAGCCTTGCCTCATTTACCTCTCTGCTATCGAAAGTAGAGGAGGGAATTTCTTGACGCCTGTCCGTCCAGAGTTGACGCCGGTCCTCTGAGGGGTTGATGGTTTTCCTGTCGGACGCCAAGAAACCCATCGACCGACCTATTTGCTTGGAACGACCCCCGGCCCCTTGCAGGAGCGATTTGACCGAGAAAACGAGGCATCTTTTGAGGGCATCGGCTGCCACATCCCCCCCCCCCCCAGTCCCGGGAGGTAATCCAATAGTTTTTCGTGTAGGGTATTCCTTGCCGGCAATCCGTTAAAATTCGACCGCTGTCCGTCAAAGGGTTGACGGCAGTCCGTCAAAGTGTTGACGGCTGTCCGTCAAAGGGTTGACGGCTGTCCGTCAAAGGGTTGACTGCTGTCCGTCAAAGGGTTGACGGCTGTCCGTCACGGGGTTGACGGCTGTCCGTCACGGGGAGAGAGGACGCCGTCAACCGACACATTTGCTCGGAACGCGCGCCCCCCGCCGTTTTCCGTTGCAGGAACGAATTGACCGAGAAAATGAGACCTCTTTTGCGGGCGTCGGCGGCCATCCCTCCGCTAGCCCTGAGGGGCGACTACTGGGCACCGATAACCCTTCTGCCCTACCTCATCGACGCTTTGCGACACGCGGGGAACGGAGTGCAGGTGAGATAAAGGCAGTCCCAAGCATGAGGAAGGCGGGGAGCGGGGAGGGGGGGGGGGGGGCTGTACTGGACATTACGCATGGCCGTAGTCGTATAACCATAGACCCTCGCATCCTTACAATGCTGGGACGGAGCCCGTCGGGTTTTCACCGACCAGGCCGACACTGCTTGCTCCAAGCGCGAAGCATAGTGAGGTGTTCGGCGAGTCGCATGAAGGGTGGGCTGCATCCTACCAAGAACCGCTTGTAAGGCGGACTTGCATAGGGACGACAGCTTCAATGAGGTAGTTTATTTTCCGGTGTAGGCATTTCCAGAGACAGCAATTGGGGTACTATGTAACTGCCTCTTGGGTGCCTTACCATAACGCTACGTGATACGATCATTCCCCCTGTGAGGAGTAAAGATTCTCCTCCCAATACGTATGATCTAACTCGATCGCCAGGTGTGAACGACCGCCCAAAACAGAACAAAAAAACAACACGGTTCCCTGGTTGTCTAGCTCACGTAAGGAGAGGTATGTTTTACCGTGTCGTTGCCAACCGACGTCAACCATCCTCTATGTACACAGGCTGGGGTGTGGGGGGGGGGTGTGGGGGTGTGGGGGGGGGGGGGGGGGGGGAAGAGATAGTACATTTTATGAAAAACTATTTTCCTGTGTCCGCCCCAAGCCTCTTTGTTCCATCCCTCTCTCTTATATTTTGATTTTTTCAGGCTCTCCAAGGACCGTTCACGGACGTTCTGGAGGGCACGGTGGACAGAGACGGCTTCCTTTACAAATGGCTCGACTACCTTTCCTTTGCTCTCAGGTGTGCATGGCTGCGGTGCCCGATGACGCCTATCTCCATCCACGAAATGGTGACGGCCTCACCATTTCTAAGGGGGGCGGACCATCATAACCCGATGCTGACAATGTCACGGCCTGATGATGACGTCGCAGTCTGATGTGTTAGCGTCACTCACCGTTCGATAGTGCCGTTGCCCGATGATGTCACTTGCCTGATGACGTGACAACCTGATACTCTACCGTCACTTGCATGATTTCGTCTCCAACTGGTGGCGTCACAATACTGTATACGGTGCCACAATATGATGACGCCACTGTCTGGTAGTGTTACAAACGGCATTTTTATGGCGTCACGTCCTGACGACGTCACCGTCTGCTGCTACAACAGCGCAAACGATGATGTCGCTGGAGCAGCTCAGCTGAACATGGTTGATGATGCCACTGCATCCGCTGGCGATCGGTGGTGCCGCTGTGTATGCTGATGGTTGACGAGGCCACGGCCGCCGCCTAAAATTGATGATGCCACTGTAGCTGCTTATAATCGGTGCCACTGCAACTGCTCGTGATTGAGTGATGCCACTGGGACCGCCGATGGTTGACGATGCCGCCGCAACTGCTTCTATTAGATGAGGTCACTGTAACTGCTGATGTTTGAGAGGTCGGTGTAACGGATGACAGTCGATACCACCGCAACTGCTGGTGTTTGATGAGCCACTGCAACTGCTCGTGAATGATGGTGCCACTCCGACTGGGGATGCTCGATGATGTCACTGTATCTGCTGATGGTTGATGATGGCTGCTCTAGCTCCTGGTGTTTAAGGATGCCACTGTAACTGCTGGTATTTGATGATGCCACCGCAACGGCTTCTGACCAGTGATGAAGTCATGCCACTGTAAATACTGATGGCTGATGATGTCACCGTAAGTGGTGACGGTTGATTATTTTCCCCACTAAAACTGCGTGCGGTTCGCGATGGCCACTGCAGCTGCTGATGGTTGGTGAGAGTGCCACTGCAGCTGTTGACGACGAACGATGCCACTGATGATTCGATGCCGTCACTCCTGCCGAGGACTGATGATGCCGCTGTAACCGCTGATGCCTGATGATGCCACTGCAGCTGCTGATGTGGCATATGCCCGACACACCGTACCACGGTGACTATTACTGATGCTTGCTGTAACTACTGATGCCGTTCGACGGTGATGATGATGATGATGATGATGATGATGATGATGATGATGTCACCGCCTGCAACACGAAACAGCGGCCTCCCTGCGGACGGAACGATGGCTGCGGCGGTGATCTACACCATCGGAGACCTGCACAGGCCGGGATGCATAATCGATTACCCCAAGGGGGGCGGGGGGGCGGTCATCGGGGCAATGGTGCGGCAATGGCATGTGGGGGGGGGGGGGGGTGGGAAGGGAGGATAGTGATAGTGGTGGGCGGGGGGGGGGAAGGGGCGGGGGGCGAGGGGGGGGAGGGGGAGGGGTGGGGGGGGGCAGAGGGGTGTACGCATTGCCGGGAGTATTAACGGCCTGCCATTTATGTTTGCACCTTTGAATCACTACCTGCGGTTTCCTTCTCTTCACCCTTCATTGCGACAGAAGGTGGGGTACAGCATTGCAAGGGCTCCTAAAAGCTACTGTTAGGGGTGACAATGAATTTATTTTAGACGTAAGAAAGGCCGAAAAGAAACGTCGTGTGGCCGCTATTTTTATAGCTGAGAATAAAGCTCTTGAAGAGAAATGGACCGATAAGCGATGGGGAAGTAAGCACCGCGTCACCTTGACACATTTATTGGCAGGGCAGTATTCTAGACCGAAAATCTCTGCCACCGAGCCTCTGCTAGCCAAGATGCTATCATAGCCGCTACCTTTTTCTGCTTGCACGGAGCGTGCTGCTGCACCGCACCAGGCCCGGAGCGCACAGCAGCAGCGTACACACGGGCGCGTGAGTGCGAGACGGACCACAGCACGGCGGCCCCCTTGGGGATCGGCGGCCGGCAGCACGGCGATGCTACCCCCCCCCTGCGTGATACGCAGGGATCGAGTGGCAAACTCTGAGCCTGCGTTTTGCTGCTGCTGTAGAAGTGTGCAACAGCAAGATACCCAGCCACCGACATCGGCTTCGAGGTCGACGGTGCTGTCCAACCCCCGAGGCAGCGCGCCCCACGTCTAGCTCACGAGAAAGTTGTTGCTGTGCCTGCCGGGCTTGAGTCTTGCCCAAGGCTGCCTTCGCCACGCACCTGAGCCTATTCTCCGAGCTCGTGCTGCCGTACTCGTACACGTGCCTTTCACCCCTGTCCAGAATTGTAAAGCTTGCATTTCCCGGTGGAGTGGTGGGTACGTGTACGAGTACAGGAGCACACGCTGGGAGGAGAACGTCAGATATATGAGTGTTTCGTATGGTGTGGTATGGCAGAGCTTTTTCACAGGATTTGTTTAGGCATCTTCTCCGAGTGATGCCGTCGCATCTGAAATCTAGGCGCGACTCGCCTCCCGCTGCGTCAAGGCCCTACCACAGATGCCCTCCGCCGTCGCGACGGCGCCAGATTCAAGGGCGATCGCTCGGTGGTCGGCCACGCCCGCGTCCGGCACCGTCTGCCCGATACTTTCAACAGCATTTTTTTTTTTGTGTTTGTGCTGTATCAGGTATCTTTTTCCTTTGGCTCTAGGTATTTGTTATTCCCTTTCCAGTTTCCCATGACGGATCACCAAGAAACGACTGAATAGGGCAGAGTTTGGTTACGCTTTTCTCGGCTCCTGCAGGATGGTTTCAGGCGCGGATCGCTTTGCCGTATGCACGCGCGAACTCCCAGCCTAGAGAGAACACCGCGTATTTCTTTTCTGGTCCTGTCGAGTAGTTCTTCCCCACAGATATTATATGAATAGAACAAGAAATGGTCGAGTTTCCCCGCGTTTTTCCAGACGGCCTCGGACGTAAACCTCAACGTAAAAGCGCCTGTATTCAGCGCTCCCCTCTGCCTGCTTTGCTTTTCACGTGTCTGGCGAATGCCATGGTCGAATTGGCTTCCCTGCGTCGAGTATTCTGCGATTCACTGCCGTTTCTTGAACATATTCTAAGACTGAATGAGCAGGGGTGGCCGCAGGTATCAATTAGTCTTTAATTGTCGCTTTCATTTTCTTCCGGCTGTTTTTTTTTCTTCAACACCGTAGTAGATCGGGCAATGCTCATTCCCACCCCTAACTTTCATCGCAAGGTATGAATACCAGGTGTGACGGATATAACATTGTTTTCCCCCCCTTTTTATTGTTTTGCCCTGCTACATGTGTTTCCCCCTCCTCGCTAAAGGTGAAGGGAATCGAAAAACTCGGGGGCAGGGTGGAGCTCAAGTCCCACGTGGAGCAGATCGTGGTCGAGGGGGGCCGGGCGGTGGGTGTGAAGCTTCGCTCGGGCGCCGTCATTCGGGCGCGCAAGGCGGTCGTGTCTAACGCCTCGATCTGGGATACCATCGGGTACGGGACAGAGGTCCTCCGATATAGTTGTGGGAGGGAGGGGGTTGCGCACGGGAATGTCGGTATTGTGCTTGGGATTTGCACAAGTGTTTGTGGTGTTCGGGTCTTGGAGTAATAGGGGTGGTGGTGGTGGTGGTGGTGCTAGCGGCAGAAGGAGGGACAAAGAAACGGAGATTCGGCGTTGCTTTGTTCGACAGCAGTATACACCACGTTGACACGACCCCTCTGGATGTGACGTGCAAAGTTATTCGTTTCGGTGTGGCGCCCCGACAGTTTTCTCCTCCCGACGCCCCCCCCCTCACACTACCCCCCTTCCCCCCCGTCCTCCACCCCTTTGTCTCCCCCCCACCCCCACCTCTCCTGCCCCCCCCGACGTGCTCCGTCCCGGCATTGTAGAGACGCGGGGGTCTATGGTTACACGACTGCGGCCACGCATGATATCGAGCACTCACCCCCTCCCCCCCACTTCCGCCTCCTCTGCCCCGCCTCGCCTCCTCTTTTCCTCCACCGACGGGTTTCCTAACCAACAGGCTTATTCCTGAGGGGGCGGTGGATCCGAAGTACATCGAGGATAGTATGGAAACGCCCGACACGGGAAGCTTCATGCACCTGCATCTGGGTATCGACGCGGAGGGTTTGGAGGGCCTCGACATTCATTATTCGGTACGTTTTAACGGTCACAGTCACGGGTAAGGATATGGATACGAGCTTGGCTGTGGCCACGGTTGTGATTGTTGTGGTTTCGGATACGGATGCGGTGGCGGTGGCGTGGAGTGGGTTCGGAGATGGCTATGTCATGGTTACAGTCACGGTTGCGGCTGTGGTTATTGTCATGTCTGCGGTTACGGGTGTGGTTAATGTTATTGTTTCGGTTTTCGGTCACGGTTGTAGTTGTGAGTACCTTTTTTTCGATTACGATTGTGGTCGCGGTCATGGTTACGCTGTTCGGTTACGGATTTGCCCTCTGTTATGGTCATGGCAATGGTTTGTGGATTCGGATACGGTTGCGGTGAAGGGTGAGGTTGCGGAAGCGGTTAGCAGGAACAGCCGCGGCTACAGCTACGGCCACCGTGCGGTTCCAGTTGCGATTTCGTTTCCCGTCACGGTCATATCTATATCGATTGTTGCCGTTTCGGTTGCGGTTTCGCCTCCGCTTTTTTATTCTGCGTTTGATGTTGCTGTTTTCCCTTGTCCAATCAATGTTACCAGTCACAGTTGCAGCAGCGGCAGTAACAGTAGCACCAGAAGGAGTAGCCGTAGCAGCAGCAGCAACATCTACAGCAGCAGGTCACCGACACCCATACCAACGTCACAACCACCACCACTACAGCTTCCCCCCCTCCCGCACCTCCTCCTTCTCACGCTCGCGGGAACAAACTTTGAAAAAAGGTGGTGGAATCGTGGTCAGTGCCCATCGACGCCCCTCAGAACATGTTCATCGTGTCCATCCCTACAGTGCTGGATCCGTCCTTAGCTCCGCAGGGGAAACACCTGGTGCACATCTACACTGCAGGAAACGAGCCGTACAAGCTTTGGGAGGGGCTGAAGCGAGGGTCCCCGGAGTACAACGTGAGAGGCGGTTGGGGGGGGGGGTACTTATTACTACGCTGGACCATAGTAAATAGGACCAAATAATGTTAGTAAAAAAGGTATATATAGGTTTTTGTGTGTACCGTAGGTCCTCTTTATTATGGTCTCCCGTCTTAGTTGCTTGCCTATGTTATTCGGCCATTAACCACGCATCTCTTTTCGCGATAGAACACCGTTCCTACCGACTGTAGACTCAGGATATGTCTCTCCGAGGTGTGGATTGTTTAAGCTCACAAATTCAACCCCATTACCTGCCTTAGTGTGCCTCCGGGTAGCGAAGTACCACGGCTCACTCTGACACATTCTTTCTAGCCGCCAAAAAAAGCGTCGTCTAGTCAGGTGTATACAAAGGCGCCAAAAATCCGCGAATTGCCGCAACGCAAATAACTGGCATACCTGACCAACTGAGGGTAAAACTAGCTACTAATCGGCGGCTAAGCAAATTCACAGCCCTGCCCTGCCCGAAAGAGCTCGGACAAAGCCCCTCCAACACTGCCCACTTTTGTTTTGTTTATTTTTTTACCCTTGTTTCAGGCGTTGAAGAAGGAACGGGCGGAGTGCCTGTGGCAGGCACTGGAGAAGATCATCCCTGACGTCCGCCGCCGGTCCGAGGTCGAGCTGGTGGCCACGCCTCTCACCCACGAGTTCTTCAACCGTCGCTTCAGAGGTATCCACAACCCACACGTCGGGACAGATAAAATCCCTGACGTGAAATAATCGGCACGATCTACTTACAAGATAATGTTATGGTTGCTTATGGCGCCGCCTCTCACCCACGTTTTATCAGCATTAACCGCCGCGGACTGGTTAGATAGATCCCTCTATTTGAATAATGTAGATACTTCGCAGAGGATGTATAGATTTTTGATACACGCGATCTGCGCGAACTAAATTAGATTTCTTCGTGTTTTGTGGGGAAGGTGTCCACAACCCAACACATCAGGTATTAATAGGTCAAACCTCCACATCATGATCTGGATCTGCATGTCATAGATACGTAGATCATTCTGCTTTCACCCACGAGTTGTTCTTCAACCGGCCGTTTCAAAGGTATACATCCGCGCATGGCACGGACCAGACCCCCATTCAACCCTTTTAGGACCGCAGTCCCGTTTGGGGGACAAACCAGTCAACCTCTAAGTAAATATGTCCCCACACGGGACAGTAGTCCTAAAAGGGTTAATGGTCTAGATATTTTGGGGGAATATAACTACTGTAGCCCCCTGGTGTTCCGTATGATCCGCAATATCTAGTGCCGTAGATCGTGTTTTGATGGTGGCCGACGCCTCCTACCCACGGGTTATTTAATCGCCGCTTTCAAAGGTATCCGACTTTGGATCTGGCATGCCTGCCTGCCTGCCTGCCTGCCTGCCTGCCTGCCTGCCTGTCTGTGTGTTTCCAGCGGAATGTGATAATACCACTTTCTCGGCATTGTATTTCCCTAGTCCCGCCTGCATACTGTGGGGGGCAAGGGAGGAGAGGGGGGTCGGGCATACCCTTTCGTGTCCTCGGTGTTGTAGACAAAAGAGGCGGTAAAAGGAAATAACCGCACACGCTAATGAGCGACCCCTCAGACCTAGTGGGGAACCACGAGCGGCGACAAGCATCTCGACGATATGCAGCGACAGCAAGAGCAGCTTCAACAGCGACATTCACGGCCACAGTATGAATGAACAGCAGCATACGGTAACAACAACATGAAGCGACGACAAACAACAACAGCGTTGTTTTTGAACACTACTGTGACGAACACGCCAGCTGCACGCTCGGCCGATTTAACTAAATATTCGATACTCCATCTTCTTCAACCTGTGTGCAAGCAGTCCAATATAAACAGACCAAAACAACTGTTGTTGTGGTCCTTGCGTTAGCTTGTCGCCAATATCTACTTTCCCTACTACTACTACTGCTACTACTACTACTACTACTACTTTTACGGGGGGCCATAGTTAATAGCACCTATTGTTAGTAAAAATGGTTTAATATATAGGTTTTTATGTATATCATGGGTCCTATTAACTATGGTCCCCCGTAATAGTTGCGGTAGCTTATCGCCAAGACCTACTATTCCTACTACTACTACTACTACTGCTACTACTACTGCTACTACTACTGCTACTACTACTACTACCACTACTACTACTACTACTACTACTCCTACTATTCCTACTACTACTACTACTACTACTATTTAATAGTATGAATACGAAGTTAGGGCAATAGCCCGTGGTCACCAGACACCCCCCCCAAGAACTCTTGCCGGGCCACTTCTCAACCAACTGTAGTTCATAATTTGTTTCGAAATCAAGCCAGGGTCGCTCTCGCTGGGAAACAACCCGTCAACTGGTTGTGGATATTTTTGGGGTAAACTGTCATCAACTGGGCCCGCTGGTGGGGGAAAAAAAGGCATTCTAACACGAGAACAAAACGAGCGTTTTTCGATCCGAAGGGGCGCGCGGATCTCCGGGTTCAGATTTTTTTTTTCTGTACTCGTACGTATGGCGGCATTTTTGGCTTCATGATTGTGGCACGCCCTGTCAGCCCTCTTGAGACTTCAGCGGGGACTACTACTGTGTGTAGTGCCGATGTCGAAAGCGTCGATCACAGAAAAGATCACTGGCGCGATTGAGGGAACGATGCCGCTCGTTGTCCGAGGTGGAACGCGACGAGTCGTACGGCGCGGGTTCTTCAACATGAGCCTCCCTACCAGTGCTGCTGCTGCTGCTGCTGGGCGCTTACGGTGCTCGTAGACCGCTGATGAGCGAAATCCATTTTTGTGTTTGGTCGCTTTTTGGGGGTCTCAAAGGGGGGTCAAGACATGCCCTATCGATGCAGGCTCCCACGTTTCCGGCAGCCGTGTCCTGTGTCATGCCAAATAAACCATCGGCAGCTAACGGCCGTGTCGTCGTGTAAAGTTGGCAGCTCGATTCTGCTCGAAAGGTCCTAATTTTTTGTTCGATAAATACGTGAACGACGTAAAAAAAACGAAACAGGTTCCTACGGCCCGGGATGGAGGGCAGGAGAAGCAGAGTTCCCCGGGTGCGTGACGCCTCTTAAGGGCCTCCTGCACTGCGGAGATTCGACCCTGCCCGGTCTCGGTCTGCCGGCGGTCGCCGCTAGTGGAATGAGCGCAGCAAGGTGAGAGTTCGTCTCGGGGCTCATTTTGGTTCGGTTAGTTAGTTACCTTGTTTTAGCTTGCTGTTATTAGTTTGTTTTTTACTGGTGTGGGCTGTTTTGTGGTATGGGTTGGGTTTGTGGTTGGTTGGCGGGTGTATGGTATGGGTTGGGATTATGGTGGGTAGTGAGGGGCGGCACGGTGCGGTGCGCTGATATATCTTGGCATGCACTGGATCGCACTGCTTGCTGGTTGTGTGTTGCTTTGGTCTGATTTGAGGTTTGTATTTGTTTCGGTGAATGATTCGGATTGGATTTTTGTTGTTCGGCTTGGGGTTGGGTCGGGGCTGAATTGGCATGTCTACTACACGGTGTGGGTTGGTTTGCACGGGGCCTGTTTGGGTCGGGCAGGGCTGTACCGATTTCGTTCATTTCAACACGGTATTGATTGCTTTGCACTGAGCTCAGCTCGCAGTTCGATCGGGCTTCGGTTCACGCTGCATTTTGGTTCTCGTTGTCATTGGCGAAACGTTCCGGCTATTAATAGCGATTTGAGTTATTTTTCGTGGCGTACTCACTGCCCGTCTGTTGTCTGTCGTGGGAGGGAGGGGCCCCTCTTCCGCGCATGTGCCCTGTCTCGTCCATGAAAAGGCCGCTTCAGGTGCAAAAGTTAAGAGATGTGCAGCGTTCCACTTTTTTGTTTTCTGTTTTTAGTAAGCCTCTAACCCCTTTAACTCCTACAGCGATACGAATAGTATGCAGTTCTAAAACTCCCAAGCAGTATTTCCCGAAACGCGTACCGGTTATGAAGTACGTATGCAATTGAAGCGGGGTTGAAACTACTAGGGTTTGTAAATTAGCGGCCTCTGAGTCGGCGACTAATTATTGGTCGGCTAGGTACTGCAGCTAGTTGCGTGTGTGGGTAAGGCGCGGGAGTTCAAGGGCCTTCGCCTCTTACTTGGAGTGCGTTTGTTTTGTGAGTCGACGAGTGATTTTCATCGGTACGGACTACTGTAAGCCTGCAGAGTTGGCTTACTGCTGCCTCCCAACCACGATAATGGAGAGCCGTGGAGTCCGGCCGAGGCGTGTTGTCACCCCTTTGGGGCTTGAGAGGGACAGGATGGGGACAAGACAGAGGACGATTGCGGTATCGACCGCTGTCTGGGTTCGTGGGGAGCTGGTGAAACGTTTGGTGGCCGAACTAAATTTGCGGAGAGTCGTGGACAGCATGTACACGACACGGGCGCAGCATGAGCCTGCTCGTGCTCGTGCTGCTGCGCGCTTAGGCTACACCACGAACAGAAGGTTGATACGTCTAACATTCCGCCCATTATGTTTTTTTTCGCCCTGTCTTCAGGAATAAATGCACCTTTTTTCTCCGTTTTGAGACAGGAGACGTACACTTTTTGCGTTTCGGTGTTTCGGCATTAGTCTGGTTTGGGTATTGAGGCATTTACGCGTGCTACTTTATTAAAAAACTAAACACGTCAGCTGTGAGTTCAACGGATTGGTCGATACTCAACTGTGCAAGCTGCGCGATCACCGCTCGCGCGTTTTCCATTACTTGCCACGCGTTATTCGTAGTCGGGGAAACGTTCTGTGGGAGGGTGAAGAGGGGTTTATATATTGTCCTTGAGATTGAGCGCGGAACATACATATGTTGCTGTGAGCTCCCCAGATTGCTTAGTTCGACGCCCGGCTTTCAAGTTGCGGCATACGCTAGCCGCGCGTTTCCTATGTTCCTCGTAAATATATATAAGAAGTATGCTTATATGTATACGGGCTGGGCCAGGGAAGAACAGCTTTTCAGTTCGTCCGTGCAGATATATTGAACGACGACGAAGTAGCCGGAGCTGGGCATATCCCTCTGGATCGGCCAGTCAAAGCGGCCATTCACGTCTAGGTTGTGTGCTGATTGAGCACGTTTGCACAATGTTTTCTGTTTTCGAGTACGTCGTAGGTGATTAAGCATTTTTCGCGCGGAAAAGCCTTTTTAAAACCGTTTTGTTTGTGCGGCGAAATGTAATTTTCGAGAACAAATATGGAAACCAAGCAAACCATCCCACATGGCACCTCGTGCGACAAGCAAGCGCACGCCAGCACCTACACGAGCGCGGATAGCATGGCGTTCAGCTCGCCCACGAGTACGGACACGAGCGGCCGCCGGCTGGAGACGTCTAGCGTCCGCCATTTCGTGGAGGTTGGGCCTGGGAAGCACGGGCTCTGGGTCAACTTCACCCCAACAGCAGGAAAGCCACCGGTTAGGAAGACGTCCACGGTGTTTGACACCCACGAGCACGCTCTCGACGCAAGCGATGCCTTCAGGGTCAGCTGGGAACACAGCGAGAGAGGCGTACCCCCCAGTGCTGACGCGGTCCACCGTGTGCTAGGATCGACACCATCGGCGGAGATGGCGGAGCTACCAGCAGGCAAGTTCCGCACGCTTGTTGTGTTCGCGGATATCAATTTTTTCGAATCTTATTTTGTTTTTATTTTGCGCTTTGTATTTTTTCCCCTTTTGGACCAAGATGGGACTGGAATGTAAATACCGTTTTTGTTTTATAGTGGAGACTGTACGTTCCTTACATTTTCGTCCCGATTGGTATCTATGTACTGCTGTACGTGAACCTGCTGTAGCATACCTCTTCGTTTTACAAGCCTTTCGCATCGTACTCGTGCAGTGGTCGTGCTGCTCTCTGCTCTCTGCCCGCGCGTTGGGTTGTGCGCGTACTGGCGTCTCTCTTTTGCGTGTAAGCTGGTGTGCAATCTTGACTTGCTGGATGCGCAAGCAGCGCGCGCAAACAGCAGCGCGTTCAGGTGTCGGCACGCGCAGGCAGCAGCAGCAGGCACGTGCTGCCGTTTCAGTTGTTGCTAATGCTTGCACCCACTCGTGCAGAATCGTACAGCAGTGGGCGCCCGCAGTGTACGTACGATGTACCTGGGGCGTACTGTCGATATTGACGCCGCTTGTGAGATGCCGCTGTCTGTAAGCACTGCGCAACCTGTGCGCCTGCGTGCTTCGGTATTTGCATTGAGACCTCACATAAGCCTCCTGCCCTCTTGCAACCGCCCGCAACACCCCTACAGGAAAATCTCTCTACAGCCCTCGGCTACCTGACCTGCGCACAAGCGAACCAGTTCAATCGTCAGCGCAAGTGCGGCTTGCCCTTGACCCGCGCACAATTCACGATGGCCACGTGCATGTGGACAGAGGCGTTCCGTTGTGCGGGGTCTGAACGGGAGGAGCGTGAAGCCTTGAGCACAATTTTACCGAGCGCCGCCGCTATCTCCGGCGCCGGATCTAGATCGCGCGCTTCCTAGGGACGTAGACGTCAAATGGGATCGAGACTCTACTCGCGGACGCCCCACTCGAGACAAAGGTGACGAGGTGGCAGATGAATGCGGTCCATCCGAAGACAAGGTATCCGGCGCGCAAGACAACCCCTTGTGGCACCAGGCGTGCACCACCCTGGAGGTATTTACGAGGGAACTGCTTCGCGACCGGCTGCAGATGAAACACACCCAGGAGTCCGAGGCTAATGTTTCCAAGGTGGCATCGAGGGTAGGTGAACATTAGCCAGGTTCAGGAAGCCAACGGCGCGGTGTCTGCTCTGATGGACAACGAGACACTTCTTCGTCATGCGAGGTTGCTCCTGCAGATCGCGGTAAAATGCGGCGACGACGACAGAACCGTCGGTCGTTGACTTCCGGAAGCTAGGCGGCTTCCCGGCCGGCGTCAGGGGTGTGCCTGAGAGGGACTGGATCATGTCGGAGGAAGACCTTAAACTGCAACTAACGGCGTGGACGAAGGCGCAAAAGCACCTCACCGTGCGGATGGCGCCCAGATAAGTCAGCGAAAAGCTGTCCGCGAACGAAGGCGGGAACATGAACAGACTCGCCACGTACAAGCTGGGCTTCCCAATCTCGATGTCTACGATCCATTCGTGTATGATACTCTTGGGGCGCAAGTGCCAGCGGACCACCCGGTCGTTCTACACTGACGTCCACGAGAGGGAAGATGTGGTTGAGAACCGCGTCGAGTACATCAGGAAAAGCAAAGAACAATGCTCTGCTACAGCCGTTGCGGTTGCTCGTCGAACGAGCGTCAGTACCACGGGGGCGGTTAGCGCAGCTCGACGCCCTCAAGGAAACGGGCGAGGAAACTTTCCGCGCGCGGAGGTGTACGATCGCGAGATTAGTGGGAAGGCGTGCAATCGGGTTCTACGTTGACCTGCTTCCGGATGATGGTTTGACGCACTTACGCTTGTCTGGAGTAATATTCGCCTCGCAGGGGACTGGTACGGGAGCATCAAAGCGGACGCTGTAGTGCCCACCTTCTGGCCGAAGTTTAGCTCGGAGTCCGTCGAATCCGTCGACCGAGCTTTCCGATGGTTCGGTGGATAGATTCGACGAACCCCGTACTAAACTTGGGCCAGAAGGTGGGCACTACAGCGTCCGCTTTGATGCTGCCGCTGCTGTCCCCTGCGAGGCGAATATTACTCCATACAAGCGTAAGCGTGGCAAGATGGCGCGCGACGTCGGTCACGACGAAAGCGTCCACAAAGCATATGCTCGGGAAGGGAAGGAATGGGTGTTACAAGGGGTGAGCCGCATGCGTTAAAACTCGGAGGGCCCCGAAGAGATAGTGTCAGGTTTCCAGGACGAGAAACATGGATCTGGTTCGCCACTGACGTACGAACAGCCGCAGATGAACTCGGTCCGCAACACCCGCGACCACGAACTCCTTGGCCAGAAGTCTAAGGGTGGGTTCTGGGGGTACCCTGAGTCCAAGAGGCAGGTGGAAGACATGTTGGACGTCCACGAACTACTGGAACGAGACCTTCAAGTGGTCTGTGGGGTGGATCATTCGTCAGGGCATGCGCGGCATCGAGAGGATGGGTTACATGCGTCCAACAAGAACGTCAAATTCGGGTGTAGGCAGCAAGCGTTGCGGCATTCCGTCATGACGGAGGGGTTCTCGGGGCTCGAGGAGGCGGTGATGTACCTCGCCACCGTCAGATAGAGCACCGAGTTCAACAGGGGAGAGATGAAAGCTGTCTTGAATCTTGAGCAGCTCAGCTTGTGTAGGTTGGGGGCCCTCCTGGGTAGCACCAGGGTCGACAGGGTCTTTCTTTTCAAGGGCGAATTCGAATGTACGTTTGCTTACCGTAGTGCATACCTGGTACTGTATTTGGCATTATTTCTTATATTCTCCATATTTTTTGCCTGGCCCCGATTGATTGCCTTTCTTTGCTTCGCCACCACCAACGACGCGCTTCTTTTCCCCTTTCCCCTCCCTTTCCGGTGCCGAACAACTCCTCGCGTTTTTTTCTGCAGCACCCTAACGCCTGTGTGGAAGCAGCTGGGGCTGCTCTGGGACATGCAGCGGAGGGGGTTGATCGACAGCAAATTCAACGATTTTTAATTTTTTTGAGTTGGTGACTTTTGAGTTGGAGGACTGTATTGGTTTTTCATTTTTGGAACTCTGAACTTTGAACTTTTAATTTGGACGGACGCTAAGTGTTATCGACTTTTACTGACAAATGGGTTACTCTCGCTACTGGCTTTCGCTATTACGGGGGACCATAGTAAATAGGACCTACGGTACACACAAAAACCCATATATTTCCTTATTTTTACCAACACTATTTGGTCCTATTTACTATGGTCCCCCGTGATAGTTGCTGACTTTACTTGGATGAGGATATTAATCTTCAATCTGGTGTTTTTTTTTCGCTAGCCCCAGATAGTTTGCGCTGGCTGAGTGGTGGCCTGCTTGTGATTGACTCTGACATAGGTACCAGGTATCAGGTGCACGATTAGCATCGATTGGTAAGTTACACATACTTATTGTGGGGCGGTCTTCACGCGGGAGTTTCGGCTCATATTCTTGCGTTTTGCGCTGTTATTCTTGTTTTGCTTGATAACCAAACCCGATTTTTTCAAGCGAGACAGAACCTATTGCATCGCCCGTCAGTCGGTGAGCGATTTCGTTTTTTTTTTCGGTCGTCCTGTGATTTCGGCGATTCGGTGTGAAGTTGCGTAGCAGGCAGAGAGAAGCAGGTATGAAGCATCGGCTGTGCATTTTAGCATTGCTTTTCAGCATTCCTCACGAGGTGGTTGTTCAATTGTATCGTCAATCAGCCATCCGCCCGGAGCACGATGGCCGTGTTTACGTGTTCGCGGCTGGGCCCAGCCTCGATATATTGTTGAAAAAAATCTACTCGAATCTCTAACCGGAACCCTTAGCCTCAAACCCTCATCCCGACCGTACGGCGAGCTCTCGCAATAACGGTGGAAGGAGAGGCGGGTGTACACTATCAACTGTGTTGTCCAATCTGAGCCAAGTGGTGAACGTTACTATTGATGCCGTTTTTTCGATGCCGTGCGAACACGAGTGCTCGTGAGGGTCCTCAACGGTAAGTAAGGTGGGCGTTTACGTAGTAGTCTGCACAGCGCTCCGGGTGTATTTCATCGTGTCGGGATTCCCTCGTTCCGGCGCCCGTTGCCTCACCACAGTATACTCAGCACAATCTCTGCCTCGCGGGTGACATGTTCTACGACAGAGGTAGCCTATTTCCGCCATTTTGTTTCCGAATGACGGGGTTCCTTAGCCCTAAAATCGTCGGAACGCCAAATCTTGTTTCGAATAATGACGTGTTTGGTGTGCTCGGGCCGTGGGATCGTTCATCGGGATGCGAACTCATTTTTTGCTGAAGTCACAGTTTTCGGATGAGGTGTGGAGCTCCTTAAGTGAGGAGCCTCAGAAAGAACAGGGAGACTCTCTATCGCAGAACGCCTCCGTTTGTTCGTGGCGCCCATCGAGATAACTTCCCTCTTTGAAATCCTGGGTTTTGTTGCTGTGGAGAAGAGGACACAACGACATGCGTGGCCCTGCTGTTCCCCAATGTACTGCCTAATTACGGATAATAAGGTCCGGCCGGTTGCCCTGTTTTTTTTGTTCTTGTTTTTGTTTTTGGTGTCCGTGTAAATAATCATTCGTGTGGAGGGGATGCTCGAATTATTTGTTGCACGTCCTTTTTTTGTCTCGTAGAAGGCACGATGACGATATTGGGATCAAGGACCCACTGCACATTGTCTGGTGGCAAACGTAGAATCTAAGTGGCTGGTTACGAGAGTGATCGATGTTCAAGCTTGCTGTCTGATGGTGAACGTACGAGTTTCCCCCCAAATTTGCTGGGGTGTCTACAGTAGAACGCAAAACACAATATTTCACTCTCCGATCATCGTTTGTCCATCCGTCAGTACAGCGACAACATGATTGAACCAAGTCAGTTTTGTCCGGAATAAAGACGGAATTCATTACAATTGAACACGACTATTTCGAACAAAATGAGGTATGTTTTCGCATCTTTGTCCCTTTTAGGGCTGCAGTCCCGTTTTGGAGACAAATTGACCAGGTTGTCCCCGAAACGGGACTGCAGTTCCAAGGGTCGATCTTAACAAGGAGTGTTTTTCAGTGTTTTGCTGTATGTTCGGGAAATTTCGGTCAACAAATAAATACCGAAATTTCGGGCAAATACTGATTAAAAAATCAAAAACAGCCCTCGTTAAGATCGACCCTATAAAAGGGTCAACGTGAAATCTCCAGCAGCAGCCAATCACCCACAAAAAAAGTAGGCGTGTGCTGCCGCCCGATCCCCTGGTTTCCAGGTCGTGACGAGATACTCGCAGGCGGCAAAGGCTACAGCCATTCCATATGCCATGTTCGTTTGTCGAGGAGCTTCGGGTCGAGATTAGTGCTGAACATCTGAGCCGAAATCGATTCGGGTCCGGCACGGGCCTGAAACCGCGGTAACCGGTGAACAACCGTAGCGATCGGATGGGATCGGATCGCCAAAATCTCCATTGCTGATGCGGTCGATGATACTCGAGGCGAAACGTGCGGAAATAGAAGCCGTATAGTGCTGCGGAGGAGCGCTGATTTCTTCATTTTGATACCTACCTGCTGGTACTTTTTTTCTGCCGAGGAGCGTGACCCTCTCAATGGAGGGGGGGTGGGGGAGGGGGGGGGGGGTTAGAGCGGCATCCCCTGCTCCCGCCAGAAGCCAAGGCGTTTTTCACGGATATCGAGACAATATATTTTCCGATTTGATGACCCATACGATTTCGGATTTATCGGAAATTTCCGACAGGGTGCCTACTACTGTACTAATGGCCGAAACCCTGCGGGATTCTCTGGAGCTGCGTTGGGTGGCAAACCTCCTGGCAGCTTTACCCAGGGTCCATGTCTCGAAAAATCCGAAGGTATCTGTCTGTCTGTCTGTCTGTCCGTCCGTCTTCCCGGGGGGTCTAAAGTAAACACTACACATACTTCCTACAAACGTAAGCAAACAATACTGTCAAAACATACAATCGAAGGGACCCTCCAGTCAGCAAGATATACAGAACGGCCCGCAACCTGCTCTGTCTCTCTTTTTACCCCCTCTCGATCAGCAGGCCAAGGGCACAGGTTTTGTGCCCGTGCGTTTACCCAGACAGACCACGCGGGCACCAGGCTACAGCACCAGCAACAACAGCACCAGCTTTCTTCTCCGTGGACCCGAGCCCTGTGGCGCTTTTGCCTGCGGCAGTGGGCAAGCCCTTCACTTCCTTCTTGTGGTCAATCGTGATTTCCTTTCAACTCATAACACAGCAGCACACACAGCAGCGGTACGTAGTCTGCAGCAATAATACCACACTGTCCGGTAATAAAAGTATTAAGACGGTTTTCGGCGAGAAGAAATATTCAGACCCAAGTAGCTACTTTTGGCATATCCGGGCAGAGTGGCTTGCAGCTGTAGCATCTCTATAATCGAAAGCTGCTTGCATTTCGGCCGTCGTAGCGTATTGTGTGATCTGCCTGAAAAGCTCGAAAAGGATCATGATATTTTACATCTTGTTTCGCGATCTCCGAAAAAAATGCCGATCTCGATCGAGATATCTCGATTCTCACAAATAAAAAAAAGAAGTTTTTTGCGGCTGCTACTGCCCGCTCAGACGCACCAGGTATGCTAACAGACAGTACCTGAGATGCTTTCGCTGTGAGTTTACTTTTATTTTGGTATTGACTGTGAACACCACCAGGTGCGGTGTGCGGTGTTCTGGAGTTTCCCGCCTAAACCGGAGGCATCCCCCATCTCGGGAAACTACGCTCTGAATCCCCCCTTGCAACAGCAAGGAGCCGCCTACAGCTCATTCCCCGCCCACATAGAATGGACCGTCTACGCCGCACGGTCGTTACGCTTCTGAATATCGAAACCTAGCACCGCCGCGCCGCTACACTACCGGGCCTAGACCAACCACGCCCAGTCGATTT
>JARUPZ010000015.1:7325269-7344427 GCA_031213475.1 Nereocystis luetkeana
CTGTAACACCCGCCCCCACTCCCGCCGGCACCACCGCCGTCGTATCTCCCGCTCTCGCCCCACCCCCCGCCCCCCGAGGTTCAACCCCAACCCCTACTTCCACCGCCCCCCCCTCGACTTCCACCATCCCCCTCGACGCAACCCCCACCCCTATCCCTAACTCCGGCGCCACTCCTGCCCGGACGCACTCTGCTCTCGGCCTCTCGTCCGCCCCGCCACCCCCACCACCCCCCCCACCACCCTGCCTCGCCGCAGCAGCAAGAGCGGCCGCCCGGGCGCGCCGCAGCGTGAACACGCAGCGACCTACCCCCAAAGCGTGGTAATCCAGCTGTCCCCTGTCCGGATGGTTGCCTACCTGGGCCGCAAGGGCGGAGAAGCACTTGCGCACCCTGGGGGTGTCCACGCGGTGGGAGCCCCCGCTGCGAGGGTAGCGGTTTCCCAGAAGGTAGCGGGTCAGGCAGTCGAACCCCGTTGGCGTCCCGTTGCTCTGGCAGAGGTTGGTCAGCTGACGACGGCTCGCCTGGTTTGGGCGGAGGGGCGAGGCGAGGAGGAGGGGGGAGGGGGGGGTGTACTCATTTGTTGCTTGTCTTAGTCATACGACCATTGACCACACATCCCTTTCGAGACGGAGCACCGCGGGGAGGAGGAGGAGGAGGAGGAGGAGGAGGAGGCGGGGAGCGAGGGGAGCGCGAAGATTCGGCAGCAACAACAACAACAACAACAACAACCGCACTACTGTAGCATCAGCAGCACCCAAAAATACCAACACCAACGCCACCAGGGCGAACAAACAAAGAACAACACAAACCACGACAAAAACAAACACAGCACGATAACCCAACGACGAAAACGACCCCCCCCCCCCCCCCCTCCCCCCGCCCCCCCACCCCTCGGCACCTCAACCGCCTCCGTCGTCGATCACTTACCACCAGGTACCCCGAACCCCAAGGAGCGGGCTGTACAGCGGCGCGTACTAACGCCATCACGGGGCCCGGCGGCTCCCCCGCATCATCGGCAAGCTTGCTAAGAAAAGCCTTGGCTTCCTCTTGGTGACCCGACGGCTCGCTGTCTTGAAGCTTAAACGCTGTTAACACAAGTTTCTCGGCGGCCTGAGTTGAGCCATGAAATATGGGGGGGACAGGGGGGGGGGGGGGGGGGGAATAGGGGGAAGGAGGGGCGTAGCCACGGGATGAGGCAAGGGAGGAACGGAGGATAGGGTACAAAAAACGCACAAAAAACGCACACGAAGGAGTACGCTCGCCGCTATGAAAGGGGTGAAAATATATTATTGCGGGGGACCATCGTTCATAGGGCCAAATATTGTTAGCAACAATGGTTAAATATATAGGTTTCATGTATACCATAGGTCCTATTAACTATGGCCCCCCGTAATAATAAGGTATACTGGTATGGGGGAGTCGGCTGCCCCGATATCAAGAGGGGGAGGAGGCGTAGAACAAAAAAAACACGTACGCGTGCACCTGTCCAAAAAACCAAAACACGGATGTCTGGGGAAAAACCAAGCTCCTATTTCCCGCCAGCCACCACTTCACCACCGAAAAACAAAGCACCTGACGACGCCTCCACCATCCCCACCCCGCACCTGCCATTGCCGAACAGGAGCCAGGAACCGCGGGCTAGCACCTCCCGCCGCAGCGTGCGCGTAGATGCTCGTCAACACATCCGAACCAGCATCCGCCCCGCCCCCCGCCCCCACGCCACCTCCCTCGAAACCCACCTGCCTGTCCAACGACAAACCGTTTGCCATGCTGGTCGTGGTAGGAGTGGTGGGATCTCCCATTCTATCTAGCACAGCTTTACAATCCCCTCCTCCTGCAGACCCCACCCCCCCCCCGTCACCTCCATCCCCACCCCCCCCGCCCCCCGATGCTTCTTCCGTCGCCACGGTGGCAGCGGACAGCGGTCTACCATTGCCACCAACGTCCACAAATACCATCGACTCGTGCTCCGCGTTCGCGTCCGCAATTGACGCCTTAATAGCGGCCGCCGCCGCCGCTGCCGCCGTTGCTAACCTTTCCGCCGGGCTCCGCGCCTCCGCCACGGCCGCCGCCGCTGCTTCCGCCGTCACTCCCGCCGCCGCTGCCAGCGCCGCTGCCGGCGAAGGCGGCGCTAAGCCAGCTCCACCGCCAACAGCATCGGCACCCCCCCGCGCAACACTACCGTCACCGCCATCACCCCCTCCTCCAGCAGCAGCGGCAGCAGAAGCAGCAGCAGCAGCAGCAGCAGCAGCAGCCTGCGCCCTAACAACCGCGGCCTGCGCTTCTACCAAGCTCTGCGCCACCCGTGACGGCGACAACCTCTCCTTTCCGCCGCCCTTCTGCGCATTGGAACCCTGTTGCTGCTGCGCGCTTGACGTAAGATAACCCCCTCCTGGTCCTCCTCCTGCTGCTGCCGCCGCGAGACGACCCCACTGCCCCCCGCCCAGCCCAGCAAGCGCCGCTGCCGCCGCCGCTGCCGCACGAAGGTCCGAAGGGTGCCGCCTCCCTCCCACCCCGGGAGAAGACGCCGCCCCCGCTCCTCCCCTACCCCCCTCCCCACCCCCACCCCCGCCGCCGGAAAATGCTTTCCAAGGTGGGCCGAGCACCTTAACCTTAGCGGCCGCCATAGCGGCCGCTGCTGCCCTCGCCGCTGCGGTTGCCTCCGCCTCCGTGGGCTGCTCCGTCTGCCGGCGCTGCCACGCCTGGTGCTGCAGGTCCTGGCGGTACCGCTGCTCTTGGTGGTGGTGGAGCTGGTGGTGGTGGAGATGCTGGTGATGGTGGCGCGGCTGCTTTCCTTGAGATGCTGCTGCCGCGGCTGCTGCTTCTGCTGCTGCTTCTGCTTCTGCCGCTTCTGCCGCTGCCTGTCCTCTCTCGCCCACACCGTTCCCCGCGCCATCCCACCCCGGCGTGGAGGGCGGGGGCAAGGAGACGGGGTCGGGAGCACAGGTACCCCACGCGCGCTTCACGGACCGCCGGTGTTGGTAAGGCGGAGCCGCCGCCGCCGTAGCCGCCGCAGCAACAGCTGCCGCCGCCGCTGATGAAGCATGGCTACCGATGCTACTGCTGCTGTGGATACTGCTGTTGGTGGTGCCGTTGCTATTGCCGGCGCTCGCGAACGCTGCCACAGCCGCAGCCGCGGCCGGCGTAGCCGCCGCCGACGCCGGTGGCGGCGGGGCCGGCGCTATCGGCGTCGATTTAGCTCGCGAATCTCCGCTCCCGCCCATCATCAGAGACGCGAGCATCCCAGTAGCTCTTGCCGGAAGCGCCGCCCTCTCTCTCGCAAACTCGTGGGCGGCGGCGGCGGCGGCAGCAGCAGCAGCCCCAGCAGAAGCACCACCACCGCTACCAGCGGCAGCAGCAGAAGATCCTCCTCCTCCTCCTCCTGCTTGCCCGTCGCGCGATCCCATCGCAGTAGTAGACGCGGCACCGGTAGAGGAAGCATCAGGGTACCCCTGGAGCGCGGCCTGAGGCGCAGCAGCATGCCGTGCAGCGTGCGGCAGCACCAGCCTTTCCGGCGGCCTTAGCAGCGACGCCTCGCCCGTCGGCCTCCAACCACCACCACCACCATCTCCTTCGCTACCACCTCCCCCTCTCGCCGCCCCCTTATAACCCCCAGCACCCACCTCCATGCCTACGTCAATCGACAGGTCCGACGGTTCTGCCGGGGGCGGTGATGTCGCCCGCCTCGGTACTGGGGCGGTTGCGGCGGCTGTGGTTACCGCCGTGCCCCCGCGATCTGCGCTAAAGGCTGCCGCGCCTCCCTCCCCTAGAGGCGACGATTGGGGGCCGCGATGGGGAGGCTGGGGGGAATAGGGATGGGAAGAGGCGGGAAGAAGGGCGGGGAAAGGGGCAAAGGCGGGGGTGACCAAGGAGCGCGGGTTCGTCGGTGAGGACAGAGAGAGGGGAGGGGGGTGGGAGGGGCACTGTACGAAATATCTGTGAAGCATAAAAACAAACAAAAACAGAACAGAACGCCTGCGCCTTCCTCTTATTCACATCACCAAACCCTTGCACCACGCTCGCAAACCCCGGTCCCGACCCATCAACACAAAGTCGATCACTTTTCAACGCCTCCTGCAAGCGAAACCCAGTCAAGTCACCTCCCCCCCCCGCCCCACCGGCGCTCATATATCGGCGCTCATATATTTTCTCACCCCCGCATTCCCTTGTCCCACGCTCGCAACCCTTGACCCCGACCCAGCCGCCGCAGCCGCCGCCGATGCCGCTGCCGCGGCTGCCGCCGCAGCCGCCGCCGTGTAGTACCCATGGGGTGCCGATGTAGGAAGAGGGGGGGCGGGGGGAGCAAGGGGAGAAGAAGAATACCGCGTCGCTAGCCCCACGTTGAGGGGCGAAGGCGGTAGAGGGAGCGAGAGCGAGACGCGGTCGTTTTCCTTGCAGATGGCCACGAAAACGGCATCCTGGCGTCCAAGTACAGTAGGGAGGCGTGTGCGAGATGGGGTGAGGGGAAGGAGAAAAAAAAAACAAAAAAAAGCGGGCACGAAAAATACACAAGACACTAAACGATACCCGTACAAAAAAAAAAAAAAAAAACTGAGAAAATAGAAACAAAGAGGTGAAGTGCACACTTCCATTTACCCTAAAACGCCTCCTCCCCCGAACTCCACCAACGACAGCCTGGTAAAGTGTTCGGTATGTAGGTGCAATGAGGACTTACTGCGCGCGCACAAGCAAACTGCGTTGTTTGGGGATGGGGGGGACGGAGGGGGGGGGGGGGGGGGGGGGGGGGGGGGGGGGGGCAGCGCACTCGTTCGTTGCTCGCCTTAAGCCATTTGACCATTGGTCACGCATCCCTCTCGAGACACCAGTTCTTGCTCCGAATAGAGACACCTCGAATATATGGGCGCTCATGACGTTGCTTTTTGTTCATAATATGATACCTGGTGCTGCAATAAAACAAGCAAGTGCCTACTACGGGGTACATGGCGGAACCATAAAAATTAAACAACAACAAAGTGCCTACTACGGGATCCCTTGCGGGACGACAATTTATGTTTCAGCTATATACCGACTCACCTGTCACATTTCGTCTCCCCGAAGTCGGAAAATAAATAATTCCCTATATTTCCAGTATAATTTTATTTAATTCATTGAGTCAGACGGGGTACTCTATTCGATGGATTCTACCAACAGACTACCTGCTGAATAAGCAGGCTATGAACAGCTGGCTTAAATAAAAAACCTCCTCATCGACAAATGATATTGCTGACTAAGCAGGCTGTGAACGAATTCGTAGCTGGGTCAAACAAATAACCTCCTCATCGACAAATTGAATTGCTGACTAAGCAGGCGGGTCAAATAAATACCCTCCTCGCCGAAAAAAGATATTGCTGATCAAGAAGGGTATGAATACGTGTAGCTGGGAGGCGAAAAAACGATAGAGATTTACCATATATTTTCTGAGGTTTCTCACTTACGGAGCTCCATACCTCACCCGAAAACTGTACTCAGCAACAAGCAAATTGCTTCCCGATAAGTACTCCCATGGCCCAAGCACACAAAAACGTCGTTTTGCGAGACAAGATTGTCATTCCGACGATTTTGGCTCATAACCCAGTTAGAACCGCAGTCCCGGGCTTGGGGGACAAACCAGTCAGATCCCGAGCAGTCTGTCCTCAAAACGGGACTGCGGTCCTAAAAGGGTTAAGGAGCCCCCCGTCGTTCAGAAAACATTTTAGCGAAAACGCGCTACCCCCTATCGCAGAACGCCTTCTGGGTTAAAAAATTACCAAAACACCCTGCTCACCAAAAAACGATATACCGGTGCTTTTATCACAAGCTCGACTCAGTCTCGGTGTTGGCCTCCTCCGCGGCTGACCTCTCGCCAAAGCGCTACTGGTCAGTGCGGAAAAACGAGCCTTCTCCTTTTGGCAGACGTGCCGCGATCGGAGTTATCACTTTTTTTGGCTCTCGTGTATACGAAGCATACATGACAGCTACTAATAGAAAAATCATGACTGGCGAGGGAGCTGGCTCCTCCCCGAGGAAGTACAGCGATGACCCCTCTATAGTGCCGGTTTGAGTAGTGGCGGCAGTAGTGGCGGCCTCCCGCTATGGGTAGTGCCTGTGTGCAACCGCTCGGCGCAGGCGGGGTTAACCAGGGCGGCAGTGTGCGGAGAAGCGCCGGCTGCTGCCGCTACATATAGTGCCGGTATTGTCGGCTGGCCGCATATACACCGGCGCGATAGACGGGGACCGAAACAGGTATCCCGACGTCATTGGCCTACGACCATTTTTATGAAAGCGCCACGAAACCACTTGACACCTCCGACAGGGCAGATCATCTGCAGATAGATCCTGACCTACGATAGTATGCCATCTAGTTCCTTCCTCGCCCGCCTCGGCGAGAGGCTGTGCAGGATCTGCACATACACAGGCAGTACAGATCCAACCCAAGAAACACCTGCTGCTGCTGTAGATCATGCTGATTACACGGGCCACACCCGGTAATGAGAGCTACTGTAGATCATACAGATCATTCAAGATCGGGAATAGATCATCTATCTGCCTTGAGAGAGCTAAATCATTGAGTGTGAATAATCTGTAGATGATCTGTACATGATCTGTCTATCTGAGGTGCGAAATACTTCAGCCGTGACTTCGACCGACGGAGTAGTTGAAACTCAACTTTTTGCTGTTCACTGTACGTGACAACATCGAGCGCGCTTGCTCTACCCTTTGAGGTTCACCATCATTTCTTCGTTCTGTACCTACGTCTTGAAAGCTAAATCAGCTGGGATATCGGCCGATCGAGGCGGTTGGTACTCCACATCTGCAAGCTGCGTGATGCGTCGGGGCGCGCTCGTTCTCTTGAGACCATTTTGTGTGTTTCAACCATATATCTTCGTCAAGTGCCTTACCATTAACAAGCCGCGAGACTACTGCAGCAGCAAGGGAGTGGAAAACACGATAGATGGATGTTGTGAGTCATCCTGGGGCTCACCGTGTTTCTCTTTCTTTCGAAAAAATAAAACAAAAAAAAAAAAAAGAAACGTTTTTTGGGTGAAGCACACATAAGACTGAGTTTCCTCGAGAGATGAAAGAGAGACCACAAAAATACACTACTGCACCCACCCCCCCTACCTATCTACCCTATTGATAGCATGCATGCTTCTTTTTTTTCCACCTGGAAAGCCGATGATCGCCAAGAGTCGAAAGCCACGCAGACATCACTTCGTGGTGAGAAGGGGGGGGGGGGGGGGGGGGGAACTATTGCGTAGCCTACTCAGCACCTGGCCGTCATTGGAGACCAAATCCGAGAGGATATCGTCAGGATCCACCTCGCACAGCCCATCCTGAACCCTCAGCTGGATGTCTGGGTAGGGGGTGAGGGCACGGGGAGATACGTTTTGGCGAAAGGTCGGTCTGAGTCATCGGTCGATCGAACTCCTGTACGAGTGGCGATCAGTCACGTGTATCAAGAAGTCGGTGCTATTTGATTTCACTCTTTTTGTTCGAATGGAGCATTGTGCTTCGGATCATTGAATAAAGCATACTGGTATATCAAGCGGTCGAACTACTGTACGCATACTCCGAAGTATATAACAGCGCGAACAGTCGCCTGAGTCATAGGTCGGTCGTATCAATAGTGATCGGTCGTTCGAACCAACTATCCGTCCAGGGAACAGGTCGGCCTCTAGTTGTCGGTCCAGTTATCGATCAGACCTACGGTGGAAATCGATCGATCGACCAAGCTATCAGTCGATCGCGCTGCATAATGGCTCAGGGGGTAGTAACGCCTTCGAGATAGATCGATCGAACGGTCGGTCGGCCGGTGGAGCTATCAAGCGATCGGTCGGCCTACCGTAGTCGCCAGTCGGTCCTACATTGGTTATCGACCAATCGGCCTACAGTCATTGGCCAAAGATATTGGCCGCTCCTGCAGCCGTGGTTGTCGACCGACCGATCGATCGATCGATCGATCGAGCTATCGGCAGATCGACCTATTTATCGATCGAGTTATCAGTAGATCGATTTATCAGTCGAGTCAACATCTGTCCTACAGTAGTGATAGTCGCCTCAGGCATTTATCACAATCACTTCCATCCATCGCGGGGGCGAAAAAAACAAAAAAAAAAACAACAACGAACAAACAAACCGAACCGAATCAACTCGATCCAAATCGAACGAAACCAAACAAACATACAAACCACGTACCGCACCGAATCAAACCATGCCAAAAACAAAAACCGAACCCCCCCCCCCCCCCCCCCCCCCCTGCCCCTTCCCCTTTCCTCACCGGCTATTCTCAGCGGAGTCTCTCCAGAAGTTCGGCGGCGTTTATGCTCTCGCTCTTCCACCGACCTGTGCAGCATCGACAGCGTTCTGTAATTGTTGAAGGCTTCGTTCGAACAAAAGAGACACCATTCACGCTAGTCCTGGTTTCCTGCTCCTGAGATTTTGAACATACCGCGGTCGGCCGAAGATTTAACGCCATCTCGCAAGGGCTCCCTATTTTCTATTTTAAAATATGTATATGTTTTCCAAGGGTTTTTCACAGGTCGGGCCAAACCTCGCCGGTTAGGTCGGGTTAGGTCGAGCAAGCGAGGCCCGACCCGATCCGTGAAAGAATAAAGACCTCCCGACCCGACCCGACCCGACTCGACCGGACCCGTGATAATTCAAAAGGTTCCTGACCCAACCCACCAACGGGGCGGGACACGACCCTGTGAAAAAAGCCATGATGATAGGCAATTTGCAAAATAGACTATCCATGCAATACGTTAAGCTTGTACAGCTCAGTAACATCAACTACGTACTTGCAGCCCATCGTATATATATATAAGTCGGATTCACAAAAAAAGGCCATAATATTGACCAGAATCACCAGATGGGGGTAAACAAAGAAAAGAGGACGCGCGCGCGGCCGCGGCGTGAGAGCACTTACCTTACAACCCCTCACTCGGTCGATAACGCACAGCTCACAGTTTTCGTGCCAATTTAGTACACAGGTTGAAACTCGCATATTGGCTCGTGAAAAAACACTGCCGGTACCAGGTACGGATCTTGTGATGAAAAAAAAAAAAACTGTTTTTTTTGGCCACACCAGAGTTCTTGTGGGAGACAGGTCAGCGTCGTACACTAATTTCAGTACAAAAAACGAAACCAGGTAGTATGTGTCAAGTTTCGCGCTAAAGCCAGCAGAGTACGTACGTAGACCAAAATTGTCTAGTACCAAATTCGAACGCTAAGATGCGGTTCGGATCAGAGGCAAGATACCCCGAACGAGGCAAGATAGCCCGAAGTCTTCGTAAAAATGGTAACATTTCCTACGTACCGCTACTGTCCTATACCAGTAATCTCGCCGAGAAAAATCCCGGCCTCAAGATGAGGAAACCGCTCGATTATTTTTCGAACTGGAGACTTGTAAAGCTCATGAAATCAAGGTACAACTAATGTTCTACGACCAACGTTATTTTTAGTTGACCACACCACTAGAAAATGCCTGCGTATCCGGTAGGACGCTATCTGGTCCATACCAAAAAAAAATGTGCGACACTACCTGGTGAAAGTTATCCTGCAACTCGTGTTATACTTCGTACACACCAACTGTTGTCCCCAGGTCTACAGCAATGTGTGTGTTCCCGAGATACAAGTTCCGTTGTCACGAAACCACCCGAAACAGAGACGCCACACTGCAGCAATGCAGCAACCCGAGAGTGGACAACGCAATACCATGTCATCGTACTGGATACGAAATACAAGCCAGGTATCACAACGTATACACGCACCAGCAATCCAGATACATTGAAAGAGAGAGACAAACAAAAGACGAACGCCGAAAAAAAACAGAGAGAGAACATAAAAAACAAATACATGTCGTGCCCCCCCCCCCCCCCCCCCCCGCCCCGCCCCGCCTCCTGGAGGAAATGCGACAGGCAATTCAAAACAAACTGTTGAAACAAGACTATACATAAGCAACCAAACCGAAGGAAAATATCACACCGGGGGGAAGGAGAGCAGCACAGCTCGTCCGGAATGCTGCTCTGGGTATATAAACGTAGGATCATAGAAAATTGTTGGTCCAAAAAATAACCAAATATATAGGTCTTCGTGTGTACCGTAGGTCCTATTTAATATGGTCCCCCGAAATAGGACCGCAGTCCCGCTTTGGGGGCAAGCTGCTTAGAATTCGATTGGTTTATCCTAAAAAACGGGACTGCAGTCTCAAAAGGGATGCTTCGTGTAAACACCACAGCTGTGGTGGAAATCGAGTACTGGTAAACCAGGTACCAGCTATTGGTCTATATTCTCGGTAGCGTTTGTTGTTCACCAATTCCAGGCTACGCTACGTATTTCCCCTACAATGGCGTCGCAGAGGCAGGGCAGGGCGTGAGATAGTGGAGATGTGAGGTCCCGAGCATGTCGGAGTCGAGTACAACAGAAGTCTGTCGAGAAAATGGGTTGGAACTCCGTTCTTGGAACGGGGGTGGGGGGGGTTATCTTTTCACACTCGTGATAATAGTGATATACGGAAGTATATATGATATGCCACCACTGCTGCTGTGAATATACCCAAGGCCTCGTATCGTTATCCTCTACCAGGTCCCAGGTTCCAGATGGCAGGTACCAGTTACAGTACTCCTACACAGCCACGATGCGTCGTACCGGTATGCGTGAGCAGCATATGATACACTGACACGATAGGAGCAGAGTACTTGTGACTCCCTAGGTATAACAAGAGTACATACTGCAGCTGGTGTCCTCAGGGGACAGCCAGCCCCTAATACACACAATTGAACAGAATACCGCTGCTGCTGCTCGTGCACTGCTGTTACTCCTGGCACGTGAGGGAGGATGCGACTCACCCGCTGCTGTTGTTCGTGCTTTGGTCGTCTACGCTGCCCCCCCCGCTGTGCCATGGTATGTATGCTACGAGCACGAGCTGCTGCTGTGAACACGCTCAAGCTTTCGCGTCGCGCTCGTTTACCAGGGTACTAGGTTCCAGGTATCAAGTACCTGGTATAACTGTACGTTAGGACCAGGTACCACCAGCAACAAGTACCAGGTAAGATCAATTAACAACAGGTATGATCATATATATGTACAGTAGATAGTCGGCGTCCCCGGTGGCTTAGTAGGTGGTCCGCGTGCCTACTAAGATCAATTTCGTGGGTTCAAGTATCACCGAGTGCGTACTCGTAAGTACCTTTTCTTGCATAAAAATTAAGAAAAGCGTGAGGTAGCTACTTCGATGAAATATTGACGAGCAGTGGGAAAGCTGAACGCTATGCGCGCCAAAAACTGAAGGCACGAACCAGACGGGAGAAGGGAGGAAACCTGTGACCACGGCTTGTCCAGAAGAAGACCGCTGAGGGTAAAAACCTCCAACGAGTTGAGCTGGAAAGAACGAGTGAGCTGGAAAGTGAAAGTGATGATAAAAATAAGATAAAAAGTAGAACCATGATCGTAATCCAGATGGTCGCTCACGGATGATCGAATGATAGGCTCGCTCCATGCTACGAGCACGAGCTGCTGCTGCGAACGCGCTCAAGCTTTCGTGTACCAGGTATTACCCTTCCAGGTATGAGGTGCAAGCAGCTGCTTACACGTAGCAGGTACCATATCAGGTAGGTACCAGCCGGTGTACCCGGAGGTAAGATCTACCGGGTATGACCGAATAGAATCATGACGGTTATCCAGATCGATATTAATAAAATATAAGATGGTCGCAGCAGCACTATCGATTGATAGGCTCGACGCATGCTATGCAACGAGCTGCTGTTGTTGCTATGCCACACGTCGGAGGCCTCGTATAACCACTCGTACGTATGTACCATCTCCCAGGTGACCATCGGGTATCAAATATGGCACTTGTCGATGATGTACTCGTACGTACGATGAGTAAAACATATTATGATTTCTCTTGCCATCCGACAATGTGCATCATGATCTTCAACATGGATCACTCATACCTTTCCCGAAAGAAGAAAACCTCGGAAACAAAAGGAAACCCATGCACCAAGTCTACCTCCCTCCCTTCTGTGCCAACTTTAGGCTTGCCTACTCCATTTGCTGTCCTTGCTCCTTCCTTCTCATTGCGTTCTATTCTTAAATCCTAAGCTGCATCCAAGCTCCATCCCCACGCCATCGGTGTGGGTCTGTCGTCCCCCCCCCCCCCCCCCCTGTTCCTTCTTTTTTCCCGGCGGTCCCTAAGCTGGAGCTTGAACCGCGACACCCTCCTCGAAATGGCGACCTGGGTGGTCACCGAAATGATTTGGAGCAGGCGTTCCTTCACTACCCCCTTCCTTGCCATCGACCCACCATCCCTCCCCCCCACGACGCTAGCTGCCAGCTGGTCGATGAAGTTGCTGCCCTCTACCCCGAGGCGCCCAAAGCCTTCCACCGCTAAGGTGGCTAGTTTGTGGCTCCGCTCGCCGAAGGACACATGTCCCGGACGCGCGTAGTGTTGGAGCTTGCGCGCCTCGGAGGTAGAGGCAGCTGATCCATCGTGCTCAGCGCTGCCTCCTCGCAGGTGCACCTGCGCTTGCGGGTCTGCATGGGTGACGTCCAGCAGGATGGGCTTTTCCCTGTATTCCTTGTTAGGAGCGTCCCGAAGACCTCTCCTGACAACGATGTCCATCCGCAGGTTCCGGTCTGCAGTGAACGGTTCGCCGCTCTCTACTAGGTGTGGGATTCCCAGCCGCTTCAGCGCGCGGGTCATCGCGTGAACCAACGGTTGATGCTGGTTTACCTGTGCCCCTGCTCTGGGGCAGATGCGTGCGTGGCGTGTGTCTATGTCGACTGCGCCGCAGCAGGGGCACCTCACCGCCACGTGCTCCTCGATGCCCATGAAGCGCCTTCTCATGCCCACGAACCCCGCTGCTGGTATGACACGGAGCGAGTCTGTTGGCCTCGCCCGAAGGCAAGCAGTGGCCCCTGCTCCTTGTAGACTCCTGTAGCGACCTTTGGCGAAGGCCTTGGTCTCGCTGCCCCCCGGTGGGTCGCCTGGTCCAGGTGGGCGTGCAATCTCCGGTAGCCCCTCCAGCGAGGCTGTGTGTGCAGCGTGCCGACCCTGATTCACCAGCTTGCCCAACTTCTGTTGAGCCTTCCGGGAGTTGGTGGTTACGGCGTCATGCGCAGCCAACATGTCGGCCTCAGGGGGGCTTGGGACCAGGTCCCCCTCTGCACCCAGGCTCCATTCCAACCAAGATTCGGGGACGATGCCCTCCATCGCTTCTCTAGTCACGCCCCACGTGTCCGTAATCTCTCGCAAGCTGCCTCCGAGCTCAGCAATGATGCTCGATTCAGGGAGACCCCTCTTAACCTCTTTAGAACCGCAGTCCCGTTTGGGGACAAAACTACTTGAAATTTGACTGGTTTGTCCCCAGAACGGGACTGCGGTTCTAAAAGGGTTAACTCTGTCTCCTATTATAGCGGGCCCGTGAGCTCAGCAATGATACTCCCGTGCGACGGAAGCGAGGCGAATGTCTGCCTCAATTGGGAGCAGGGTGGGCATCCTGCCGGAGGTTCTAGCAGACCTCCCGGGCCCGCTATAATAGGAGACAAAGTCAAGAGGGGTCTCCCTGAATCGAGCATCATTGCTGAGCTCGGAGGCAGCTTGCGAGAGATTACGGACACGTGGGGCGTGACTAGAGAAGCGATGGAGGGCATCGTCCCCGAATCTTGGTTGGAATGGAGCCTGGGTGCAGAGGGGGACCTGGTCCCAAGGCCCCCTGAGGGCGACATGCCGGCTGCGCATGACGCCGTAACCACCAACTCCCGGAAGGTTCAACAGAATCCATGCCCAATTGTGAATCGTAGAGCCCCCCCCCCCAAAAAAAAAGAGAACCCAACATCCCACCCGAACGCACAAAATAAAAAGTGGACCTAAAAACAAATCATACCAGTTGTAATATATCGCAGATTTTATGGTCATGGCTCCTGTGTTCGGCATGCATGATGGTTCCGAACCACTCGTCGTAGACTGCTGTTGTTGTTATTGTTGTTGCAAAAAAAAAAACACGCAACGCGGCGCGTGGTAAAAAAGTTCAGCGATGTATAGCTAGCGCGCACGCTGCACCGCGCCGGCGGCGGCAAGCGCGTCCAACCCCAGGGCACCCACTCCGCGCTGGCCAGCATGGCCGAGCAATCAACTAATTGCATGGATCTGGGCCGAGGGTATCCGCAAGCAGGAGCAGAACGTTGTGGGGGGGATTCGAACGCGAACAAAATACACGGCATACATAGGTGCCAAAAAGCACAAATTTTATCATCCACGAAAATTTAGAAAGCCCTTCGTGACTGGCAACGCTCGAGCCAGCCGGGCCGGCCGAGCCGACCGAGTCGACCGAGCCAGCGCGCGCACACACGGGCGAGGGCATGAGGGGGGTCGGAAGCGCCGCTTCTCGTGACTCTGAGCGCGCGCGCTTCGAAACAAAACTCTACTACTGCTGTACTGCTGTAAGAACTCGCATTTCTCGGTTTTCAGGATTAGAACCGAACCTCACCTAGCCAGCTCAGCTACTGTGCTGGAGCTATCGACTGGAACCAACAATCGCCTTGACGACAGAGGGTCTTTCCCGATGTCCACGCGCAGGCGCATCTTGGGCACGGGCGCCGGCTTCACCTCGCGAGGCGAAGGAGGAGGAGGAGGAGGAGGAGGAGGGGTAGAGGAAGGGCCCGCCATCAGCACGCCGGCTTTCCTTGCTGTCACGAAATATTGGTAGGCCTCGGCTTGCCTTTTGCTTGTGTTGGTGTTTTTGTGCCGCAACAGGAAAAAGCAGGGACCAGACCAGAACCAAAAATAAAAAGTCCGAACCATTTTTGACGTTTTATGTATGGAGGCGTTGTTTGGTTTGCTTTTCAATGAGAACCGGTACGTGGTACGTACGTAAACGAAACCTTTTGCTGGGTTTTCGGTGCCTCGGGTATACTGCGTTATAGGCCAAGTATTATGGGAAATTTTTGAGACGTTATTTCTGTCTTTTTATTTTGTGAGTTTTCGGGCTACAGAAAAGTGTGGGTGAAAATATATAACGTGTATTATGGGTTCTGATTTTTAAAAGTGGTTTTTTTGTATAGTATTGGTTGATCGTGGCTTCGTCTGAGGTGGGGTCCAACAGCTTGGCTTCGGCCTGTAGCATCTTCATCCAAGTTGATTTTCTGTAGTCTGGGCGTGGCTTGGCACGTCGCGAGCGTTTTACGGCAGGCGTCTCAGCGTCCTCCTCGTCGTCTTCAAACGTTGCGAAGGCAGCGGCGGCCGCGAGCGTGGTTTCAGCATCCAAACACGGGAGGATTAGCGCCGGCGACATCGAGTCGCCATCGCTGCTGCTGCTGCTGCTGCTGTGCTGTTGCTGCTGCTGCTGCTGCTGGTGCTGCTGTTGCTGCTTGCTGCTGCTGCTGGCGGTGCTGCTGCTGCTTCTGCTACTGCTGGTGCCGCTGTTGCAGCTGCTGCTGCCACCGCTAATATTGCTTCCAAGTGAAGGAGAAGCCATCTCTCTTTACACAAGCGCCGTAGTTACCGCCCGCCGTCGGCTTGATGCTTTCGCGTGGTGGGTGACGGGTGGCAGGTGCGCAGGTAGATAGGTGGGCTGGCAGTAGTAGTGAGATGTAGCACCCAAAATACGAAAAATCTCAGTTCTCAGAAATCAGCAAAACCTCTCAGAACTGAGCTCAGTTCTGAGAGGTTTTGCTGATTTTTGCCCCCTCCAGGAACTGAGATCAAAAATATCGATGATTTCCTGTCCCATAATAGATGGTTCTGATTTTTGGGCTTCGGAGATCGCTGAAAAAGCCAGAAATAACGTCTCAAAATTTTCCCATAATACTAGGCTGTTGCCACGGATTTAGCCCGCCGCCCCCCCCAGCTGTGAGGGCCTGATGGTGGTGTTTCAGACGGCTACAGCAGTATACTGTGATTTCCTACGGTGTGTGGACGTATAATGATCCTACTTCCAACATGATGAAGGTGGCTCGCTTCTGAACCGAGATCCTCAGTATAGTAATAACCAGAAGAAGATGGGTCTCGCTAACCCTTTTAGGACCGCAGTCCCGTTTTGGAGACAAACGTAGAATTAGACTGGTTTGTCCCCAAAACGGGACTGCGGTTCTAAAAGTTAAATTACCCATCAGAGCGCATCGTCGTTGTTTGTCAAGCTGTACGTACTGCGTACCGATATAATTCTCGTGGCGTGTATTCGTGGGCGAATAATTGGGAATGAACACGCAAAATTGTGTGCAACCAATATGCTGCAGCCACCGGGTGGTTCTTTACTCGCGTTCGTATAGTGGTGTTGGTGCGTCGGTACTTGCTCATCCTCATGTATTATCTTCGCACATCATCGCCTCTCTCTCCTTCCAACTCGTGACTCAGATCCGGGGTCACATAGCAGGCTCTCCTCCCCCCTTCCCGCTACGGTACGTGCCTTCATTTTTATCGCGAAAAGATTTCAGCCTTTTCTTCCCTCGTCGACTCGCATCGAATTGTGCCTACCCACGCTGCAAGGCTCTCTCAACAATTGAATCCTTTTTATTTTTATTTTTGCAAAAATAAGTCAAATGTCCGACCCACCTGGGGCTCGAACCCAGGACTCAAACACAGTAGAATTCGAGGTTAACCACTATTAATAGAACCACCGGGGCGATACTGACCCCCGATGTGATACGTTTTTTTTTTTTTTTTTTTTTTTCTCATCCCATTCATTATCTTCGCACATCTTCTTCTCTCTCTCCTTCCAACTCGTAACTCAGATCCGGGGTCACATAGCAGGCTCTTCTCCACCCTTCCCGCTGCGGTACGTGCCTTCATTTTTATCGCGAGAAGATTTCAGCCTTTTCTTCCCTCGTCGACTCGCATCGAATTGTGCCTACCCACGCTGCAAGGCGCTCTCAACAATTGAATCCCTTTTTTTATTTTTGCAAATAAAGTCAAAGTCCGACCCTCCTGGGGCTCGAACCCAGGACTCAAACAAGTAGAATTCGAGGTTAACCATTTGAACCACCGGGGCGATTATTTGCACTCCAATAATACTATTACGGGGGACCATAGTTAATAGGACCTATGGTATACATAAAAACCTACCAGGTATATATTTAACCATATTTTTTACCAACAATATTTGGTCCTATTGACTATGGTCCCCCGTATTACCTGTACGTAATATAAATATTAATACATACACTACCTACCATCCGTATGGTGCGTTGTAGCTGCTTGCTGCATCGTGAGTACAGCAGTAAGTAGGCACGACGGCATACCATACGCACGTACCTGGCAAATGTCAGTGAGCTGCTGAGACCGCATGTTGAAGTTGGGATCATACGGCCGTTGTTGTAGTAGTTGCTGACTGTACGATACGTTGTAGTTGCTGACAATACGACGCACCAATTACCAAGCAAAATGCAAGCACGGAGGCGCGCGTCGTTGCCCGTAATATGGCGGCGATTCACACTACAACAATAATAGTACTAAACTGTACCAGGTAGAAAAAATGAAAATATTGTATGACGCTCGTCTGTGAAGCGTCATGATTATTGAAATCACTGAATGTGTCGTCCACAGCAAGCAGCGACAGCGAAGCAGAGCTCCGCGAGGTATGGCGTGGTGTGTAGTGTGGCCTGTTGCGGTGGGATTTACGCTTCGCTTCACTTGGAGAACAAGCTTCCTGCGCGGATGATCCAACAACCCACCACGAGATGTCCATCAAACCTCTTGGGGACTTCAGAGGGTAAGATTGGCAATCAAAACTAACGGTTGCATCAACGGTCAATCAATGCGTGTGGGGGATGATACATACATATTAGTATCCGAGCTACAATGGTTGAAAGCAAGGAATCGTACACGGCAAGCGCGCGCAACATGTGGGTCATCCTTCTTCAGGGCTCTCACGCTGCTCGTAGAAGCGTGATGGCGCTGAAGTTGTCACTAGTTTGGTGGCTTATCGGGGGTCCGAAACGGGTTGATCCTTCCATCTATCCACCCATCCGCCCGTCCTCCCCTCCACCCATTACGCACCCATCAATCAATCAACTAAGTCGGTAGTCTCCTCTCCTCCTGTTACGAACCAGCCCGCTATGTGGGCCGCGAGCACACAACACCGCCCTCTTAACTGACCGTGACGTCCCTAACAGGCCCCCTACACTAAAATTAGTATATTCAGGCCAAAATAAGCCTTTTGACGCGCCCCCATAGACCCGTCTCCTAGCCAGGAGACCGCGGTTTGGCAGCGTGACTGACCGCCCCCTACAATAAAACAGATACAATAGGGCCAAAATAAGCTCCGGCGCGCGCCCAAAGACCCGCCGCGCACAAGACCGCTGTGTGACCCTTTGACTGACCGCCCCTGACCGCCTCACTACACTAAAAGTAGTACATAAAGGCCAGAAAAAGGTCTTGACGCGTCCCGAAAGACCGGTCTCCTACGAAAAAAATGCGTCATCACAATCGGTCGAGGGTACCGATTCCGAGCAGCCCCAGCCCCAGCTCAATGACGTCCGCGGTGGCCGAGCACAACGCTGTCCGGGAGCGCTTGAGCTCCATAGTCTCTGCCGAGTTAACCGGACACTTTTCGTAAAAGCGGTTGAACTGAGAGCTCAGCTCGAAGAGGTAGTCGCAGAGCCTGTAAATCGGTACGGTCCGGGGAGGGAGGGGAGAGGGGAGGGGAGGGGAGGGAGAGGGGGGAGGGGGGGGGGGGGGAGGGGGAGGAGGGGAGATAAGGGGGAGCGCGGGAGGGGGCAGGGGCGGAAGAGGAGGGGGGCGGAGGGGGAGCGAGGGGGAAGAAAGAGGGGTGAAGAGGGGGGGGGGGGGTGAAGATGTTGACTACATGCGGGGTAATTTGTGTATTTCTCGCCTCCGAGAAGGTACCTGGTAGGTAGTAATCACACGAATATATAGCCCTTTCCTCGCTATCTCCCCCCCCCCCCCACCTCCCTCCTATACCCCCCCCACTCCTCCCCCCCCCCCCCCTTTCACCCCTCTCGCCCCCCTCTTCCACCCCACCCAACTCTTATCCCCCCGCCTCCCGCCTCCACTCCACTATCCACGCCTATCTCCTCCTGTCACCTGTGGGGGAAAAGGTCCGCCTCCAAGTCTTCCAAGACCTCGGGCAGTCGGAGCAGCGACCGCGCCAGACCGGCCTCCTCGGGACTTCCCAAGCTGATCTCGGTCCCCGTCAGATCACCCAGGCCTTCGGTGGCCTTT